>OX453078.1:2931505-3020348 GCA_949699795.1 Spicauda simplicius | reverse complement strand
ACAATCCCTTCAGATGGATGCATTGCTACTCCCTACGATTATGATGATGATCACCTTAGATAAACGCGTGCCGGCAATCACAACCTTCCATCGAAACAAAAGTACCTAATGCTTACGAATTACCCAGGATTAAGACTAAATAAAATAGCGCAAATTACGTTATTATCCATTATAGATGTAAAACAGATCTCACAACTGTTTCATTTCACGCGAAAGAGCTAATCCCTTAATGGCATGTCGTAACGCGCCATAGAACAAATGGTAATCACATAACAGTGAAGTTTGCGGGGTGAAGACGGATGTCGCTGAGGCGCATCTCATTAGGCAAGCGCAAGAACTGTTGACGGCATCGTAGTGAATGTTAGTGAGGACTTTGAATTATTTTTGTAAGATCGAAGTCGAATGGTGTAGTTGCCGACGCACTTTTTTCGACGAACATCTTAGTCTTTCGAGTAGCGAGCATTTGTGATTGACTTCAGAAGAACTTGTTCTCTATGAAGTTGCTCACAGATAGTGGCGGCAGTGATCACTTACCATCAACAACCAAATAAGAAAAAAAACATTTAATTTCAGATAGACACTACATAGTATAAAACAAAGTCGCATCCCGCTGTCTGTCCCTATGTATGCTTAGATCTTTAAAACTACGCTAAGGATTTTACTGCACTTTTTTTAATTGAATGTAAAACATGAATAATATAGCGGAGGAATACTAATAATTTTAGATTTTGGACCTTTAGGCGGAACGAAATTCGCCGGGTCATCTAGTATATTATAAATCTTATATTATACGATCTGAAACGATATCTAAAACAGCAGATAGGTATAATTTCATCCCTCGAACATATTGCACTGATCCCTAATTCAATTTATCGGGAGAGGGTTTAGTCCGTTCGAACTGGGTAATTGCGTTTTATTAGTTTTTCAAAAGCTCTCTGATGCACTTCTGATTGCAATCGCGCAGATTAAATTCAGCATCAGCGTACAATTCAGGGAGTTTAAAGTACCGTGAAGACGTGGACAGATAAAAGATATGGAAATATATGCAGTATTTATTTTGACGACCCGCGTGGTGGAACGATCATCAAGCAGGTCTGACACGCAGTGGGTTCCGCATTCGATTCCCGGTCAGACAGATATCTGAATGGTGAATTTAGGTTCTTGTTATGGGTCTAAGTGTTTGTGTATTCGTCTTTATGTGTGTCCATGGCACCTACAACACAGGAGAAAATCCTAGAATGGGGAATGGTTTATTTTTATTTCCTTATTTCATTCTTATTCATTTTCATTCCTTATTTCCTTATTCTCTTTTCATATTCTTTATAAATATATTCTCCTTTTTGTTTGATTTTATTTTATCTGGTTAAAGCAGTAAAGGAGCATGCAGTCCATCAGATAGTAAGTGGTCACAACCGCCCATGGACATCGGTAAGCAACTTCGTATAAAGCCCTTTTAAAATTTCTATTTCTAATGCTCGGTGCCGGTCGTTGACACTTGTAATCTCCTTCATATAAAACATGGGTTCTATCTGAAGTTCATCGCAAATTCGTTGCTACTCCCGAGGACTAAGATGGTCGCCTCATATAAAAGTGAGCCGGCAATCGTACCCACCCACAGAAACGCTAAACTGCATCACCACTGCGCGTAACGCCAGAAATAAATGTCTTCGTTTGTATAACGTAAAACTGTTTAATTGCAAAAATACTTCTTATTTTTAATTTATTCGTGATTATTCGCAAAAAACATAAAAAAACGTAAAATTTGTTACATTTTTTTACTTAACTATAAATGAGTAACATTTTTATTGAAACAAATGGTCAATACTCATCACGAAAAATATTAACCCGAAACCGAATATAGACGACCACATCTACGCCGGAAATGCTGGCGATTTTAGTGTTGCAAAAATGAAGCAAACAACTTTATTGCATTGAGTCCTGTGCCTTATAATAAAATAAATGTAAAGTACTTTGGCCTTACTTTGATCTGCTTAAAAAAGAAATAGGTAAGTATGCAAAGAAATTAGACAATCCCGTTAAGTTTTTTGCCGGACCTTCTCAATTGTAGTCGTGTTCCGATCCTATAGCAATGTAAGAAAAACACTAACAATTTTCAAGGCCTACACAAAATAAAGACTGCATTGCTGCATCGCCACGTTCGTGCAAATCAGTTTTCCGTGTGCGGCCACCGTCTTTCATTTCCACCCCCATTCGGTGGAAATCAGAGCATGATATGCATTTTCCGCTCAACATCCACATATCTCATGCTGACCTTAATTCAATCTGTAATTGCCCCAAATGGTCCCGTGGCATATCGGCTTAACGTCTAGAGATAATGTTTTTAACGTCCATATTGGAAGTTATGTTTTTATAACGAGTAACATTGTTATTTTTTATATTTGTACCTAACGATAAAGCAGATGGGCCACGTGATGGAAAGTGGTTACCGTCACCTATGGACATTTGCAACACCAGTGGAGTCGCCAATGCATCGCCGGCTTTGAAGGAGAGCTCTTTTTGCACCTTTCTTGAAGATCCTAATGTCATAGCGCTCCGGGAATACCTCAGAAGGAAGCTGTTAAATTATTAAAACAAATTAATGCTTAAAAGCGATGGATTACCTTCAGTATAGTCGTGCGAGCTTTTTTTTGGATCGTCAAACTGCAGTTCGACATAAAGTATAGATTTTGCGACCATTTGTTTGTTCGTCTAACTTCAGTTCTGTCCTTACAAAACATTCGGAGAATTGATAAGACGAATATGTAGAAACATGCAAATATTCGCGAATGCATATGTTATATTCGTTACGTCACTACTCTATATTATATCAATATGTTATGTATAAAGGTATCAGTCACATTCACAAGCGGTTATGTTATGTCTGGGATAATCTCGACTCTATTATGCAATTCTATAGACGTTCTTATGTGTCTCGTGCCGCTAGAAAGTGAACTCTCGTGAGGACGCATTGTGGTCTAATTATAGAAAAAATGTATTAATAAAAGCGACGTTTCTGTCCGTAATTTGTAAGCAATAGCAAGGTTGTAGAACGAGTATGATTCGATCGGGAAGTACCACCTCCACACCTATTTCTAACGTGAAGCAGTTCTTGCGTTTCGGTGTAAGGGTGTGGTTGCACTTTTACATGAGACGACCATTTTAGTCCTCTGAAGTAGCAACACATTTGTGATTGACTTTAGACAGACCAGGCGGCAGTGACCACTTACCATCAGGTGGACTAAATGCTCGTTTGTAAATGGGAATTGTGTAAAAAACAAGGTGACTGTAAATTTCTTTACACTGTTGTTTGTATGTAAAGTACAAAAAAATAAATAGGTTTCATAAACTCCCTCGTATATCTGATTTAACGCCTCTCTGTTTATACATAAGGCTTTTTTAAACAGTCCTGATAAGAACATTATGAAAAGTAGACGTTATGTTGAATAAATAACTTACGCTAAATATTTGCAAGTATCCGAAACAAATGCTTCACGTAGAGGCGTAATAGTTTCACAAGGTAGACTGGAAAATATTATTATTAGACCAATATTTTCAAAGAAAATATTTGTGATTTTTAATACTATTACTGCCTAATAACAGCAAAGATATGCTCAGATGTATTTTTGATCTGAAGGGTGTGGTGGAGGAAATACTGATCCATGCCGTTTGGACTGAGTCCTCACGGGTAGCAATGCATCAGTGGCAAAACACAAGACTCTGATCTTATCTAGTATTAATTACAGATATCTTTTGGCAGTGTCTTTACTACCAGCTGAACTGCATACTCGTTTGCTACGTCCATATTAAAAAAAGGTGCGGTACTCGGAAACTGCCGCGGTAAAGCTATTGCATAGCATTTTTTATCAACTTCTGCAATTATAATTATTTATTTATTTATGCAATATTTTTTTCTTTGATACTTACTATATACTTTTCCGAGCGTCTCGATCCGTGCGAGGTTCGTACTGTCGTACCATATAATATGCATACACGTTAAGCGAACGCTTCGCCGCGCTACATGGCAGGCGGAGTGGAGGGTGTTAGGTTTTATTGTTACGGATTTTTTTGATTCGGTCGCCGCGCTCAAAGCCCGCGACAAAAGCTATGCAACAGCTTAACAAAAAAAACGCTAACGTAATCAATACCAAAGCGGAAGCACGTATACATATAAGCGTTGCAGATCAATTATATCGTTATTGGCGTATAATATCGAGGACACATTACCAGAAATGACGTAGACAATAAAACGAGTGCCTCAAAGTAACCGAATATCTGTAACTGAGTAGCACACGTCCGCGCCGCAAACCGCAAGAGTGTCAACCGGTACTATTCTTGGCATACCTTCAATGTAGGCTTCAGCTTAACATACATGTGACCGTGCCGGATCGGGCCACGCCGCATTGCAAACTTCCTTAACTTTAGATACGACTGTATTAAATACCTTTAATAAACAGGGCTCTCTTTTACTGAACTGTAAGGCAAGATACTGGAGCTAACTTTCATTACCATGTAAAAAAAAATGATTGTAATAATATTAAAAAATGAATATAAATAAGAAAAAAAAGACAAACCCGCTGAGTTTCCTGCCGGATCTTCTCAGCTGAGGTCGTATTCCGAACCGGTGGTAGTGTAAGAAAAAAATGTAAACTGACAATTTGTAAGTGCCCCCGTAGGTCTATACAAAATAAAGACATTTCATTTCATTTAATTTCTTTAATTAAAACTTAAGATAAACGTAGATACAAGCGCGACGGGGCGTCGAGCATTCTTAAATTACATAACTGAGGATGTCTTCAAATAAGACTTAAGCTCGACACATGTATCTGAGTCACCCGTCGCAACGGTCGAAATAAGACCGTAATTTAAATTAAAAAAACATGCGTGCGTACAAAGTACACATGTCAGAAGTGAAACTTCTTTGGCGAACTAATTTATAAATCTTGTTTATATTTATACAAATCTAAAACTTTAAATTTCCAAGATTAAGAGGAAGGGAGAAAGGCGTGATACGACGTTCGCTCTGTCTCACTTTTTCTCTCAATCTTTCTCACTCGCTTGCTCCCTACTCTCACTCCACGGCTAGTTGCTCATGCTACGTTCGCCCTGTCTTACTCTCTCTCAATCGGTCTCGATCACTCTCTCTCTCTCTTTTCCGACACTTCCGTTGCATACCGGCGTAACGTTTCATCTGTAAAAATTTTACCCTCATGCGCCTAAAGAAGTTTCACTTCAAAAACTAAACTTCTTATTAGTACCAATATTTCTCTAATTTAAATAAATTGTAATAATTTTCAAGTTGTTTGGAACGCACCCGTTAAAGGTAATAAAAGGTTTATTAACTAAGCTGCATTTAAAAGCAATAGCGGGTATTTTGACAAAGATGACATCTGACATTTTTGACGTTATGCATTTACATAGTAAGACATTAAATGTTCTGTTTCGTTTATTATGTATGAGTTTGTGTTAAATACAAGGTAGTCTGTGTAATGTGTTTTATTTGATTTTATGTATGTATTATGCATTATTTGAAAAAAATATTAGCATTGCGCAATCCTTCTCTACATCAACTATAATCGTGCGTAATTTCCTACTCCTCCGCCTGCGGCAAGTATCTTAAAAACGAATCCCAAATTTTGCGTCACGTATTAATATATAGATACCTTTAATTAAAACTTAAGATCAACGTAGATACAAGCGCGACGGGCCGTCGTAGCATTCTAAAGTTACATAGCTGAGAATGTCTTCAAAGAAGACCTAATCTCAACACATGTATGAGCAAGCCGGATCGCATAAGGACGCAAAGTTTTGCAATTTTGCAAACTCCGGACAAACTATGTAGCATATTAATCTAGCGGTTCCCCGACACAAAGGCGCTTCGATCCCAATATTACAAATAATCTTAGATGTGTAGCCCAATACTGCATAATAATCGTTTCAATGAGTCGAGGTTTTTTTTATTATTTTTTTTATTCTAAAATTGTTTTATGTCCAATATTTACAATATTAGTCCAGAAGTTTAACAGGAACATTAAACAAAGCAAAGGCTCTCCAAAGTACCCAGTAAGAAATAATAAGTCCGTAGTATACTAACCATCTATGATCACTTATAAAGGTCAATGTTCCCATAAACACTAACCATATTACATATACCATATACAGTTAAAATATAAAACAATTAATATAAGCAACCCACCTTAATACTTTAAAATTGCTACCACCTTATCTGTGACTCCAATCGGTGAGTGGACTGTGAATGGACGAACGCGAAATTAAGTACACAATGACCCCGTTACCTTCCGCAGAACAATGACCTTGTTGGATTAAAACAATTGTATACTGTGATACTGGAAGAAATTCTATTGCTATACATATAAAAAGGTAGCTTATACCCGCGGATCTGCCCGCACCGGTCGCGTTTACGTGTTGGTCAGGTCAGAAAACTAGTCGTCGTCAACCCATTATTGTTCCACTGCTGGGCACGGGTCTTATCTCAGAATGAGAGAATTATAAGCCATAGTCCACCGCGCTGGTAAATTGCGAATTAGTGCACGTCACACACCTCCGAGAACTTTTTTTGAGAACTCTCGGGTGTGTAGGTTTCCTCACGATGTTTTCCTTCACCGAAAAGCAGTGATAATTTTTAATACGCACATAATTTTTGGATAATCAGTGGTGCGTGCCTTGGTTTGAACCTTGGACCTCCCGATCGAGAGAGCAAGTTTCAACTATTACGCTATCACTCCTCTAGTGCCAATTTTGCTAATTTAGCGAAATGCGATCTTTAGTTTTTACATGAAAGAGTAACAAACCCTTGTACATAGTAACAACATAGAGCAACAAACTTTCGCAGTTACCTATAATATTATACAAGAAGTAAGATTAACAAGCGAGGCATCTTGTGTGATAGGCGAACAAATTTTTTCAAAGCGTGCTCTGGGGAACCAACACATGTGTGACGACCCTCAGCTAAAACTTTGATTTAATCAGAAATTGATTATAGACTTCCATAGACCGTTGCCACTTACAATCAGGTGAGTTGTATGCTCATTCGATAATTATATATTACTAGCTGACTTGGCCAAATTGCGTCCGCCTAACGTACGATATCACATTAGAAACTAAAATTAACACTGTTTCTCCACTATATTAAGCATGTATTATACATATAAACCTTCCTCCTGAATCAGTCTATCTATTAAAAAGAACTACAATAAAATCCGTAGCTTAGTTTTAAAGATCTAAGCATACATATGGACAGAGCGGGAAGCGACTTTGTTTTATACTATGTAGTAATAACGGGTCACCATAGCGGTTTAAATTTATTGGTGGTATATTTCGATTCCGAGCCAAGCAAACATCAGAATATAAATTAGGACTTGTTGTTGGGGATTATTAAAACGTGAAGAACGACAATATATACAGTTCAAATTAATTTGATGAGATTAGATTAGATCTTAAAAAGTCTTATTAAAAATTATTGACCCTTAATACTTACTGTCTTAAAACAAATTATAAAATATATTAAAAAAATATAAAGGTAAGAGCGGTGAAGCATAAATAGATGTAACTTGACAACAATCTGTAAGTGCGGTTTTAAATAAATAAATATGTTTGTTAATAAGTACATAAATAAAGTAAGTCAAAAAAACCCACACACCGCATCAGAGACGCAAAATTGACTACTTCATTGGCCATTCAAAATTGGCTTTTATTGGCATAACGCATAGAAACGCGTTTATGCCAATAAAGCCAATAAAGTCAATAAACCATGAACCGTAGCTTCAACCGATTCGTTTGCCATACAATGGCTGCCACCACCGTGGAGAGTAGAAAGTAAAATGTCACTTTGACTTATTGTCACGCGAGGCGGCGCCGAGGTAACAAAAACTACGAAAAGAGGCGTTTTAAACAATACAGGCGAAACTAATTTACCTTGTCAAGCCCTGTTTAACTTTTAGAAAGGGCTACTGTGTGAAAAAAATACGTTACTTCAATGTATATTATGCGGAATTCAGAACACATACAATATATATTTTTTTTCTTTTTATTTTAACTAACTAAAGTAGGAACGAGCATGCAGTCCACCTGATGGTAGTCACTGCCGCTCATGGACACCTGTAATCAACTTCATACAGAACATGGGTTACATCTGAAGTCAATCACAGGTGCGTTGCTACTCCCGAGGACTATGATGGTCGCCTCACGTGAAAGTGTACCGGCAACCACACCCTTCTGTCGAAACGCAAGAAATGCTTCACGCTAGAAATAGGTGTGGCGGTGGTACTTCCCCGGTCGAACTACACTGGTTCTACCACCTTGAGAATATAGTAAGTCCATCCATTTATCCATCAGCCCTTTGATATCCACTGCTGGATATAGGCCTCCCTTAAATGGCGCCACTCCAACCGGTCCTGTGCCCTCTGAATTACGAGCACTTCAAATTAATCACCACAATTTAGAAATTTTATGCTGAAATAAAATTTTATACGGTATTTGTTCTTTATTACAGGGAAATATGGAACATAAATGATTAATTTTGAAAATTATTTATGCATTTCATTTCTTAAAACCTTCACTAAGTAAGAACACAATTTCATTGCGATTTTAAGGCACCGTAACGTAAAAGCACATAAACTATATAATATAACGACCACAGACCAAAAACTTACTAATGAGTTGTTTACTTTTACTCCATACCTGCAATCAAACAAAAAAACAATTAAATACTAAAATACAATCGTAACACATTACGAAAATATGAATAATATAGCCCCACACACGGATTTTTCCTAGTGTGGGGTATGTATGAAGCGCCATGTAATGACTAATTTAGACCAATCGGGCATTCAGTATAGAAATATAAATTTTACATTCAGGTATCTGTTTGACCGAGGATCGAGCCCGCAACCGACTGCGAGACATGCCGTTATGGTGGTCAAATCGCCACGCGTGTCATCGTTATTCTTAAAGTATTGAATTAACAATTACTACTCGACCAAAACAATTAGGCGCACGACAGTTGAAACGTCATTAGAACTAGGGATTTCCCATCCCGATACGAAGTATATTCTATTACCAAATACCAAAAGTATGTAGGTATACCATTATTAAAACATATACCATAGTGGTGTATTTTCAATTGTCGAGTATTTATTAAAGCACTTTCATGTGTTTAATATATTCGCAGGCATAGAATATTTTTTTCTTTTTTTATGTGTGTAAGAGACTGATGACTGTTGCAGCACACATTCGATTTTCGAGTTTGGAGACAGGAGTACTAAGCCCAATACTCTTCTCTTGTTAAAAAAACGCATATTTTGAATGTAAGAGTCCTTTCTCCTCCACGAATAGTCTTTTTCCTACCCATTTTGAGGTTTATTTACGAATAATCAACTAATCCCTACTAATATTATAAATGCGAAAGTAACTCTGTCTGTCTGTCTGTCTGTTACTCTTTCACGCCAAAACTACTGAACCAATTTTTATGAAATTATGTACACAGATAGTGGTGACCTTGGGATCCATTATAGGCTACTTTTTATTTCAAAAAATGGGTTGAAAATGTTAAAATCGAGCATAAATGTTTGTATGGTAGTTCGTTTTTGACAAAGAGTTGTACTAATAATTCCGTCAAGGGGTATGATAGATTTGATTAAAAACATAATAAAACATTCAAAAATATTGATTTTGAGTCGACAACATATATTCGTAAAAGTCGGTATGTCGCGAATTTTGTTAAATTCCAATGTAAATGACAATCTCCATAATGGCTTTTGACAAAGAAGTGTACTATTATTTCCGTCAAGGGGTATGATAGATTTAATTAAAAACTTATGTGAATAATAAAACATTAAAAAATATTGATTTTGAGTCGACAACATATATCCGTAAAACTCGATATGTCGCGAATTTTGTTAAATTCCAATGCAAATGACAATCGCCATATTGGCCATTTCGCCTGGACGTCATCGTGAGTTCGTTCAGAAATAATACATTTAAATTGGTAACAATTAATTATCATTCAAATAGATGTGATATAAATTTGATTTAATTTACCCATAATATGGGTTTATAATATGAAAATGTATTTATAATGCGAAAGATACGAATAATATTACTTGGAATTCCCGATGAGTTAAATATTAGGTATACTTGCGCTATCTATCACTGTTCTGTTGAATTACGTTGAATGAACATTTGATAGATGGCGTTATCTACAATACAACTTCGAAGTAATATCGATAAATTAAATGTTGATGTTGAATTACTAATAATTCCGTCAAGGGCTACGAAACACCGGTTTGCAAACATAAATATAAAATAAATCCACGATAGCATATCTATATCTCATAAGGTTGACTCACAATAATTATTTTTATGTTGCATATTGTAACTAAAAATAATGTTATTTTCGAGTCTGTTGTCTTCTGTTCAGTATTAATCCTTATGTAAATAAATGCATTCGTTAGCTTCGTAATTATAACAAAGATCAAAATTGTCTTTTACACTGTAGGGATGCATCAAATAAATACGTTTAAAGTTATTAGAGATATCAAATTATATAATTTCCTTCAAAGGGTACGATAATAAAATTCCGTTAAGGGGTAAGATAGAATTAATTGAAAACTTATCTCAATAATAAAACATTAAAAAATATTGATTTTGAGTCGACAACATACATATATCTGTAAAACTCGGTATATCCCGACTTTTGTTTAATTCCAAATTCCAACTATTGCCATATTAGCCATTTTGCCCTGATGTCATCCTGATCCTTAGTTCATTATGAAATAATACATACCTATAAATCGATAACAATTAATTATCATACAAATAAATGTGATATAAATTTGATTTAATTTACCCACAATATAAAATTACGAGGAATTACCGATAAGTTATATATTAGGTATACTTGCGCCATCTATCCACTACTATGTTGAATTACATTGAATGCGATAGGTGGCGTTATTTAAAAAACAACTACGAAGTCTATCGATAAATTAAATGTTGATGTTGAATACTAATAATTCCGTCAAGGGCTACGAAACACTGGATTGCAACCTTAAATATAAAATCAATCCGCGATAGTATATCTCTTTAACTTATGGTTAAGTCACAATATTTTTTTTTTATGTTCCATATTTCAACTAAAAATATTACGTTAATTTCGAGTGTATTTTCTTCTATTCGGTATTAATCCTTATATAAATCCTTATATAAATGCATTCGTTAGCTTTTACACTTATGCATCAAATAAATACTTTTAAAGATATTAGAGATTTAAAATAATAAAGATCGCGATATGTCTCTCGGCAGGGGTAGGTAACCGTCTCGCTCGCGCATGTCAATACAAGCCGGCCGCCGATGCGTGTGCATTATTAGAGTAATCTGACCACTTGATAGTGTCCAGTGTTGAGTAGGATACGAATGTTAAAGAGTTTGTAAGAGTAGCGTCTTTTTGTACTAGACCAGTACAAACATTGCACTTCACCCTGCAGCATCACCCTGAGAACTTTTAAACATACTGCGGAAAAGTTAAAATCAATCTTTGTAATCGATGCATTTTGGTTTAAATGTGGAGGAGGATTTGGTTTACAAGGTGCTTCTTGGTATTGTGTGACCACTAAGATTGTCAATTAATTCAAAGAAAGGCGGTTTACAATCGTCTAATTTTAAAATTCTAATTTTAATTTGCCTAATTTTTAAAATATTTTTACATAACAATTATGATCCTAACCACAAATACATAATTTAAATTCGTTTCTTCACTCTTTGTATGTCCGGGTAATCGCCGGCCGAGCGGTAAACTCATTTGGATAGGACTTGCACTATAGAAAAGGTTGTGGAATAACATAATTATAGACTACTTTTTATCATATAATTTCAACGGGGTCGAGATTTGTGCGGGAAAAACTTTGCGATACACTCATTTTTACGCGGGCGAAGCCGCGGGTACAGCTAGTTTAATAATAACTGTACAATCACTCATTAAACTAACATTATAACGAAATAACATTAAACACGCGCTGGCTAACGTAAACACCTTGACGATACACGACTGCACGTCACTAGGGGATGCGCGGAGTAAGAAGCGAGATGCGGGGTATTGAACCACTTTTGATTTATGCGCATAATTGTTGTGGTCAAGTAATATGTATAAAATACAAATCCAATACCAAAATCCAATCCAAATACAATTTAAAAAGCTAAAATAGACCTAATAAAACGTATTTAAGATGACATCCAGGCTAATGAATCTTGCTGAGGGTTCCAATAAGATATAGGTACCCCAGGATACTGCCGAGTTAGATACCGATCTAAATGTTCAAAGGAATTCTCGACATAAGTCGTTTTAGTTTGCGCCTGGGAAAGTTTAAACGCGTATGATGCTGGTAACTGGTGGAAAACAAAATAATATTAACGCATTTTTTTTATATTTGTTATTTGTTTCCCGCCACTTTTGCATTATTTATGTTCGTTCATAAGTGATGCTGCAGTAATATCAAATTTGCTTTTACTCTTGTATGTATGTCCCGTGACATGCAAGAGACATCGGCATTACGCACAATCGAGAGTGGCAGTACCTACCGTATTAAATCTTAGTTCTACGATGCAACATTAACGACATCATTCAGATGTATCTCAACAGAGAACGAAAACAACAAATTGTACAATAGTAGTAATTGTATAAAACTAACACAGTTTTCTTCGAATAAAGATCAGAAAACCCTTTATTATAAACGTTTTCTACACTCATAGCCCCATAGTGGGTTTTTCCTGTGTCTTGGGTGCTACAGACTCACACAAAGACGAGTACACGAACACCTAGATCCAGAGCAAGAATCGGAACCAACTGCGTATAGACCGGTATGGTAACCACTCCACCAAACGGACCGTGGAATAACCCTCGATGGTCCAAATAACCTGTTACTCTATTGGTAGCATCTGACCAAACACCAAACCATTAAGACCTTGCTAATGATCTTCAACCGCTCACTTATCCCCCTCGAAACTGTGTACCGTGAAATGAACGCGAAATTAAGTACACGTCGACCCCATTACCTTCCGTAGAACAACGACCTCGCTGATTGAAATTAATTCTTCACTATAAGTATTAGTTCTGTAACGAATGTTATTATTTAAACATTCGCAGTGCTAATTTCAATATCCCCTACCGACGTTCGCGAATGCGAATGTTCGTTTTTTTCATTAGACGCCAACATGGGTGCCGCCAGGTATATTTTCAGTTCTTTTTTACTGAACTTGTAAGGCAAGATATAAGAAGCTAACTCTCATTACCATGTGATTGTAATTATATTTAAAAAAAGTGGATATAAATAACAAAAAAGACAAACCCGCTGAGTTTCTTGCCGGTTCTTCTCAGTGAAGGTCGTGTTCCGATCCGGTGGTAGTGTAAGAAAATGTAACTGACAATTAGTAAGGGCCCCCGTAGGCCTGTACAAAATAAAGACAATTCATTTCATTTCAGTTTTTGGTCAAGGGGGACCGGAGGATTATTTGGACCCGGCGGATGTAGATTTGGCGACCTTTGTTTTTGATCGACAAACTACAGTTCGATTTAAATTTGTATAGATTTGGCGACGCCTTTATCTTCTTCAAACTTCCATTCAACATTCGCAAAACATCCGCACAATTCTTTCAAATGCGAATATCTAAAAACACGCGAATATTTGCAAATACGTATGCGAATGTTCGTAAAGTCACTAATAAATATGCAGACAGATAAACATAATAAACAGAGGCGGGATCCATAAATCTATCAGCTAAAATAAATCGAAGCGCCTGCTTGATCTCATAATAATTAACTATGTACATAATCATTGTGTTTTTTGTGCATAAGAGAAACATGGGAAAATTGTTTTTGCAATGACACTGTATTAAGTCTATTTAGACAGATTTTTAAGTGAAGTTAGAGAACATTCTACGAAGTAATAGACTATTTTTTATTAAGAGAGGATTTAATGTTATCTAAAAAGCTTGAGATATAAATAAAAAAAAAATTCTGATCTTATCTCATCGAATAGAGAAATACCTATAATCTAACGGTTATTTTATAGCATTGGTACTTGAAGTAGACTTCATAGATACTACTTAGATAAAGTAAAAAAAGTAGACGCCGTACGCAATAAAGCCAAGACATATGTGGTGTAGTATATCAATTACCGATATTGCATCGATAATCTAGATCATTTTTAAAATTATAAGCTTCGCCAAGGACAGCTAGAGAGTAAAATGACCCTCTAATATCCTCCAGATTAAAAAAAAAATCCTTATTACTCATTGGATCTCTACTATTCAGTATCGCTAAAGGGGCAGCTACTCAAAAAGCACCCTTGACGTCATTATTCTCGTCAACCCATTATTGTCCCACTGCTGGACACGGGACAGTTATAGGCAATAGCCACCGCGCTGGCCAAGTGCGAATTGGTGGATGTCATTATTAATAACATTAATATATTATGATGTGTACCTGTGCCTATAAATAAAACGTATTTATTAACCTAAATACTTAATATTGCAGAGGGATCATAAAGCTGTTAATGAAACATAAATAAGCGCAACAAAACAGAACGTTAAATCCCTTTTATATGTAGGTATTAGCCGTTAATGCACAGGTCACACCAAGCACGACAGGTGCTTGGTGTGGAGGTGGGTAAAAAGTTTATGAAAAGAAAAATATATCTTGAAGCTGTTGAATTGTATTGAGATTGTTATAATAGTAATAGAAGTAAAGAACATTTTTATGTTATGGCAATAGCAAATGAGATTACCATCATGATAAGTAGCCAGTGCCGCTCCACTACCCCTGTAATCTACTTCAGATAAGATTTATCTAACTAAAACTTGCATGAGGTTACACACAGATGGATTGCTATCCTAAGGACTATGTTGAAACACCCTGTATGTATCCTTTACTCACTCTTCAGACTATAACAGCTACACTTCTGCCTTAAAACAGACTAATAACAGCGCATAAAACTGTTATTAGGCAGATATTAGTGTAGCGCATTTGCCTTCGGAGTCGAACCAAAAAGAGATCTACTAAATTTGATACAACTATTATTTTTCTTATATAATTGTAGTATTGTAGACGGCGTGTGGCCCCACATGCCGTCGTCCTATCCGGGGTAGCTAGGCTGGACGGTTCGAGCTTCCACTCTAACCACCCGCAACCCCGGAAGCCCCTTTTAGTCACGTCTTACGAAAGGCAGGGGATACCGTAGTCCTATTTTAGTCCCGGAACTACAGGGACAGATTGTTTTAATCTAGTAAAATACACAAATGTAAATACAATAATAATATTCCGTAAAAGCTATACTCGCTTGTCGTTACCATTAGACACAGGGTCTCGTTCTTAAATCTTCCCACTCGCTCGCCAGTCCCCCGTACCGAAGCAGCTCAAAAAACTTAACGACCGCTCAAAATGGATATTAGGACATAAACAAACTAATCCAAGAGACGCCTCTTCAGTGTTCTCGTAATTTACAACCGGCAGACCAACCGCAATACCAAAATAAGAAATAAGACCAACAATTTCCAGCTTGTTATTTGTTGCATCATTTCGGAAGATGATGATTAATGTTTGCAAAAGGAACATATACACATATAAATATACCCATATTTATGTGTGTATATGTTTCTTTGCCTGGTCTAATATTTTTTTAACCTAACTTATAGCGCTTATCAATTATACTTCACAAAATTTGAAACAACAAGTAACAATGTTAAATTATTAAAACAAAAAAAAAATGTCTCGAAAAACGATTTATTCCCTCCAGTTTCAGTAAATTGTTTTAAGCAATCAGATTTTTTTATTTATTTAAATAACTCTTTTTTGGATTTTTGTCAAATTATCGCCATAAGTGTTATTACATAGACATTTTTGTACTGATTATTTCACTAGCATTCGTTGATACCCATATTGTTATCAGAATAAAAGAAAAAACATCCTATCCCCCCTATTACGTTTCTCTGATGACAGACGCCATATTTAAAAATTCACTGTCACTCTGCCAATTAATTGATCCCAATCATATGACATAAGTTATAATCCGTCAAGCCGTTTGGGCTGAAACGCAGGCCAACGAAATGGACGTCAACCCATTATTGTCCCACTGCTGGGCACGGGTCGTCTATCGGAATGAGTTTTATACCATAGTCCACCGCGCTGGCCAAGTGCGAATTCGTGTACTTCACACACCTCCGAGAACTTACTATTAATATAGTGAACTCCTACTAATAATATATTGAAGAAACATTGATAATTTCAGATTTTTACAAGTAGTAAATATTATGTTGTAAACTAGTATACATTTGTGCAAATATTATAAATTTGTGCAAAATATCGAAATCAAACGTTGCCTATAGACTGAGCAGTTAAATAAGCTAGATCTATGCAAAATTTCATGTAAATCTAACTGTTTCTTGAGTGATTAAATAGCAAACAGACATATGGTGTATGTCTGTTTGCTATTGCTCATTGTCATATATATCGTTAACCCATTATTGTTCCAATGCTGGGCACGGGTCTCCTCTCGGAATGAGAGTGTTTTAGGCTACAGCCCACCGCGATGGTCAAGTGCGAATTGGTGGACTTCACACACCTCCAAGTTTTTTTTTTTTAAGAATTCTCGGGTGTGTAGGTTTCCTCACAATGTTTTCCTTCGCTGAAAAGCAGTGATAATTAATTCCTAATACGCACATAAATCAGTGGTGCGTCCCTGGGTTCGAACCTCGGGCCTCCCGGTTGAGAGGGTAAGTTTCAACCATTAGGCTATCACTGCTCTAAATGAAATGGACATACCTATGTACCTACATACAAAGACATGATCGAAAAGAATCAGCATCCTTCTGTAGCAGTCGGCTACAAGAGCGTGGTAAATAAGTTTAATAATAAAATTAGAAAAAATCATACAAAATAATTATCTACATTTATTTTATTAGATTTCATAACACAATAACAAAATCTAAAGATTCCCTTAGCGTAACAACTTAAACTCTTCTCTCACATCGACTACCACCGTCTATTGTCTGCATAATTTCGATTGCGTTACATTCATCATCATTTGTTGTGCGACTGTCTCGGATAAATTATATCTGTTGATGGCTACGAAACGACCGTACGCACTGTCCATTCGCTTGTGAATAATGTGCATAGACCCGTGTATTTCGAAGTGTGGACTGACACTCCCTAGCGGGTCAGAAAGGCATGTCTAGATGGAACGAGAAGATTCAATAAAAAGAAGAAAAAATACTGAAAATAATAGAGATATATGGGAAAAATTCAATGAAAGGCGTTTAACGTCTATTTTAAGTACAAAATAAATTTAACAGAAACTAATTAAATAATAGATAATAATATAATAATCAAACAGCTGACGAGGGTAGGTCGCGAAATATATTCACATAATTATGTCATAAGAGTCTTGTATAATCTATCTCTAGCCATGAAAAAGACTAAATTCTTATTATACATACATATATTGTGCTAATTCAAACGATTAGCATATGAGTTTTACAAATTTTTCTAATAGCTTATCAACCGACATTAGAAACAAGAACTTTTATAGTTTTTTTTTTTTTGTAAACATTTCTGTACTAACCGCACGGACGGGTGGTGTGCAAGGCCCCTGAGATTCCCAGATAGCCGCTGTCATTATGAGAATGAAGAATGTAAACAGCCCGACTTCTGAGACATTACACAATGTAGTGTATTTATTTTCATATACATTCACTAGCTGAATTGCCCATGGTTCGTTAGGGGACATAAATGTCACAATAGTCGCCATCTTAAAAATATCTAATCACTACATAATATAAAACAAAGTAGCTTCGCACTGTCTGTCCCTATGTATGCTTAGATCTTTAAAACTACGCTATGGATTTTAATGCAGTTTTTTTAATAGATAGAGTGATTCAAGAGGAAGGTTTGTATGTATAATACGTGCATAATATAGTGAAGGAACATTGATAATTTTAGATTTTTGACAACTAGTAAATATTTTGATGTTAACTAGTAAATAAATATGTGCAAAAATATCGAAATCAAAAGTTGCCTATAGACTGAGCAGTAGCTAATTTAGAGCTGGATCTATGCAAAATTTCATGTAAAACGACTGTTTGCTATTTAGTCACTCAAGAACCCGTCAGGATTCTTGAGTGATATTCCATACCGGGCCCCGGGTTCGATTCCCGGTCAGATAAGTATCTGAATGATGATTTTAGATTCATGTTCTGGGTCTGAGTGTTTGTGTCTTCGTCTTGTGTGAGTCCATAGTATGCACGACACAGGAGAAAATCCTAGTGTGGAGCTAAAAAAAGTAGCAGCCTACGGCCACAAGTCGCGACCATTAAAGGCGTGTCTAGTGGCCGCGATTGTGGCTTGCGCGAGTGGCCCGTGTGTTCGCCGCACACGCTTACTATCTCACAGCTAAGAACAGGTCTAATAAACAAATGTGTTATTACATTTATAACTACACAAGATCATCAAACTAAGTTACATAAATAGTTAATAGCATAAATACAGTACTAATTTAGTATTAGTTATATGTTAAGTCCATGTTATTAAATACGAAGCATTGGTATTTAAAATATGGTAAGGCATTCATAAAAGCGCGATTAAAAGCCATTGGGACCACTTTATTTCCATTACTCAGTACACGATTTTAATGTAATTATCATGCTACATATTTATTGGACTTTGCATTAAAGGGGAATAAATTATTTCTGGCTTTAATTGAATAGTTGTGGAAATGTTTTGTTTCCTTTATTGTTGAATAAAAACAAACGTAGCTCTCTTGCCTTTAAAGTTTTTTTTATAAGTGTGTAGTTGCAAACGAGCATGCATTCCACTTGATGGTCAATGTCCTGCCACCCAAGGACATGTGTAAGCAACCGCAGATGCTATAAGTCTTATCTGGTTGGCTTCAGATGCGTTGCTACTCCTGAGGAATAAGTTGGCCTCACCCCTAGATTGCGACGGATAAGTCTCCTTTACTCCTCAAATCATTACAGCAGAGCTTAACACTATTAGGTAGTAATAAATGTGTCTGTGGAGCCGTCGGAATCGAATTTCAAGATGATTGGATACATCTACATAGAAATACAAGTGTCCTATATTATACATCGCTTTGTCACCCTAGCAATAGAGCTACACTAATGCAATAATAAAGCAATTTCAACAGTTACGCGACGCGCTGCTAGCGACGGTAGACACATACATACTAGTACTCAATCTGTACGTCTAAATAAATAAATGTAATAGTTAATGTGTCAGAGCAGTGATAGCCTACTTGAAACTTGCCCTCTCAATCGGGAGGTCCGAGGTTCAAACCCAGGCACTGATTTATGTGCGTATTAGAAATTAATTATCACTGCTTTTCAGTGAAGGAAAAGGAAAGCATCGTCAGGAAACCTACACACCCGAGAGTTCTTTAAAAAAAAAGTTCTCGGAGGTGTGTGAAGTCCACCAATTCGCACTTGGCCAGCGCGGTGGACTATGGCCTAAAACTCTCTTATTCTGAGAGAAGACCCGTGCCCAGCAGTAGGACAATAATGGATTGTACCCCATAGCAATAATTTTAATCCAGGTCAGAAACCTATTTCAGTGAAATCCGACCAGTAATTTTTGTGTAAAAGAGAAACAAGCACAAATACATCCTCGTAAAATTCCACATTATAAAATTAATAAGATCAACAATACCTTTAATAAATCTGTTAATAAAATCGAGAGCATTATTATCAAAAAGGTCTGGATCTTAATAAAGCATCAAGTTGAGTTAAAATTAACTTAAGCGTAGGCGTTAAGTTCACAATATCGAACGATCCCTTCCCCCTAGTGCTCAACAAAGCATCCAATTAGCACTAACACAATTTCCAGATAGACGCCCACGATGAACAAAAGTTACCAAACTTGCCAACAACTTGGCGAACGGGATCGAGGAGATCCAAGTGGATTGGCAGATAGAAAACATTGTTAAGAGTTCCAATTATAACTGAGGAAAATGTTACGTGACCTGCATTAGTTGGGAGTAGGTTATTGTCTGTTACTGTAAGAAAATAAGTCGCCTTTTAATTGATGAAGCGATATATTTGCTATTAACACATGGAATGTCCCATTTGTCCATCCAAGTCATAAATTACCTCTGTGGCAAACTTAAGCCAAAATTCGAGCAGTAGCTTTTGCGTGAAAGAGTAACAAGCACACGGCCTCACAATCACACAGTAGCCCTGAAAACTATCACATTTATAATAATAAAAAGATCTAAACAATATCTGGAATAAAGCTGCTAATAAAATTGCGAACATCATAATCAAAAAGGTCATGGATCTTAATAAAGCATTTAGTCGAGTTGAAATTAACTTAAGCGTAGGCGTTAAGTTCACAATATCGAACGATCCCCTCCCCCTAGAGCTCAACAAAGCTTCCAATTAGCACTAACACAATTTCCAGATAGACGCCGACGATGAACAAAAGTTACCAAACTTGCCAACAACTTGGCGAACGGGATCGAGGAGATCCAAGTGGATTGGCAGATAGCAAACATTGTTAAGAGTTCCAATTATAACTGAGGAAAATGGTACGTGACCTGCATTAGTCGGGAGTAGGTTATTGTCTGTTACTATAAGATAATTAATCACAGTAAGTAAGATTTGCAAGGTGATAGAACGAGTATAGTACAACCGGATAGTTATCATAGCCACGCCTATTTCTAGCGTGAACCTGGGTTTCGTTGGAAGGACGTACATGCGACACATCGTGGCCTTCAATATTATAAAACCTAGGGGCCTTAAGCCTTGATATGTCGTTCATTCTGCAAGTTGAACATCAGGTTTGAAACTAAATAACATTGGAAATTACGATTCTCTAAAATAATTTCGATATTAAAATAATTAATATTTATTGTCAACATAATAATTTTAATATTTATTGTCAACCGAGAAAAATCTACACGCCTGAAAGTCAATCCTATAAAAAGTCCAAAGAATGTAAATTCTGCTATTCCCCCCCCCCCCCTGGCCAATGTAACATTGAACATGAATAACTATGACGTAGTCTGAAATGAATCCCGGACCTTACAATAAGGCATTAATGGGTTAACGCAGACCAAAATTAACGTTAACATAAATTTCTTATTGTGGGAATGAAAAAATAATGTAACTATAAATTTTAAAACAAAGTTTAAGAGAATCTGGTGAAAAAAATGCGTTACGAGTCTCCATCAGATTTTAGCCACGAACGTAATCTTTTGCAACAAACGAATACCACATAATGAAATAGTAACTACAATTCATGAGATTACAAGAAACCTTTAAGCGCACAACATCCCTTTCGCATTTAAGTTGAAAGTAGGTCAAACAGGTTGCAATAAAGATAGTAAATGGCTAAGTAATTGTGTTCTAGAGTTGTATGGACGTGTAGTGTACCCGATGTTCACTGTAGTATATAAGCCTGCGCTCGTAAAGATCCATTAGAGATCTGAAGTAATTTAGCATAGTCTTGCAGTTGAAGAAAAGTGACAGGACCCTTTGCAGTTTGAACAGGGAGACACCATTGCCACACCCAACATTTTTGTCCAATGACGCAGCTTTAAATGCTGTCGTGTTCTTGTTTAGGTGGTGAGAGATTATATTTTCACATCAGGATGGATTTTAATAAATTGATGAAGGCGGCAGTATCCACTTAACATCAGATGTATGCAGCAGTCCTATGTTCGTTCACTACCAGTAATATTGAAAAGACATAAGTACAATTATTTTCTTTATTTGTTCTTACAACAGCAACAACAAAGATTGCGTTAAATTAAGTTTTGATATTAAGTTTGAAAAATACGTTTGATGCCATTACGTTCTACTAATAAGTACGTTGGACCACTGCTCTGTTCTCGCAATGAAGTACGCAGTATCGATTTTTTTGCAAAATTGAGTTTTTTGTGGAAATAGCATCAGGAAAATGTTATCTTCACGTGGATACAAGTTTTTGTTTGTTAAAGGAGGGTCTAATCTTATCGAAAAATGGAATAGGTACTTGTGTTACATCAGGTAAACAATGTTCACTTAAATGCAGTTAATGTCATTTATAAGAATAATATAATGCAGCATTTATGTCTTTTTAAGAAGAATATATACGGATATCAAATCAGATATACTTTTACAGCAATATGAAAGGGATGATCTCTATGATATTTTCAAAATCTAGTAGAGATCCCTAAAATCACTACTAGATTGAAAATTAAACACTTGAACGCGTTTATCGAAAAACTATCATTTTGCAAATACTTCATTTTCCATTACAACAGCAGCGCTGTTGTTAAGCAAACCCCGTGTTTTTTTTTATTTGATTTAAGTAGAAAAAGAGCATGCAATCCATCTGATAGTAAGTCATTGCCGTTCATGGACATCTGTAAGCAACTTCATTTATAACATGGATTCTATCTGAAGTCATATATGCGTTGCTACTTCCGAGGACTATGAGAGTCGCTTCATATAAAAGTGTGCCGGCAACCACGCCCTTCAATCGAAAAGCAAAAAATGCTTCTCGCTGAAAATAGGTGTGGCGGTGGTACTTCCCCAGGTCGAACTACACTGGTTCTACCACCTGTCAATATACATAAATACATGGACCGTGTGCCGATTTTACCGGCAATAAAAGCTCTGAAAATCGCACTGGTTTACCATTAACGCCCCATTAAACTAGCGTTGATTAACAGAGGGGTTAGCTAACCCGATTGCTACATCAAAACAACGGGGAACGACTGTTTAGTCTGTATCCCGAAACAAGTAAGCTCAGATGAGAATTATTCTTGAACATATCGATATAATGTTAAGTATTTATGGGCTTGTGATGCCGTCAAAGAATGTACCTAAGTTTACGCAAAAAGCACACATGTACGCAGGCACGCACACACGCGCTCACACAAACACACAGACGCACTCACAGAACTTAGAGGTCATAATCACATTGCAGTACAGAAAACAACCCTGGAATATTTAAGTAATTGGTAGAACTTATGTTAATATTTCCATTCGCGGATAGTCGCGTGTTTTTACATATTCGCATTCGCATTCACAAAGATTTTGCGAATATAGAATAAAGTTTGACGAACAGAACAAATGGTCGCCAAATCTACATTTTAACATATTTAGGTCAATCTGCATTTTAACGACTAAAAAAAATCATCAAATCTACAGCCTTACATACTACTCCTATAGGGGCGCCCATATTGGCGTCAAAAGGAAAAATATGAATATCCGTATTCGTGATTATCGGCAGGGGACCAAATAAAAACGCTTTTTACACTCATAGTCCCACAGTACTATCATACGATGTTCTCCTTTGTCGTGGATACTATGGAGTATGGACACACAAAGACGAGTACACAAACACTCAGACCCAGAACAAGAATCTAAGCTCATCATTCAGATACCTGTCTGGCCGGGAAACGAACCCGGAACCCACTGCGTGTCCGGTGTGGTAACCGCACCGCTTCGTCATCGTCAGTATCATTCGTTACATCACAAAGATCTAGGTATCTCAGTGACGTGAGTCCGAACAATAAGGCACGGCGCACGGGTCGGTGCACGGCAAATAGGTCGAGCGCGCGGGGTTGGGGCGCACTAGCCTCCGGGAGACGTGGGGTCAACGCCACGATGATTGTGTGACAGCTGAATCTGGCGCACCCCTTGTACCAGGTCGCGATGTTACAAAATCATTTTTGGGACCATCGGCACAATTAAATGAGGCATCGGCATTAAAGCGCTATCAGTGTTACGTAGCAAAGTTAGGAGGAAATGATAAATGATTAGTCTTACCTTTAGCGCTAAAGGTTTAAGTTGAAGGTTCCTTATATTTGTGCAATATAATAATGAGTCAAGGTTTCTGAACAAATAGTCTGCAAACAAGTCTGAAATTTATACATTATCTCTAAACTGCACGTAGTCTAATAAATAGCCTCAAACAGCGTGATGCATGACGATGCGAAAGCTCTTGTGACATACTGCATGAACAACCCGTTTCCTATTTTTTATACTTTGGAGACATGGTAACATAAGCAGAGTTCCATAGTTGTTTATTGTATTATTTTAAAGAACACGACCCTATTTATTTTATATAATACTAGTTGCCCGGTGAACTTCGTTCGGCCTAAAAGTCAAAAATCTAAAATTGCGACTCTGTTTTATACTACGTAGTGACTAGGTTATTCCCGGGCGCGGTTTCGGTAACGTCTACTATGGTCATTAGTGGATACACGTAGGATTATGTGTTAATCTACGTCATAAGATATGAGTACGCAAAATTTCAGCGAAATCGGTCCAATATTTTTTGCGTGAAATAGTAACAAACACACATATATCCTCACAAACTTATAATATTAATCACTACATAGTATAAAATAAACTCGCTTCCCGATGTCTGCCCCTATGCATGTTTAGATCTTTAAAACTACGCTACGGATTTTAATGCAGTTTTTTAATAGATAGAGTGATTCAACAGGAAGGTTTTATGTATAATACATGTATAATATAGTGAAGAAACACTGATAATTTTCGATTTTTGACTTTTAGGCGGAACAAAGTTCACCGGGTTGACTAGTAAAAAATAAAATAAGATTGTAATAGCAAAAGAGTATGATGTAAACCTGATACAAATGGTCATTCCAAGTACCAAAGGTATACCTGAAGCCGATTACGGATACATTGCCACTCCTGGGCAATGTGTAATGTACGAGTACAACCTAAAATGCAGAGCTGCTTTACGCCAAAAATAAGTGTGGTTTCACCTTTATCGAACCAACTGGTACTACTACCATTCAAACCACGCGTAAAATTATATTTTTGTGGTTGCAATGTATTTCGCCTTTCCACACAAAAGCAAAAAAAACAAACTCATCTCCCAAGCAACCTATTCCCGCAAATAGAGTTTACCTCAACGCGGAACGAACTCGTTTCCTCGGTACACGTATTCGCCGGGCAATTTCCTCCGTAGCGAATCACTGTAATGGGAAGGTTCCATCCTTTGAGGATGTTACCAGGAATTGCTGGTACACAATGCGTATTGCATGTGATTGGCACTATGTAATCTGAGAAATAAATCAAGTGTCACAGTGTTTGTACGCTAATCTCTGAACTTGTGGAACATTCTTCGGTGTCATTTTCTTATTATGGTTGGTTTCAGATAAGCTGATAGGTAATTTTGGGCCGATAGGTGACACTTTTGTAGAGATTTTTTTATGATAGTACTACATCTGCTCTAACCCACTTGTCATGTTATGTAGGTAACCCCATATACCTAAAAAAACAGGTTAAGTGAAAACAAAATATTGGTCAGAAAAATATAAGAACAGAATACAAAATGGTATGTTAAATCTCTAAACTTTACGATCTCCATGACTATTATGAGTTGCAGTTCTAAGACAGCCTTTAATGCATAAACGGATAGAAAAGAACAGTGATAACTTAACGCAGTGTTACTTAAAGTAGGCACTAATGGCTCCTTATGCTCACTGGCAGCTCAGACAGGCGAATAAGCCCCGAAAACATAACGTGATGATAGAGCGAATTCAAAACGATGGTTATTTGTGTTTTTTTTTCTAATGTCTATTTCAAATCAAAAACCTGTCACTTAATCGAATAATAAGATCTAAATTCTCCTCTGATAATCCTTACTTTAACAAAATTTGCTGGCGCTAGAAAAAGTGGGCGGCAGTCAAAACAAATATAAGAACCGCTGGCTCAGTACGGCGTATAAATAACTACTTCGTACGCTGCAAATTACTACTAACATATTCGAAATAATTTGAATATCTATATATTAATACGTGAAGCAAAATCTTGTGAAGCATTGTTTATGATTAGTATGAAACTTTGCACGGATATAGTGGCCGGGTTAACGGTGGTTAACGGGTGCGTTCAAAATTACTTGAAAATTATTACAATTTATTTGAATTTAAGAAATATTCGTACAGTCAGCAGCATATAGTTAGTGGCGTTCAAAGTGTCCATATTGTTAGATACAATCAAAGTGTTCAATAATATCGGCACAACCTACGTGTTCTAATTGTTCGCAACATCTTAAACTTCCGAATGACAGAACATTCATAAATTCATAATGAACCACTCAAATTGTCACAATTTCAGCATCTGTTACGACACCAGCGGTAACCTAGCAACGAGACTGTTCGTAAATATAGGTACATTTTATAATATTATACCTTATGTTGCGGATATAAGGTTCCTGATCACTTACGGTATAGGAAATGCTAACAATGACTCTTCTCTTCTCTCTTTTTTATATTAACAACTATCCTTTTCATATCTTGCAATGACGTCATTGACTGTCAAAGTCATAGAATCGGTCTAGGGGAACAAGAGGCATGATAAGACAAGACGAGAGGACGGACGAGTAAGACGGGTCATGCACACATACCGGAAACGAAACGCTTTTGCGAGATGTTGCTGCAGCCCATCAGAACCTGCTTTCAAACAATACTCAATGGACCATGACAGTTGATTTACAATCAAATTTAGTTTAAATGCATAATTGATGTAATATTTTTTTATCCTTAATAACTACAGAAACAAGCAAGAAATAGTATTGAATTGATGATTATGTTCTCCTTTATTTTACGTTTTCCTTGAAGTTGATAGGCAATTTTAACACTGCTTTAGTCTTACCGTTATTTCATATTTTCTTTTAACATAGTAATTGGGGCAAAATGCGTAAATGTCACGGGGCATAATGGCATACACCATTATATTGCATTCTAATAATTCCATCGACAGAGTTAGTATCTCATCCGTGCTCAATTGCGTCAAGTGTTGTTAATGTTCTGTATATGGAAACATACACATATATTGCACCTGAAATACTTACCACGTCAAGTTCTACAAACCTACCCTCGTCAAGAAAAAGAAGGCCTAAGTGGGTTCATAACACACTTGAAAAAGAACAAGTTCAATCGATTGAGTCTTCTTCCTGTTCTCTCCGGAAATCAACGTTTGTCAGTGACACTATCTGATGCTGATTCACCACAACAACATTGTTCACAATTATTTGACGTGCAAAAAAGAAGTTCCTCAGAAATTCGTTTTCACATACGAGCTTAAAGTTATTCGATCGTTACTAGCAAGGATGTTCAAAGGGTTTCAAAGGATGTATATTAAAAAAAAAATAAAGACTGATGTATATTTCACAAACAATATATTTTAGCTAAAATATAATAGTTTTTCTGCAACCTCTACGGTTTTCTCATTTTTAAACTGATGAAAAGTATCTTCATTAAATTTTAAAACCCTAAATGAGATAAACATATGTCAATATTATCATTGCTCGCACAGTAAGTGATCCTTACAACATATTCGCAACATAAAGTTTAATATTATAAAATGTACCTATATTTACAAACAGTCTCGTTGCTAGGTTACCACTGACGCCGGAACATTTGTGACAATTTGGGTGGTATTAACATTATGAGTTTATGAACGTCCTGACATTTGGGAGTTTAAGATGTTGTCAACAATTAGAACACGTAGGTTGTGCCGATATTATTGAACACTTTGATTGTATCTAACAATATGGACACTTTGAACGCCACTAACTATATGCTGCTGACTGTACTACTTCGGACAACGAATACGAAGTTTAGTTTTTTAATTTAAATTACGATCGAATTTCGACCGATGTGACGAGTGAGTAGTATTACAAATAATGATCCAAAATTTTCGTACAATTACCAGAGTGGTTGACGCCACTGCCACCCATTGACATCTGTAATCGAACCCAGATAAAATTAAGTGTTACCTGAGCCTGTGATTGACTTCCGATAGAACCTATGTTCTATATGAAGTTGCTTATAGGTGTCCATGGGCAGCAGTGACCACTTACCATCAAGTGGACTGGATATGCGCGTTTGCTACTTCAAACTTAAATATACTTAATATCAAGGTACTATATCTTGTAAATTCTGGTGGCACAATGTTCGTTCCCGTAAGTACTCCTCAGAAACGACTTGACCATTCCTCATGAAATTTCGTGAGCATGTTGTAGATCGGAGAATCGGCCAACGTCTATTTTTCATAGCCCTCAGTGATAAGGGTTGTCCACCCTTAACATTTTTCTTTAATTTTTATATGACAAAACAACGTTTGCCGGGTCAGCTAGTATCCTATAAGCACGCAATAATAAACCAAGGGATTGTAATTTTAAAACAAATTAGATGGTTCTCTCTTGTATAAAGGAGTCGTAATATGTAATCAGTGATCCTGGTGATAAGAAATAGTGCTGTAAGTTCAAACTGAATTGAACATAACAATATAATGCGAAAGTTTGCATGTTTGTATTTGTATAATAAGCATATAATTACTGAAGTGGTCTAAACATTTAATTCGCTTTCTTCACATCTAGTTCCATACTGTAATTAGCCACGGACATCAGCACAAGTCGAGACGACAGACGACGCAAATACATACATAATATACAAAGCTTGCCTACCCAGGAACCGAACTAGGAACCCTCAACGTATAGTGTAACGCGACTGCACCGCCACCAGTAAGAATATATGTTCGTTTGCATCTTTTTTATGAAATTGAAATATGTATAGTAACAAACGACCTGTCATATAGACAGTGAATAGCTTGTACCATTCATTAAAAAATCATCCCGAGATAACATTGGAGATCTGGGTTACTACCTCTAAAAATGGAATTAAAATAATAATAATAATAATAATAAGTCGTAGCTGTATATTATAAGTCACTTCTTTACACTCGGGTGCCAAATTCCAAATTCCTATGCTATCCAAAAAAAATACGAAGTCATTCGAAAACTTGCTCCCCAAAGACTACTTAATTAAACATACTTCATACTAATATTACAAAGGCGAAATTTTGTGAGTATGTTTGTTACTCCTCCACGTCTAAACCTTGAAACCTTGCATTAACATATAGGCTACTTTTTACTGTGGAAAAATATCCTATTCCCACGGGACAATCGATACATTTTTATAACGTGGGCGAAGCTGCGGTGTTCAGCTAGTTCGCAATAAAGAAAACATGTTACCGAAGCGTAAAATCTCACATAACTCATGTGGTAGATACCACCTAGTCGGAGCTAGTTTCTCAGTATGGCGCAGTTCAGTTGCCGTGTAAGATGGATCCGTTAGAGTGGTCGCGTAGCGGTAATTAGCCACGCTTCTGTGACCCTACACGGGTCTGGGACTGCATGACAACACTGAAACCCCATCGTTGAATAGTTGGTTAATTTAATTGTGATCTAGAGGCCTTAGTGACTAATGCTATGTATGTGGTTTAACTACTTTGTTATCAATACCCGCCGCTCAGCACTTGCACTTTTAACGTTAAATCTTTTAATACCTATTGCAAATCTATTCCGTGGTGAAACTAAGAATAAGCATGACAGAAAGCTACTTCTGAAAAGTCCGTTGTTTTTCATGTGTGATATTATATACTTCACACCGCGTAGTATTCACAAACCTCCCCTTACATCCACCATTCTGTAAGGTGGTAAAACAAGTATAGTTCGACCGGACAGTCACTATATACTAGCTCACCTATCATCAAGGAAAATGATACGACAGTGATACGCCAACTTCACTTAATATTAAAAGTTTCGCTAATGATATAACTACATGAAGTAAATTTTCTGTGATGATCATAATATATGGTTTTAGTCTTCAACACACTACCTCTCTATGGGTATTGTAGATGATTAAGAGACAAAATTGAATGAAAAATGGACAGCAGCGTCCTCCTGTGTAACAACACACTGCGGTTCCCAACACATATACCAAGATTACTATAGGCAAAATCAATAGACATCCCATTATGAAATGGTGTACCTTGTACCTACTTAAATTCCTAATGATCTTCTGATCTGTGCCTTTTCTTTTTTTTTTTTTGTTATCGAGGGGGAAACCTTCAAAAGGTACCCGCCGTCGTGGGTGCATATGTGGGATTTTTACATCACTAAAACCTTCCCGGTGGCCGTCCTCAGCGCTACGTGGAGGTCTCCGGGATCTCCAAGGGAACACAACCGGAGTACTCCGAGCGCAATGCCCCGGTGTTTACGACGGCATGCGGCCACACAAGCCATCGTCCTTCCCGGGTCACTTGGCTGGACGGTACGAGGTCCCACTTCTACCGCCGCCTCTTACGACAGGCAGAGGATACCGTAGCCCTATTCTGGTCCCGGAACTACAGGGACAATCTGATCTGTGCCCACTATCTAAACTGAAGTAGACTCGCACTATTTCTTATTAATATTACAAAGGAGACAGTTCGAGAGGGTGTATGTATGTGTATTTCTCTTACACGCAAAAACTAGAGATTGCATTTCGCTGAAAGTTTATGGCCGTATTAACACACAGGACACTCATTACCGTAGTAAACGCGTTAAAAGCGGTCAGAGCTGCGGGATTAAGCTGGTACATACCTTATAATTAACTCCGTTTTCCGTCAGAGACATAGTTACCTTACGAGTCAGCATTTTCCATCGTCGCGGACGTATACCGTTGATAATCTACATTTAATATCCGTTTCTCATATTCGTTGATGGCAGTAACCCCGTGGGAGCAGAGCACACCGTTACAGCAAACAATGAGCGCAACCACGTTTGTTTATAAATCGTCGTGATTCTGAGACAATTCCATGCAATTTATGCTATTTTCTATCTAGTTCACAAACAAACACAACGTTCAGGCCACGATAAAGCTGTTGTGTAAATCAACGTATACTACAAAACGATTTGTAAATTCTTAGAAATTGAAATCAAATGTCCCGTCTGCCTTATCGTCGTCAAGTCAATATTGTCCCACTGCATGGGCAGAGCTCGTCTCAGAGTGAGGTCTTTAGACCTTAGTTGTGAGTGCTATTTTTTGCGTCTGTCTAGTCCCTTAGTATAATTCTGAAAAACACTAGCTTCATTTCGCGGCTCCGCCCGTTTTGGTAACATTTTCCGCGGTAATAAATAGCCCATGTGTTATGTCTGTATGCCAAATTGCAGCGTAATCCGTCCAGTATTTTTTGAGTAAAAAATGTGTCAAACACAAATCCTCACAGACTTATGCATTATTAATTTCGTTTTCTATTAACTCGCCATGTTATTCGCGGAATCTTGTAAGATCAATGAAACTGCAATACAATATAACTGAGCTGATTCCGTGATATACCGGGGTAGTAGCCATAACAACAGCTCTCCCTTACCATCAACTCACCCCAATTGAATAAATCTTCCACGTAACGACGTTGCTTACCCTACATACCGTTTACTATCACCGGCACCACAGAGCTACGTGGTTCCAAGGGTGGAGTAATGTGAAACAACAGGTGGTATAATTACAGACCGAGCAAATGTACGCAAGTTGCGTCGCGTCAATCGTATGTCCTGATGAATACAATAGACTTATCATATGGAATAGGAATACATGGGTTAAGGCGAATATACGAATATATTTAAGGTGGTAGAACGTATATGATTCGACCGGAGACCACACTTTTGTTTTTTATTTATGCAATTGAAGTAGCAAATCAATCAATTCCACCCGATGGTAAATGGTCACTCTTTGCCTATCACTACATAGTATAAAACAAGGTCGCTTCTCGCCGTCTGTCCCTATGTATTATGCTTCGATCTTTTAAACTATGCTACAAATTTGATGGCAGTTTTTTTAATAGATAGAGGGATTCAAGAGGAAAGTTTCTATGTATAATACATGTACTTATAGATATAGTGGAGAAACACTGATAATTTTAGGTTTTTGACTTTTAGGCGGAACGAAGTTCGCCGGGTAACCTAGTGGATATATGATACAAACTACTTCATATAGAATTGGGAACTATGTGAAATTAATCACAGATGCGTTTCTGCTTCCGAAGAGATCACTGTCTCTGCTGCCTAAGCTGGTCGTCTCATATAAAATAAGCCATCGACCATGTCCTTCCAACGAAACGCAAGAACAGCTTCACGCTAGAATTAAGTACGGCGGTTGTACCTCTCCGGCCGAACTACACTGGTTCTGCCACCTGACAATTTTTAACGTGAACGATTTTTTGTGTTACGGTGGAAGGGTTACGTTACCGGCTCACATTCATATGAGGCAACCATCTTACCCCTCGGGAGCAGTAGCGTGTCTGTGATAAACTTCAGATCCTTCTTCTGTATGAAGTTGCTTATGAAGATGTCCATGGACGGCAGTGATCACTTAGCTGCAGGTGTACTGGAAGCTCATTTGATATTACAATCCTATTTAAAAACTTGTATTTTTTGCCTTGTATAATATCACCCAGACTATAGCAACAAATTCTCAAATTAAGGATAAGTAATTGTAATAAGTAAAAAGAGTGTGTTCATGTACCATAAACTGATATAAATCGGCGTTTTTTTGGGCATTTATTAAACCGTAATAAGTAGATCCTCTACATTATCACAATGCATGGACTTAAGTTTCAATGATAAAAAATACCATTAAATTAACCTATAAAATATTGTAGTAGGGGACCCTTAGTGTACAAGTGCGTCTCCCACTAGGCCAATTACAGAATGCTCTGTTAGATTTTATTTACAAAAACGTATAAATGAAAAACACCAGTTTAAGTGCCGTTTCATCGTACTTATAGACAAAATGTCATTCATAGGAAAATTTACCCAAGGACTCGTTTGTCGGCAAGTACATAAATAATGCATCGGATGGTGTGATGCGTTATTACGGAGAGCCGGCAATGCCGGGCCGGGACGTGACAGGATTTCTGAAACGATTTCATCGCTCCGGCAAGAAATCGTGTCAGATTCCTTTACAACTTTACTGCAGACGAGCATGCAGCTCATGCGATAAGGAGAGGTCAATTGGACGTATTTAAACCATCTGAGATGTCCTCTACGTGAAATCCCTTATAAATTCTCATTTTTCATGCTTCCATTTTCAGTCTTTGTAAGTAGTGCAAAGACCAAGGCTTCTTCAGTTGAAATACCAAGCCTCTGCTACCCCCAAGTTCACCTTGCGCACGTAACTTTGAAACCATAACAGAGAAAAAGCAAAAAGGTTCTGATATTCCCGCTAAACCACTTGTGAACTATGAAGAAAGCTTAAGTCACGTATTACAGGGATATTCTACAAAGATTGGCCGCATCGCACTTCCGTTCACCAATGTGGATTCTTCAATGTGGATAACATTGGAGCTTAGAAAAGTATGCTTCAGATCTTATCCAGTTGTTGGGCGATAAGCATTTCCAGAGATAGGAATAAAAAGGGTCGTAAACCAAGGAAAACATACCATAAGATGCACTGACGCTGATTTGTTACTTTGATTTTATATTCTGTTTACAACATATAGGTATATTAGTTTAATATTAACAACAGAATAGGAAAACAGAGTGGTCAATTTTATTATAGCATATTATAAATGCGAAAGTTTGTAAGGGTGTATGTGTGTTTATTATTCTTACACGCATAAACTACCTAAACTATGGCACACAAGTAATTCATGACCTATTAACACAGAGACCTCATTTCCCTGCTAGACTGACCGAAGTAGGCAAACCCGTGGGTATAACCTAATGATGCAATAACAGCATCACGTTTCGAGTGTACAATGCATCTGTGATACGATGATTTGTCCGATTAAATTGTACTCACAATGAAACTTAAATTATGCAACCATTTAACATTCAGCGGAAACAGGCGAGACGAACAAAGATCGATTTCACTTCACACTTTCATATGCAAATCACATTTTAGTACTTGTACTGTAAAAACCACCAAGTTTATTAATAGTAACAGTAAGTATCTCTACTTCACTCTAATATACTTGAATAATTTAAATATTTAAAAGATGGTACAACCAGTGAATATATTAGTGTAAGCCACACATTTCTACCGTGAAGCAGCTCTTGCGTTTCGGAGGAAGGGTATGCTTGCCCACTTTTATATGAGGTGACCATCCTAGTACTAGCAACGAATCTGGTAGGTCTTCAGGTAGAACCCCTGATCTATGAAGAGTTGCTTTCAAATGTCCATAGGCAGTGATCACTCACCGTGAGCTTGTTTGCTACTTCAATAGGATAAAAATAATGTTTATGCGCTAAAAACTTGAAAAATAATTGCTTGATTGACTTAAATTGTTTACACGTTGCGTTTCTCTAAGCTATTATAATTATTTGTATATTTTATCCAGATTTTTCCATTACAATTGTCGTAAATCTATATATTACTTAAGTAAACTTTATTTTTCTAAGTGTCCAATATATGAAAATCTTGCAATATTTTTTGGTTGTTCCTAACGATAAGTGAGACGGGCCACCTGATAGAAGGTTGATTAATAACTTTATTATTGATTTTTCATTATTGAATCCAATACCAAGTTGGCTATATCACACAACAAGTGGTATAAAGCAGGGGTGGTTTTTGTAACCCTAACCTTCGTCAGAAAATCGATAGCCACCCTCATAATACATCGCACCCCTAACAGCGAGACCGTTTCGGTCATTATATCCAATAGTTTCGCTTTTTATCTAGCATTTACATACCTCCATGTTGAGTTCAGCCAATATACATATTAATATTAATAATCCGTTCTTTACTCATAGCTTCATACAAGGTTTTTTTGTGTGTCGTCGATGCTCTAGACACACAAACAACCAGATCTAGAACAGAAATCGAAGTCCATGGATATCTGTCTGGCCAGAGATCAAACCCGAACACTTTACATGTAAGACCGGTGTGGTGACTGCTCCAGTATGCGGGTAGTCAAATCTATAAAATAATAATTTTACGATTGTAATACAGAGGAGAATGAGATGTGTTTGTGAAGTAACTAATCAAACTGCATATGTCTTCTATAAACTGTATAGGTTATTCTACATATAAAAGGTTACATACCATTCGGTCATAACACTTTATCAGTAAAAGTCTTAATAATTACACTCTTTAATCTTATGTAACGTTAATTTACAAATGGCAGGCGCGGTCATTACTCTCAACCTTCATTAGTGGGCCTATGTCCAGCAGCGGACCTGAAAAAGCTGATGGTTTGATGGATAGATGTCACTTGAATACTACTTGGCTTAAATCAATCTGCAATTTTATACAATAAACTAGCTGACCCGGCAAGCGTTGTTTTGCCATATTAAAATAAAAAAATGTTAATTAATGTTATGAAAAATAGATGTTGGCCGATTCTCAGACCTACTCAATATTGCTCACAAAATTTCATGAGAATCGGTCAAGCCGTTTTGGAGGAGTAGTGAGTACGGCAACGAACATTGTGACACGAGAATTTTATATAAGTATATAGGTAGATTAGTAAATTGACCTTATAGGTCACAATTCCTTATAGGTCACAACACCAATTCGAGTATCGTAGTGGAAAAGACCCCAAAGCCTCGTCTGATAATTGTAGAGGAATAGCGCCCAGAAACATAAATAACTTCAGTTAATATTTTATATAGGTAACATTAAAGTTGCAAATGAGCACACAGTTCACCAAACGGTGAGTGGTCACTGTCGCCCTGGACAATTGCAAGCCAATCGTTTAGAACAGCAGGTTCTAATCGAAACCGAACAGAGATACGTCGCCATTCTCAAGAACTAAGGTCATCTTAAGCCAGCCATTACCTTGAAAGTTTTAGAACCTGACCTCTACAGGAATGCCAATCATAATGTCATAAAAGCCTAAAGATAAATAACAGAAGTGGATGTAGTAATAACATGAGATCACTCTAACGTTCCTAAGAAATAAACAGTAAATTGAACGATTTGTGACATCAGCGAGTGATATCATTATTTTCAATATCATTTTGACATAACTAGCTGCTTTACTAAAAAACAACGCAACTCAACGAGTATCTAGTCTTTGAAACCCGTAGCTGTAGATAGGTATATGGCATATGACCTCTATATGCCATTTGTGATTCGATTTCGGAGGAACCTCCGCCACACTTTTTTTTTGGCATCGAGGAGGAAAAAAGGTACCCGACGCCGTGGGAGCAACGCCGGGTTATGTGAGATGTTTACCTCACTAAAACCCCACCGGTGGCCATCCTCAAAGCTCTGTGGAGGACTACGGGATCTCCAATGGAACACAACTGGAGTCCTCCGAGCGCGATGCCCCCTTCGGGCTCTACCCAGTGAGCATTGTGCTTACTGCGCCTCCTGGTGTATAAGACAGCATGTGGCCACATATGCCGTCGTCCTACACGGGGTCGCTTGGCTGGATGGTTCGAGCACTTACCGCCCGCAACCCCGGAAGCCCCTTTTAGTCGCCTCTTACGTGCCATATACCGTAGACCTATTCTGATCCCGGAACTACAGGGATAACACTTATTTAAACCTAACAATAACAATGTTAAGGGTTGCTGTGTTCTGGTCTCAAATGAAAGATATAGGTAGTTATAGGACTAATATTACAACTTTGTCCTCAGTGATTGGGTTGACTATAGGCGTCCATGAGCGGCAAAGGGAACTTACCATCAGAAGGGCTGATGATCGTTTGCTACTTCCATATTAAAAAAAATAGGTATATATATCCTTTCGTAGGGGTAAAGGTTTAAAATGTTAAAAAACTTTTCAGACATCTCTATTAATATCATGTCCATTACAAGTAGAGATGCACGGAATATTGGTATGTTATTCGGTATTCGGCATATTCGGAATCTTTTTCACTAGGTATTTGTATTCGGCCGAATTATTCGGATTTGATGCCGAATATTCGGTTTAAATATTCTATTTTCTGGCTACATGTCACGGTAATTATATAACTAAAAGACAAAACGTTTTGCGTGAGGTTTATGTAATACTAGCAGAACCTGCAACTTCGTTCGCGAGAATCATAAACCATCTATTACACTTTTAAGATCCATTGTTGGACATCCACCTTCCCGGTTTATTTAATAGACAACAATATATTGAACACCAAAACCTGATACTAAGTTTTATTGAGCTTGCATCAGGCGCATTGCCGAAAAAGCTTTCAACTTTAAAGAGTTGAATTTGAAGAGTGCTTTTAAATTATTCGATGTGGATGTCGACCCAGCGGCCGGAGTGAAATGTGTGAGCGGAGTAACCGAAGTGACTGAAATGACCGGATTGGGAGGAGTGACCGCTGCGAGCAGAGTGATCTGAGAGCCCAGAGTGACCGGAGGCACGGGAGTGTCCCGGAGTGACCAGAGTGACCGTAGTACCCGGAGTGACTAGAATACCCGGAATAATCGGAGTGACCGAAGTGACCGAAATGCCCATAGCGATCGGAGTGCCCAGAGTACACAGAGTGACCGTAGTGACCGAAGTGCCCAGACTGACCGGAGTGACGGAATTGTCCGGAGTGAGCGAAATGCCTAAGTTCCCGGAGTGACCCGTGTGACCAAAGAGCCCGGAGTGCCCAGAGTGACCGGATTTCCCGGAGCGACCGACTTGCACAGATTGCCCGGAGAGACCGGAGTGCCGGAGTGCCCGAAGTGCCCGAAGTGACCGGAGTGCTCGGAGTGCCCAGTGTGACCGGATTGCCCATAGTGACTATGTAGGGACAGAATTGCCCGGCGTGCGCAGAGTGACCGGATTCCCCGGAGTGACCGGATTGTCCCGGAATGACCGGATTGTCCCGGAGTGACCGACTTGCCCGGAGTGACCAGAGTGACCGAAGTGCCTGGAGTGACCGAAGTACCCAGAATGGATTGCCCAGAGTGACCGAATTGCCCGGAGTGACCGCATTGCCCAGATTGACCGGATTGCCCAGATTGACCGAATTGCACGGAGGGACCGGATTGCCCGGAGTGACCGGATTGCCCGGAGTGACCGCATTGCCCGGAGTGACCGCATTGCCCAGAGTGACCGAATTTCCCGGAGGGACCGGATTGCCCGGAGTGACCGAATTGCCCGGAGTGACCAGAGTGACCGGAGTGCCCAGAGCGACCAAATTGCCCGGAGCGACCGGATTGACCGAATTGCCCGGAGTGCCCGAATTGCCCGGAGTGCCCGAATTGCCCGGAGAGCTCGAATTGCCCGGAGTGACCAGATTGGAGTGACCAAAGTGGTCGAAGTGCCCAGAGTGACCGGAGTGCCCAGAGTGACCGGAGTGCCCAGAGTGATCAAATTGCCCGGAGTGCTCGAATTGCCCGGAGTGACCATATTGCCCGGAGTGACCGGATTGCCCGGAGTGCCCAGAGTGACCAAATTGCCCGGAGGGACCGGCTTGACCGAATTGCCCGAATTGCCCGGAGAGCTCGAATTGCCCGGAGTGACCAGATTGCCCGGAGTGACCGGATTGCCCGGAGTGCCCAAATTGCCCGGAGGGACTGGATTGCCCGGATTGACCAATTGCCCGGAGTGCCCGAATTGCCCGGAGTGACCGGATTGCCTGGAGTGACCAAAGTGGTCGAAGTGCCCAGAGTGACCGGAGTGCCCAGAGTGACCCATTGCCCGGAGTGCTCGAATTGCCCGGAGTGACCAGATTGCCCGGAGTGACCGGATTGCCCGGAGTGCCCAGAGTGACCAAATTGCCCGGAGGGACCGGCTTGACCGAATTGCCCGGAGTGCCCGAATTGCCCGGAGAGCTCGATATGCCCGGAGTGACCAGATTGCCCGGAGTGACCGGATTGCCCGGAGTGCCCAGAGTGACCAAATTGCCCGAAGGGACCGGATTGCCCGGATTGACAGAATTGCCCGGAGTGCCCAGAGTGACCAGATTGTCCGGAGTGCCCGGAGTGACTGAAGTGCCCGGAGTGACCGGAGTTCCCAGAGTTGAGAGCGATCGATGGAATGAGCGGAGTGACCGGAGTGAGTGAGCTGAATGACCGGAATGAGGGAAATGACTGCACGTGAGTGCAATGAGCGCATGGACAGGAATGAGCGGATTGAGCGGAGTGACTGGAGTGACCGGAGTAGACTTTTTCTCTGATCGCAGGCACCATATTTAAAGTTATATAACCTACTAACTGTGCCCGCGGCTTAACCCGCGTGCAAATCAATGTATCGCAAAGTTTTTCCCGTGCAAATCTCGACACAGTGGGAATTCTGCGATAAAAGTAGTCTATATGTTGTTCTATAACATTTTCTATAGGTAGTAAAAGTCCCATGAAAATCGGTTTAGCCGGTCAAGCATTACTCGGACAAACACAGAGTGAAAAAACTAATTTTAAGTGTGTACCTATTTGTCGGAAGGTACATATTGTTATGTAAAAATGTTTTGAAAATAAGACGAATTAGAATATCGAAAACCGTATCGTAAACGTAAAAAAGTTTGTGTGGAGGAGTTCCGGAAGGCGGTTTCAAGGAATTCAAAAATTTTGTTGGATAATGTCCTCCATCTCGATGACTGTATCTACTGAATAGCAGATTTCAGACGCTGCTTCAAATTTGGAAATAAAAATCGTTACGTTCCTTGGTAGGTGCCAATATAACCATCTTTTTGAACCAATTTAGTCTTAGCACTTAGTAGTATTAACAATATCGACATATACTTTTTCAACCAACTCCTCCACATATTTTATAGGTAAACCAAGAAGTATCGATTATAAAGATGATTTAACATTTCCGGATTGGAAAACAATATTATCTATTTCCATCCATCCATCAGCCTTTTGATGTCCACTGCTTAACATTGGCCTCCCCTAAATGGCGCCAACCGGTCCTGTGCCCTCTGAATCCAACGGTTTCCCGCTGTCTTCTTCAGGTCATCGGTCCATCTGGTAGGGGGGCGACCTGTACTCCTTTTGCCTAAACGTGGTCGCCACTCGAGGACCTTACTTCCCCATTGGTTATCGGTCCTATAGTATCATTAAATTCTTAGTTCATCTTAAGACCCACCCGTTGTGAGGCACTGTTGAGGTCGCCTAGCATTGTGCTGAGGTCCGTCAGCGAATCTGCCAAGATGACTATATCATCGGCAAATCAAAGGTGCGTGACGTGTTCGCATTATCTATTTAAAGTAGGTAAATCGTTACAAAATTGCCTATTGCTTTCACTGGACAGTGACATATTTGTTTTAAGTTTATATAACGCTAATTAAATAAAGCAATTAAACTTCCAATTACCTTTTTTAAACCTCAATCAAATTCACATTTTAATATTTAAACTTAAGTATGTTAATATTTATTTTTAAAACTCAAATCATCATTTTAATTTCATATAAACAGACTTACAAAGTTGATTATAAGTAAGAAATCGTAAACCGAATTATTCGGCCGAATATCCGCTTCGGAAATCCACATGGAAAAATGGCTCAGTTTTAAATTTGATACATTACCACCCCTCTACAAATCTCATGGCAAGAAAGTAAATAAAATATTCTAGACATTTCCACGTGCAAATTTGTTGCAGACTAAATAACCGATCAATACAAGACCCAGTTAAAAACGATAACCGACTATTTGCATATACAATTGATGTTAAACAGCACCAGCAAACATATTAACCGATAGCCCGGTAAATTGGGTGAATTTACGAGTGCCAAAAAGATAGACATTTATCGTTTATTTGCACTAAACACGACGAATGTATAAAATACCGGTTGTTTGCGCGAATCCCGCGGATGTGCAGAAACTGGTCCGTTCGAGCCAATTAAACCCTGTTACACATCGATAAGTCCTCGGTCCGCTGCCGTCGAGAAACATGTAGCGAGTTCTGTAAGTGATACGAGAGATGTTTTAAGCTTTACAAGAGCCATTCGTAGGTCTAATCCGTGTGTAACAACGCCATACTTATTTCTGCTTTGTAATCACTACATATTATAAAACAAGGTCGTTTCGCGATGACTGTCCATGTGTATGCTTAAATCTTTAAAACAACGCTACGGATTTTAATGCTGTTTTTTTAATAGAGTGATTCATGAGGAAGGTGTGTATATTAGGGATGTAACGGAGGTCACTTATCGGAACCGAAGTCGGAATCGGAGTTTTTAAATTCGTTTTATCGGAATCGGAACCGGAATCGGAGGTTGTATCAGTCAATAAACATTATGGCAAAAAAGTGTTTTATTCGGGCATATTTGTACATGTGAAAAAAAGTGACTTAAATACTGTCATATCAACGCACAGCCCAAACGAATGTAATTAGAAATTTGCACTGTTTCCTTTTATAGTGTAGGTGAGCACCAGGAAAGAATTTTTGTAAATTACTCCTTAATGGGATAAAAATGGAGAGGAAAGTTTGTATGAAAGTTCATCAATTTTGATGCAAATTTAATGAAACTTTGTGGCTCTGGCTTTGTGGTTCAATATATTGTTGACTATTGACAAAATGGTAATGGATGAAACATATTGTGCTCTTATGCTGGAAGAACAACCCCCTCTTTCTAACGCAGTTTAATAAGAAAGGTGAGGAAGGAACGTTTTTTTTTAAATTAATCCACCATTTTCTCTTTATATTTAAAAATTATAGCTTATTTCATTCCGTAAACTGAGACGATTTCAATGATACATCATTGATATGTTAGTAACAACGTGAGACAGTAAACCTTTTCAACTTTAATTACAAAGTAAAAAAAAGTGTGTGTAACACGACGACAACAAGAATTGGCATGTTTCGTTTTAACATTTTCGCATAAACAGTTAACAAATTTCCTAAATCAAATTCGCTTCAGACGACCTCCTATATAAATCTCCGATTTAAAATTTCGGAACCGGAATCGGAACCGAAAGTGCATTTACAATCGGAAGTTCCGACTTATCGGAACCGAAATCGGAACTCCGTTACATCCCTGGTGTATATGTATATACATGCATAATACAGAGGAGGAATACTGATTATTTTAGATTTTTTACATTTAGGCGGAACGAAGTTCGCCGGGTCAACTGGTATTTTATATAACCATTACCATGATACTAACGGCTACATGCGTCGATTAGAATGAAATAGACAGAAATAAGCGTGGCGGTGGTAAAACCGCAGGTATACATCTAAAAGTGTTCTACCCAACTTTCATACTTAAAATATAAGCTCGATATTTTCCTAAGTAATATATCTGTCGATAATAATATTCGTATACGAATCCTCATATAGGAAAAAACTTTCCCCGCTCGTCTATTCGCTAACGGTGAGGCAAGTCATAATACGATAAGTACAAGTAACTGTGAAGTAAGGAATTGGAACGAGCCAAGGATTAACGTGTACGGTTCTCGTTTTAAAAAATCGCGTAATATCCAATGATTTAAACACAAGATAATTCGATCAAATGATCGAAACCAACTTGTGTGTGTTTTAAATAAAACACACACAAGTTGGTAACGGTCGAAATTCGACAGTACTTAAATCAACTCAAACATCAAACTTGATATTGTCTAAAGTAGCGCGAATAGTTCTCAAATTCAATTGAATTGGATTAATGTGTTTAATTGCCTTTACTTACGTATATTTTATGCATTATTAAAAAAATATTAGCATCTTGCATTGCTTCTCTGTGTAAAACTATAACCGTCCACAAATTTCAAACTCCTCCGTCCGCATAATTTTCTTAAAAACGGATCCCAATTTTTTGCTACACGTATTAAAATACAAATAATAAGATAAGACTTTGGAAACGGACCTCTCGCTTTCCTCGCAGCTGGAGAGGGCGTCGTATGGGAGGCATAGGGACGTTTTTTATCTGACTGAAGTAGCAAACGAGCATTCAGTCCACCTGATGGTAAGTGATCACTGCCGCTCCATCATTGGTTCTATCTGAAGTCAATCACAGATGTGTTGCTACTCCCGAGGACTATGATGGTCGTCTCATATAAAAGTGTGCAAAATATATGTGTAGACTGATCTTAACTGGTGTTATTATCTCTCGAAAAGTTTAAAAATGCAGTCTTAATTGCCAAAAAAAATGAAAACCTAGGTTTCAACGCGAGCGTTGTCACGAGGTAAGGCTAGTATTATAATAATAGTTGTAGGTGGATAAGTACATTATCTTCGAGGGTCCCAAAATTGGTTACCAAATTAATATGCGCAAGTTCTGTTCACTTCCTATAAAAATCTATATTTTTATTGTCATTCATCTCCTTGGAATTTAATCCTTAGACAGTCTTAAGAATTGGTCACCCTTTGACGTACAATCCATGAACGGATATCCATTGTGCAATTTAATCTGCCAACCTTTAAGAGGCATTCTCGAAATGCCAGTCAGCCATTGTGTGCAATACAGTACCAATGGTCATCTCGTCGTCTGCTCGGTAGACTATGAAAAAACAATGCCTCAAAAGTAATAAATATCTATGTAAATGTTGGACGCAGTAGATCCCACATCTACATAGCAAAAGAAGTCAATTTGGAAACCCTGTCTAATTTAAAATTGAAAAACCCTGACGTATTGACTAAATGTATCTTATTTTTTAAACATGTACCTTCCCAGGAATCGAACTAACAACTGACATTGTTTATTTATAAATAGGTACTTAGTTTGCCATACCCATACATTAGCATCATTTCCATCCATCCATCCATCAACACTTTGAGGTCCACTGCTAGACATAGGCTTTCCCTAAATGACGCCACTCCAACCGGTCCTGTGTCTTCTGAATCCAGCGGTTTCCCCCTGTCTTCTTCAGGTGATCGGTCCACCTGGTGGGGGGCGACCTGTGCTCCTTTTGCCTAAACGTGGTCGCCACTCGAGGACCTTCCTTCCCCATCGGATATCGGTCCATCATCGGCATCATTTAATTCCTGTCAAATTAACAAGCACTGGATTTCACTCAGAATGTAAAGGCCACCACCAGACCACATTTTACCTTGCTGATCAAGGATTAGTAAACTTTGCATAACTTTGAGAACTTACTGGAGAACTCTCAATCATGTCATTTTTTTCATCCTTTCCTGTCAAACCATGCGATAAATTTCATATTTAGTACACACGTAATAATTTTTTCCTATTTGCACAAAAACAGAGTCGTGGAGTAAATCTAGGTCCCCCTAGAAGCTTACTTAGGTGTTCCATTGAGAGTTTCATCCAAGACACCATTAAAAAAATCCAACGAATCCAAACCCCAAACCCTTATTATATAATTCATACCACTCAGCTATCACTTCGTTGTCGGCGCGTCCCAGTTACGGCCGCCCAGGCAGCTCCACGGTAAGTAGGCCTCGGAACAGGTTCCAAACAGTTCCCGCGTCAATACTGCAGTTGATTGCGCTCTCGATTCTCCAGTTTTTATTGACTTACAGTTAAAATAAGTGCCGACTTAGAGCCTAATTCACGATGCATGAGTAAAGAGATTAGCTGCAACATTATCATTATCAAATATGTTATCCTGCCATATTGAACTTTTGTATATATATTTTTTTGGTAAGCATTCAACGACTTACTAAAAAATACGAATCCTATCGCGTATCCTTTAGGGATGAAACGTAAACCTACACGTTATTTTTTATACCGGTGTCACTAACCCCTTCATAATGAACTTCTCAAAGACAAATGGGAATTAAACTTAGTAATACTACGCAAAGCCTAGGAGGCTTATGGTGCTTACGTAAATAGGTGTATCTTACACAAGAATAGAAAAATGAATAGATGACGCGAGTTTATTAACTAGTATGCTACTTCTGTTCCGAATTCAATTCGGATATTACTGTCTAAAAGTACTTAGACTAACGTTAGACACGCGGGAAATCTCGTAATGATTAATATTACGTGATTTCCCATGTGCCTGAAATGAGACGAAAAACTGCGATGCTAAAATTCTTACAAATAGACCATCACTTCTTTTGCAATTTATAACCCATCCATCCATCAGCATTTTTAGGACCTCTGCTGGAAGACCCCTCCCCCCTACCGCGACCTGGAGATTTTGTCAATTGTAGACATGGGAATTGTGGACTACAGTAAGTGTTGATGTTACACAGGAAGACGCTGCCGCCTATCTCCTGAATCCTACGAAATAAGCGAGAAAAAGCGTTTGGTTCTTTTCAAGACCGACATCAAACGACACAACGTATGTGCTTATGAGTAATAGTAAAATTGCCATCGCTTAACGATCTTAAAAAACATAGAAACTGGTTCTACAGACGATACAAAATTTTAATTACATGTTTTTATTCCAAGGCTATCGAAATAACACTGAAACGGCTTCCACGAGCTACATTCTAGACATTTTCTATTCCAAGGCCGTAACCTAACACTACATTAGCTAAGCTGGGATACGGAGCAACTTAGTAACGTCTAACTCTAAACGTACTTCCAACGTTATACCTACGCATAGTTTACAATACAGGTTATACACCCGTGTTTACACGCGTCGTGTAAACGGAAACGCCAAAAACATTGAGCACGTGCGCCACTAATAATAGACAACATACGGACAGACTCGCATTGAATAGTTGCTAGGTGTTAACGTTTACATCATTTATGTTATCATATGTGATAACTGATATAATGAAGTAGGTAGGAATAGCCAGCAATATTTTGTAACTAATAGTAGTAGTCTAGTAGCAGTAAAATATTGGAGCCTTATATACTTAAGTTTTTCAACTTCGGTGTTGAAAATTACCAAAAACTTTTGTTTTATCTGATTGAGCTAGTAAACGAGCATGCAGTACCTCCCAATGACGTCTGTAAGAAACTTGAAACAGGACATGGGTTCTATCTGAAGTCAATCACAGATGTGTTGCTATTCCCGAGGAATATGATGGCGTCTCATATAAAATGTGGCGGCAACCACACCCTTCCATCGAAACGCAACAAATGCTTCACGCTAGAAATAGGTTTGGCGGTAGTACTTCCCCGGTCGAACTACACTGGTTTTACCACGTAAAAAACTTATTAGTATCATTACCCGAAAAGCAGCCCACTCAGTTTATCCATAGATAACCATAGTCACCTGCGCAACTTGTGTTCGGTTCACCTGATGCCTACCGCGGATTACAAACTGTTGCGAGACATGCTGATTAAAATGATCGCATCTTATTTGTATGAGTTCGCTGGCTTGATCACATTTTTTGTTATGAAGGGGAAATCTTTCAAAAGGTACCCGACGCCGTGAGAACAACGCCGGGTTATGTGGGATTTTTACCTCACTAAAACCCCCGTGGCCGGTGGCCGTCCTCGGCATCGCGTGGAGGACTCCGGGATCTCCAATGAATCACAACCAGAGTCCTCCGAGCGCGATGGAGCCGTCGTCCTACCCGGGGTCGCTTGGCTAGACGGTTAAAGCTCCCACTCTTACCTGTAGGGGATACCGTAGCCCTATTCTGGTCCCGGAACTACATGGTCAGGCATAACTCTACCACCAAAACAAACGTAACGGTAGTACCTCCAATACTGATTCGACTATCTTTGAAGATGTTACGGTGTGTATGACAACTCATATAGCGAAGGATTTTACACAGCAGTTAGTAGATAGTAGCATAGTCTAGTGGCCAGTAGTACTATTAGCAGTATACGTAGCACAAAGGCAGAAGTAATAGCATGAATTTCAGGCTCCAGACAAAAACAAAAAAGTTTCGGATCTTTCCAGTAATTATGCTATTTCGATTCGATGAAACAACCAAATTCAGTTTCTTGGACGGGCTTAAGCTTAAAGCCATACTGAGTAAGGATTATCTGTTAAATCGTTCATTCTACGACGAGCCCGTTTGGAGCGGACATTCTTAAGTGCTTCGGATCAGAGTAGGACATATATTTTTTATGCAGTTTCAAATTATGCAGTTGGATAAGGACGGTAAAGTTTCTCAAGCGTTTGTACAAATACACGAAAACCGCCGGAAGTTTTTCATTTTCCTCAATATGGGACTGTCTGTGAAACTAGCCGCATACAATGTCGTATGACTCGTGACTCGTGTCGGTAGGTCGACGATTTCTGGCCATTTCGCCTGAACATACAAATAAAATAAAATAAAAAAAAAAAATAAAAAAAATACGTGACGAATAGATAACCTCTTTCCTTTGGGAAGTCGGTTAAAAAGACAATCAATATGTCACTGATTTTCGACCGCTTATATTTATTTGCTGCCAAGAAAATAATTTTATTTCGACCTTCATATAGTTTTATGTAGTATTCGAAATAGATTAAACAACGTGTTTATAATGTATTCATTGTTACCCGCATTTATATTAAGTGGTTCTTGCCTACTCATGTCTTTATCAAAAGCAATTATTTGCTAAACAGTTTTGCTATAAGTGAAAGTGTTTGATTAAATCGAAGGCAAAGAAATTTATACTTACTACAATTTTGCTATAAAAGCCAAAAGAGGTTCTATTCGCACTAATGAGATTGATGAGGGTGTGATAAGACCATGTAAAGTTTTTGCATGACATTTAACCAATTGTAAGCACTATCTCCAATTTACTCCATATTATTGAAATCAATTGTATTATTGAATCAATATGTGAAGTTAGAACCAGTGTATTTCAACAGTGGACGTACCACAGACATAAGTACTTCTTTCTAGCAGTAAAGTAAGTGAAGAAAAATTAAGTAGTAAAGCAGTTGTTGCTTTTCGATGGAAGTGTGTTGTTGCTGGCACACACTTTTTCATGAGGAGACTATCTTAATCGCCAGGACTGGCAATGCATCGGTGACTGATCTTAGATAGAACCCTCTTCCATATGAAGTTGCTTACAGATGTCTATGGCCGCAGTGGCCGTTTACCATCAAGTGGACTGCATGCTCGTTTGCTACTTTAATGTAATCCAAAAAAATCATACATTATAGCCAAAGATGTGTTAATACTGCTGAGACTAATATCTTTCTTTAACAGATTGAAGCAGTAAACGATGCAGTCCACCTGATGGTAAGTGGTCACTGCCGCCCATGGACATCTGGTAAGCAACTTCAAACGGGACATTGGTTCTATCTGGAGTCCACCACTGATGTGTTCCCCTACCCGGAGACTATGATGGTCGCCTCATATAAAAGTGTGCTAATAATATGTATAACTAGCTGTACCCGCGGCTTTGCCCGCGTGCAAATCAACGTGTCTCAAAGTTTTTCCAGCGCAAATCTCGACACCGTGGGAATTCTATGATAAAAAGTAGTAACATTAAAATCGGTTTGGCCGCTCAAGGATTACCTGGTCAAACACAGAGTGAAAAAACGAATTTAAAGTGTGTATTTGTGGGTAGGAACGTATTGTTATGTATTTTTTTTAATTAGACGAATTCTAATATTGTAAACCACTTTTTGAACCAATTTACATTCTTAGTGGTCTAATTCACACCATCGGGATACTTTTTTTCAATCAACTCCTCCACATTTGAACCAAAACGTATCGATTATAAAGATTGATTTGAACTTTTCCGAAAATACTATTTGAAGTAAGTTTGGCGGATTCAAATTTCTAAGTAAGATTATAGGTAAACCTACTTTTAATATTAATTTGTGTTCGGGAGTTCCAGAAGGCATTAAGGAATTCAAAAATTCTATTTGATAATGTACTGCTTCCTCCATCTCAATTACTGTGTACCGAATATTAGATCTGTGACGCTGCTTTAAATTTTCAAAAAGAAATCATTTATTTTATCGACACGTTCATTGGTGGGTAAGTATATAGCCGTCTTTTGGAATCAATTTATAGTGTTATTGGTTGTATTAACCATATCGGGATATACTTTTTCAACCAACTCCTCCACATTTAAACGAAGACGTATCGATATAAAGATTGATTTAACTTTTCCGGATAACAAAGCCATTGTAGCTTGAAATAAAGTTTTATTATTATTATTATTATTATTATTAAAGCACTATTATCTACTTGAAGTAAATCATTAGAAAATTGGAATATCACTGAACAGCGACATATATTCTAAGTTCATATTTTGTTTAATGTGGCCAAATATAAGATCTTTTAAGAGGTGCATCGGGCTATTTGTGTGCGTAAATCCCGCATTGTTCTTTCTAAAGCAGAAAACATAATAAAAACACTTTTACAATTCATACGAACAGGGCGCACCCGCTCGCAGGGCGCTGCCGCACCCTGCTCGCTTATTTTTTATGTTTTCTTTTATGTTCCAACCTAACCTAACCCAACCTGTTTAAAAAGCTACAGCTAAATCCAACTCTTAACAATAACATGACAATACTCCTGCATTTTCAGGATTTAGGTATTCAAAGTGACACTTTTCATCATAATGTTCTCTCAGGAACGGGTTATAATGTATTGTAATCAATAAGTACCAAACTCATACGGCTTAAGTAGGTTGTGTACTTAGGTTATCAGGGTTGATGAATTGAAGTTTAATTTATTAATCACATTTCAGTTTAATGAGCTGTCATTAAACTTATAATATATACTAAAAACAACCATAAGCATTATGTGACTACCTTTTATAATTTAGGCTTGCACTATCCCGCATCATCAGGGAGGAGTTCAAGGTAAAAAAAAATATCCCGTGTCTTTGCTTAGTATTCTTATTACTTATACGTAAGCACTTGCGAGACAACTTCTATAGCTTGGGCTTGCATTACCCTGCATCATCAGGGCTGAGGAGCTTAAGGTCGAAATTGTCATCATGTGTCTTTGCTTAGTAATTATATTACATACCCGAAAGCATTAAATGGCCAACTCCTATGGCTTAGGCTTGCAGTACCATGCATCATCAGGCTTGAGGAGTTGAAGATCGAAATTTTCATCTTGTGTCTTTGCTTAGTAATTATATTACATACCCGAAAGCACTAAATAGCTAACTTCTATGGCTTAGGCTTGAAGTACCCCTGCATCATCAGGGTTGAGGAGTTAAAGGTCAAAATTTTCATCATGTGTCTTTGCTTAGTAATTATATTAAATACCTGAAAGTACCAAATGCCAATCTCGTATAGTTTAGGCTAGCAGTATTCTGCATCATCACGGGTGAGGAGTTGAAGGTCGAAATTTTCATTTTGTGTCTTTGCTTAGTAATCATATTACATACCCGAAAGCACCAAATGGCCATCTCCTATGGCTAAGGCTTGAAGTAACCCTGCATCATCAGGGTTGAGGAGTTGAAGGTCAAAATTTTTACCGTGTATCTTTGCTTGGTATTTTTATTACATAACCGTAAGTACCAAATAGCCAACTCTTACGGTTTAGTCTTGAAATACCCTTACATCATCAGGGTTGAGGAGTTGAAGATCAAATTTTTGTCTCATGAATTTGTTTAACAATCTTATTATACGTCCATAAAAACAAATTGACTTACTTCTACGGATCAGGCTAGCAGTACCCCTGCATCATCAGGATTGAAGAGTTGTAGGTCAATTTTTTTAGGAAATATCTGCTTAGTAATCTCATTCTACATTCAACCCAATTGGACTCCTACAGCTTAGGTTTGGCCGAGTATCGCTAATTTCGTTAATTTGCTTCAAAGAAATGGATCCTATGATCAGAACCGTATCAAACTCATCAGAGTACCCTTGAAGTACATTCTTTCAAATAAAAGAAAAATCATCAAAATCGGTTGGCGGGAAATTGAGTTATTCATCTATTTATCGCGCACATCATTAATGTAAATATCAGACTTACGCGCTTTTCTTATGGATGCCACTGTCAAAAGTGAACTAAAAATAAATGAGACCCCATGACACGCACTACCTTTCAAATGAAAAAAAATCATCCAAATCCGTTCACCCAGTGCGGAGAAATCGAGTAACAAATATAAAATTAAAAAAAAAATTAAAAAAATTACAGATGAATCGATTACCTCCACCTTTTTGGAAGTCGGTTTAAAACTATGTTTTAACATAAAAATTAAAGCGAAATACTAAATTTTATTGTAGTAGCCCCAAAATTGACTGACTTTCATACAAACTTACATCTCCTATTTGGGTTAAATTTGGGGATCAAAAAATTCATTCTTAACTGACATCTACGTCATAAAAGGAACCCCTAGTAAAAATCATATTTGTATCTTTAGCAGTTTAGGCTCTACGATGTTTATTCAATAGATGAGTGAGAGAGCATCCTTTCGTTGTTATATAAGTATATATAGATTTAGAGATATAGATTTGTATCGTATCAAATAACATAGGTACACACATAACCAATAAAAAATACATACCAAAGGAATACATTTTACAGACCATAACATTCATAGCACCATAGTTTCAACCAATTCAACTATGCAGTCACTTATCTTATTAACATTTATCGAACATAGAATAAATACTGCGTAGTTTTAAATTGACATAACTGTTTTATTTATAAACCGATTTACATAAAATAAACACTAAATGTTAAGTGAAGTTTCCCACAACACATCGGTGAAAATTATATTCAAATTGGATAAGCCGTTTCTGAGATTAGCATTTTCAAACACACAGACAAACAGATAAACAGACAAACAGACAAACAGAAAAGATTTCTAAAAACCATTATTTTTTGTTTTATATCGTATTAAAGATCTCTAGAAATGGTTTTCGCTTAAATTTATTCTATGTACAGACAGCGACCTCTTACAGATTTATTATAGTATAGATAGAAGAAGAAGATATGCATATAAGGGAGTCTTAGTCTTTGTCATCCTAGTTAGTAGATCACAAATTACATATTAACATGGAAGTCTAATTTTAGGCATGCAGTAATAGTAATTAATTCAAATTTATTTTGCAAACACACAAGAATGTAGAATGATGACCTGATGACATCTTACGCTGCATGTTAATATTGGTTATGTTAATGTGACCTTAGTATGTCTTAGCTTAGTACAATACATGCTTCAGCTTGTGGGTATGCCTGTGAACAGTCTGATAAAGTATTTTCGAAGTTTATCAAGGTGTCCTGAATTTATGTCAACTTATAATATAATTCAGCCATGTCTACTACTGTAACAAGTAACCTATGTGTTAACATAGGTCATAGAGACAGTAGAATTGTGTGAAAGAGTTATAAACACACATGTCATAAACCCTGAGAAACTTGGAAACTTATAATATTAATTTTAAAATAGTGGTCTTGAATGATCTACAGGCTTAAAAGTAATATCAGGTACAATCATAATTTGATGGAGATATGTTATGCATTTCATCCTGGTAATTACTGACAAAGAGCTCTTATTAATCTTTTTCAGTTATTTTTTTTTATTAGACTGAAGTGGCAAACGAGCATGCAGTCCACCTGATGGTAAGTGGTCACTGCCGCCCATGAACATCTGTAATCAACTTCATACAGAACATGGGTTCCATCTGAAGTCAATCACAGATGCGTTGCCACTCCCGAGGACTATAATGGTCGCCTCATGTGAAAGTGTGCCGGCAACCACACCCTTCTATCGAAACGCAAGAAATGCTTCACGCTAGAAATAGGTGTGGCGGTGGTACTTCCCCGGTCGAACTACACTGGTTCTACCACCTTCCCAGTTGTCTCATGGGCAACCAATGGGTACTGAAATATTCTTCTTCAAACCATCTACTGTTTGAGGAAGAATACTTATTTCTATATGAGGATGGCAGTGAGGAAAACATACTCACATATATGAGCCTCCTGAATATTCAGAAGGCACATAAGTACGGACAGTCCGCGACTTACGTCGTTTCGAGTTACGTCCAACAATATTTTTACGCTATTCCACAAACATACGTCGATTGTTTCGATTTACGGCATAGGAGAATTCGTGTATGGCGAGGTCGAGGTCTGCAGGAAAGCCTGACGCGACGACGGTGAGCAGAGAGTACCCACCCCGCATGTAGAAATGGTATCTTATATTTTAACACTGAAAGGACTCTCACTAAAATACACTCGACTTAGTCGTTTCGACTTACGTCGCGTACCTAACATGCCGTAAGTAGTAATCAATTTTTGTTTAATAACATAGAAGTCGCGAATAAACTATGCAATTTATATGATAGTGATTACTTGCCATCAAATGGAAGTAGTCACTACCTACTTATCTCCTATGGATATCTGTTTTAATTGCCAGATAGGATACATCAATAGACACAATCATTACACATTCCTTTTACAAAGCAGAAAGAGGTATGGTAGTGATGACTTGAAGTTGTGCCATGGTGAGTTCCACTGGTTTCAAATCCTTTTCCCTTTAAACGACCTTTTTTTTTGTTACAGGGAGGAAACCTTCAAAAGGTACACCAAATCCTTGGGAGAAACTCAGGGTTATGTGGGATTTTTACCCACTAAAACCTCCTCGGTGGCCTTCCTCAGCGCTTGTAATAGGGGACTCGGAAACTCCAACGGAACGAACCGGTGGCCTCTAGCGCAGTGCCCCTCACGGGCTCATCTCTTGGGGGACGTGTACCATCCCCCTTCATCATCCGGTGCTTACGGCGAGATGCAGCCACACACCGCCGTCCTTCTCGGCGGTATGTGTGACTCCCCCTTTAACTCTCCCTTTAAGTGACCTAAACAATGAAGTCTATTAAAAATTACTTATGAAACAAAGCAGGTCTACTACCTAAATTTTGTGTAAATGAAAAGCCAATTTCAGGTTTTGTTGTTCATTTAAAGCAAAGTGTCTTACATAATGATAAAATTCAAACTCTCAATACCATTTCAAAAAAGGTTCTGTAGGGTAGGTTTAGTAATTCCCAGAAACAATATACCTTTTTTTTTTTTTTGTTCTCGAGGGGGAAACCTTCAAAAGGTACCCGACGCCGTGGGAGCGACGCAGGGTTATGTGGGATTTTTACCGCACTAAAACCGAGGACGGCCACCGGAGGGGTTTTAGAAACAATATACCTAACATATTTTTTAACAATTATGAAATGGAAATTTTCTTACATAAAGAAGTGGCAAATTATTATGCCGTTTATCTAAGAGTTTGTGGTAAGTACCACCCATCCAGAAGGCACATTACAACACTAGTAATGATTTGAGTTTTACTTGAAGTCCATCACACATGTGTTGCTACTCCTAATTACTAAGTTGGAACATAAGAAATAGTCTCTGCTACTAGCAGAGACTATTTCTTATGGCACAATTATCCCTTCTACACCCCACACTCATAGCTCCACACTAGAATTCTTTTCTGCATTGGATGCCATGAACACACATTAAGACGAACACAGTAACACTTAGAAGCAGAAGAAAAAATATTCAACATTTAGATTTCAATCTCGTTGGGTATCAAATCTTCTCTATACCAGATGGGTATGATATCTACGCTTTATCATCATTTACAAGGAGGTAGGATGAGTATGGTTTATCTGGGAAGGTACCAGCATTGCTAGACGTCCCGATTTTGATGAGACGTTGTGACTGTTTAATCAAAATTTATTGTCCTCAGTGGGACAGGGTCAGTCCCGCTTTTCGGGAAGGACTTTTGCAAATTAAAGGTCGCCAAATCTGTACAAATTTAAGTCGATCTGTAGTTTGTCAAAAAAAAAGGGTTGTCAAGTCTAGATCCTCCGGCCCCTACACCAAGTCTTGGAACAAACTGAGGCCCTTTGCACCGGAGGCCGTAGGGGAGGCCCACACAGGCCATGCGTTATGCCACCTCTGCTGTCCTGCTTTTGACAATGAAATCCCGCTTTTTTCACTCAAAAAGGTAAATCTGTACTTGATAAAAAATAATCTGGCAATGCTGGAAGGTACTAACCCGCCACACCAATTAGAGTGAAGCAATTCTTGAGTTTCAAGCAATTGTTAAGTTGCTTGCAGACAACTGTGGGTAGTAGCGATTGGCTTCCAGGTGGATTGCATGCTTAATTACTTATTCAATGTTTTATGAAACATAATAATCCGGAATGGTACAACTGCTACCACAATGATATTCAATATAGTTTGTATTGTTCCGAAATCAGTTTTCTATTGCCAGCCTGCTAATTCCTCAAATAAGTGCAGAGATATTCAATTCCACTAATAATTGAATGACATTAATTATATTGAACATCCTATAATAATAGATGTAGGGTGTTCAATATAAACTGTCTGAGATTTGTGAATGTCAAGGTTTCAAATCCATATGGGATTACTTACTTTTTTAAGTCATTGAAAATATTTTAATGATGGTAGGTACCTATGGGCAAACCACTGGACTATGGGCTAACACTTTCTTATGACAGGAGGATTTTCCCCAGCAGTATCCCATTGATGATAATATTTAATGGTATAAAGATAGATATATTGTTGCTTAAGTTCTAACACCGTGGATCTCAAAACTAGCTACTTTTCTGGAGAGCAACTACAGTGTCTCAAATAGTTATTTTTAATTCTACAACTACCAAATAATATATTATGTATAAAATATTATTATACTTATATTAAAATAATATTTTTTATGAAAATGTAACACGTTCCTATATTATTTTGAGATACCAATATTTCATTAACTCAATTTTTTTTTAGTTACGCGGTGTTAGACCTTATGCAACGATATATTTTTCTACTGCGAGTCCTAAGTGTTGTCCGGGTATTTGTATTAGTTCTTGTAGAATCCGCATTACTACAAAACAACAAATATTGCTTAGAAATTCACAATTTGTTAAATCATAATGTATAACAATAATTACAATAAATGTATTGCTTTACGAGACTTAAGATGTAACAGTATATTAGTATTTATCTATGGACGTAATATTTGACGATTTAGTTCGTACGTTTTCATTTGAAAAACATTTGTATTTTCCTAATGTGTCACACGTAAAAAATCCGGAAAAGTTCGAATAGTGACGAATCGTCAAAATTTATCTGGTACAGAAATTTCAGCAACGGAAATTTAAATATTTCGTTCAGTTCGAACGGTTTACCGGGACGATTAAGAAAATATGTGCCCGCTGCGAGCAGCAGACTGTGACGATTCGTAATTAAAATCTTTGACCTACCTTCATTTCCGACACGATTTGCTGGTACAGGTTCCACAATGGGGAACAATCCTTCTCTGTAGTCCCCTCCATTGTCAAAATAAACACAAATATAACACAAAAACACACGAAACAAGATCAAACACACGGTACCACACTGACCGATACGAGAGCGGTCATCGCGCCATAAACGAAATACGACAACTGTTGCATTTTTCTCAATTATACCATCGATTTTCACATGTGCGACCACTGTCTACATTTCACTTCTCTTATTGACATGCAATACAAACGGCACAAATTACGATATGCAACAAATCAATATTTATAAACATATACACCCTCCATCAAAGAACTAGCATGAAAACCCCATGTTATGACTGGATTTTATTACAAAAACCAAGAAAAATCACTGAAACGTGCATTCTTATTTTGCAGGAACCACATCAACTTATGAACCTTTATTTTCACGATATTTTCGTACACAAAACATTCGATCAATTTATTGCAATACAACACAAACTCGCTAGCGGTAGAGCGACGAGCACATCAGCCGGATTCAATTTGTTTGGTAGCGTTCCGAATTCAGTTGCTATTGCCAGCCTGCTAATTCCTCAAATAAGTGCAGAGTTGCCACTGTCATCTCAGGTCAGATAAAAATAATATTATTTTAATAATCATTATTAATTAGTATCATAACGTGAGAATATCACAACAGTATAAGTTATTAATTTAAACAGTTTTTTATAGGCATAAAAATATTACTTTTGCCAACCTTAGGACCGGCTTACATTAAATTTGTTTTGTAATAGGATAACAACACAAATGCATTGGAATTTGTTGTTTGATAAATTATAAATCAATTTAATTTAGTTGGTAAATTGATATTGATTTATTATATCTTATTATTTATTAACATTAGTCTGGCTCTACGTATCATTCATATAGATTGTAGCATATTTTATTTATTTATTTTTATTCATTACACACAAACACAAATACCGCTAGAAGTTTGCCCAAGGCGGCATTTTGATCACATAAATTTTTTTTATAGCTTATTACATACAAGGAAGTTAATGTTTGGTACTTAATAGATGGCGGATCATTATATCTTAATTGAAAAAATAATAAAATTAGAATCAAAACTTATTAAATGGTTTATCATAGAATTGTTGAATTTTATAATCAATCTTTCTAACAATCCACAGTCACGGTGAGTCAACCCGTGAGTTGTCTCTGTACCAAAAATCGTTCAGATCGCCTAAAAAATCACTTCTTAGATGTCTATACAATGTTAACATAAAACGCCGGCAGTGAATTAACGATTCTTCTAGCTTTACTAAATAAATGTATTGACATTTTAACATAAATATAAATAAAGTTTAACTTTTAGTGGAGGCGTCTAAAATAATAATAAAAAATAAAGTATAACCTATCAATATGGGTACCAAATGAAAGGTATAGAGTATTACACGAATATCTATATTGTAACACTTTTGTAAGGATTATTTATATTATATTAATAAAAAACAAACATGAAATTTTTAGTTTTAGCAGTAGGTTATTGTTTCCATAATAATTTAAAGTTCATACAAAGAAGTTCGTAAAAGAAGTTCTAGCTGAAACTGATTAGAGATATTATTTTTACGGACTATTAAGTTTACCTATTAATTAAGCCAGGTAGATAATACACCCTTCAAACTTAAAGTATAAAAAGTTTCACGACAGAAGTAAATTAACTTTGGAATAAAAATTACTTTATTTTTTTATTACCATTATGAACCATTTACCTTTAAAAAAGAACAAATGAATTATATAAAAATAATTTACGAATTTAGTCAATAGCATTTTTTCGTTTCCAAAAGATATACTACAATAGTACCGAATCATAATAGGAATTTCAGAATCAAACCCTATTTTACTGACAATTTGGGGGGTTTTGACATACGTTTAATAGCAAAAAATACTAAGAAGATAAAAAAAAGGATGCCCACACAGGCTGAATTAAAAAGTTACTTCTTTGTCATTAATGTCAGTATTGTTATTGTCATGTCAATGTCAGTGACGACTAACGACAATAACTGACACTGATTAACAGCGTACCTATCAAGGAAACAAGTAACAATAATATTTGAAGTATTTTGAAGTGCTTATTTGCTGGATTTGAAATGCTGATAAAGTCATTATTCATGTAATTCTACTATAATTGGATTGGTCAGTGAAGACGGAAATAGCTGATATCTTTTATGTATATAATATAATTATATATGTTAACAGAATATTAAATATAAGTACTCTGTTTTTTGCGGTGCATTATAGTGTTCTGGACTTATTTGGTGTACATATATAATGCCAAAAGTATACAATACTTCTGGCGCCAAGCCCGGCTCCATCTACAGGATAGCACTGGAAAATTTCGTGTAAGTGTTTTTAATTCTACTATTTTCCCGCCAATATAGTATACATTCCAATCAAGCAGATATTTAATTTCTGTTGAGTGAGATACCGATATAACTGGAGTTTTTAATAAACGCTACTCTTTTTAACTGGATCCGGTGGTAGAACCATGTAGTTCGACCGGGTAAGTATTTACCACCACCACACCAATTTTCAGACTGAAGCTGTTTTTGCGTTTCGGTTTAGGGGTGTGGTTACCGGCTCAGTTTTATATGAGGCGACCATAGTAGTCCTCGGGATAGCAACGCATCTGTGATTAACTTCAGATGCCCCAATTCTGTATAAAGTTGTTCACAGATGTCCATGGTCGGCAGTGACCACTTACCATTAGGTGGATTGCTTACTGGTTTGCTACTTAAATCAGATAAAAAGAAACAGTTCAAATGTTACACTTTAAATGAGGTGAGGCTGGTGAGCAATACCAACATGTCCCGAAACAATAAAATTTGAAGCTGTTTAAGAGAGGTCACTTTCTACTGCTTTTTTTCTATATTCAAGGTTTTTACCCACAATTAACAATGCAAGAGGTATTACCAACAGTTTTCTTAAAAACAACTTAGTCAAGATACTGGAGCTAGCTTTCATTACCATGTAAAAAAACATGATTGTAATTATATTTTTTTAAAATCTATACTAATATATAATGCTGAAGAGTTTGTTTGTTTGAACGCGCTAATCTCAGGAAGTACTGGTTCGAATTTAAAAATTATTTTTGTATTGAATAGACCATTTATCGAGGAAGGCTTTAGGCTATATAACATCACGCTGCAACTGTTAGGAGCGAAGAAATAATGGAAAATGTGAAAAAAATGGGGAAAATTATTCATCCTTGAGGGCTTCCGTTGCGTGCGCTGCGAAAACGGTACAAGATACCAAAAATATATGTATGAAAGAATTATTTCTCTTGAAATGATCTAAAAAATGTCCGCGACAGTATATGCCTATCTTTTAAGATTAACTTACTAGAACCGTTTTCATGGTAATCAAATTTGGTCGAAGTTAGTTAAGAGTTGTATCAACGTAATAATATTAATCTTTGTCCAAACAAATGTGTTGTTGATTAAGAGTATTTAATTGTGAACAAAATTGTCTTTGACATCACTTTCAATTTCAATGAACATCCCCACTGAGTTTCTTCCTGGATCTTCTCAGTTGACGTTGTGTTCCGATCTGGAGACAACTTGTAAGTGCCACCATAGACATATACAAAATAAAGAGATATCAATTAGTTTCAACTGTTTATTCATGTAATTTATAGATGCTTTTTATTTTTACAGAACATATAAAGAGGTGGAGCTATATCCAGGACCATGTTTGAATATGATAATTGGCCCTAATGGGTCTGGTAAATCGACTTTCGTTAGTGCTATAATATTAGGACTGTGTGGGAAGATACAATCTATTAGAGGGTCTACTGAGGTATGTAATTTTGTTTCATGCAATTTGTCGTAACCTTTTTTTTTTATTTAGTCAAATTAACTGTAATTTAATGTTATACCAGTATATGCTTGGGAAAAACGCAATTATTGATTTAGATTACTTTCATATCATGATTGAAATAGCAAATGAACTTGCAACTCACTTGATGCTCAGTGGTCATTACTGCCCATCGATATTTGATGTATAAAACACCTTTTACCTGAAGCCAATCATATATTACAATGTTCACCTCATCTGTTCTCTAGTTATTCTGAAACCACACCTCTTGAATAAAACAAAACAATTTACATACTAGGTAAATACTTTAAAAGGTCGCATAACAATGGTTTGGCCATGGGAGTATTACTGCTATATCTGTTTGTGAACAGTGAAGCTGTTCTTGTTTATTTGTTGGAAAGCATGTTGTAGTTAGCTCTTAAGAGGTGGCCATTTTAGTCCTGGAAGTAACTTTTAACCTTGAAGCAAATAACGATAATAGCGATAACATTCACTTACCATCAGGTGGAATATGGTATGATTTCAATGTTAAAGAAATAAAAACGAGTGACACTCAGAGATTGCCGCGGTAAAGCTATTGCATAGCATCTTTTGTCAACTTACGCAATTATCATTATTTATTTATTTAATGCAGTATTTTATTTCTTTGATATTCATTCAAGTTTTTTTCTTTGACACTATATACTTTCTCACAAACAGCTGCTTACACATTGGTCCAATTTCCGAGCAGCTCGTCTCGATCCATGCGACTTTCGTACTGTCGTACATACACGTTAAACGCACGCTCGGCCGCGCTTCATGGTAGGCGGAGTGGGGGGCTGTTACGTTTTTTCGTTACGGAATTTCTTGATTCGGTGGTCGTGTGATAAAACCTATGTAATAGCTTAAAATAAAAATATGTACATGTCAACTACTTACCATCAGGTGGATAGCAGGCTTGATTGCTATTTCAATGTTAAGGAAAAAATATATATATACATGTATTTATTGTCTTGATCATTATTCAAAAGATACATGTTAAAACTAATTTTTCAAATTACAGAAAAACACCCAGTTATCAAAGTATGTAAGGAGTGGATGCAATGAAGCAAGAATAGAAATTGAACTGTACCAAGAGTGTAAGAAGGAAAATGTGATAATAACTCGTGTTATAAATCAAAAGAATGAGTCAAAATGGGCCATAAATAGAGAGAGAAGCAGCCAGACCACAGTTCTTAATTTGATAAAGAAATTCAATATACAAGTAAGTGTTACCCAGAGTGTAATCAGAACGGTTCGGTAGGGGAGATAATACCCATCCCTGTAGTTCCGGGATTAGAGTAGGGCTACGGTATCCCATGACTGTCGTAAGAGGCAATTAAAAGGGGCTTCCCAGGCGACCCGGGGAAGGACGGCGGTAGGTACGTGTGGTCGCAAACCGTCGCAAAGTCGCAAACAGACGGAGCGGTGGGCCAAGCCACTCACCTGGGATGAGCTCGATGGGTCCTTTGGAGAACCCGGAGTCCTCTTTTTAGCGCCGAGGACGTCCACCGGGCGGGTTTTAGTGCGGTAAGAATCCCACATAACGTTGCGTCCCTTCCACGGCGTCGGGTACCTGTTGAAGGTTTCCCCCTGGAAAAAAAGGGTGGTAACACCGTCACACCTTTTTTTAATGTGAATTGTACTTTATGTAATTTGTTGGAAGGGTTTAAATTTGAGCTGACTTAAATATGAGTCTACTTTTCTTTAGTATCATGAGTACTCATTTCATGAGTAGTTTAGATTTAGTTCAGGTAAATGTTTATGGGCGGCAGTGGCCACTTACTATCAGATCTGCATGCTCAATTGTTTTAACTTCCCATGTCTCTATAAAGACCTGCTATTGAAGCAGCCACTATATCAATCTGTCACAGTAAGTTCCAGGTTCGATCCCCGGAAAAACAGATAACTGAATGATAACTAGCTTTTCTGTACTGGATCTGTATGTGTTTTCCCTATACTTTTGTGTTTGTTGATGCGACAAGCATCAACAAGTTACGGTAGAAAATCCTAATATAATCAAAGAACAGTGGTGGTATAAAATGGTACAATTAAAATAATTTCTTGGTAGTTTTGATAAAACATAAATGTGTATGTTTATCATATGTGAATAATTCATTCATATTACAATATTTTTTTACAGGTTGATAATCTTTGTCAAATGTTACCTCAGCACCGTGTTAAGGATTTTGCCCAAATGACACCGCACAATCGTCTGATTAGTACTCTGGAAGCAGTAGGGGAAGACAGACGGGTGGCACAACTTGAAGAATTCAAGGACATAAAATCTCAACATAAAAATTTATTTGATAAAGTGCAAAAGAATGAACAAAAGAAACAAGAACTTATAAAGCAAAATGAAAGGTATATTTTTCGGTTGAAAGAACTTTATTGTCTAAAGAAATTACATAAATTTCACTTACAAGACAAAACTTATGTTAACATATAATAAAAGTACAGTAGGTAGGCATGCTAGAAATCTAAATATATTTATTTCATATAATAGTATAATATTATGTAAGTATGGACATTTTAATTTTGTAGTTTTTTTTTTAATTGTTATATTATTTATAACATGCACCAGTGCTTCTTTTATAATGTTTTTTAAAGGTATATTTTTTATTATATTTATGCTGTAGTGGTAGTCCGTCAATATTATTTGATGACCCGACCGATTCGTAGTAGGTTTCCAGGTTCGATATATTTTTTTTTATCTGACTGAAGTAGCAAACGAGCATGCAGTCCACCTGATGGTAAGTGGTCACTGCCGCCCGTAGACATCTGTAATCAACTACATACAGAACATGGGTTCCATCTGAAGTCAATCACAGGTGTGTTGCTACTCCTGAGGACTATGATGGTGAAAGTGTGCCGGCAACCATTCCTGCCAGACAGGTAGCTGAATGATGATGTTTGTGTGTTTGTCCTTGCACCCACAACATAGGAAAAAATCATCCACACTCATTAAATATTAACTAAAAAAATAAAAATAAGAACCAAAACAATTTAAAATTACATAGTCATAAAATATGTGTAATTTTTGTCTCATTTTATTTTGTACATACCAGAATTTTCGATATACGGTGAGATTCTGGAATTCGTAAATTTGCCCGAAAAACTGTTTAACCTTTAGCACGTATTTCTTGACAGATTTTCGCTATATTAAAAAAAATTAAATATTAAATAAATTATTAAAAAAAATGTGACTGCAAATTTTAATTTTAGCACTCAGGTTTTCTGTTTTATTAATAATTTCTAGTTCAAAGTGTTTTGATAGGATTGTTGCATTACAGCCTTAAACTAAAAATAGATATATTAACTCAAAGGAAGCAAATAGACAAGGAAATTAAAATGTGCGAGTGCAAGAAACTGTGGATAGAAGAAGCTGATTTGAGGGACAAATGTCGACAGTACGAGAACGATAAAAAGGCGGCTGAGAAAATTGTGAAAAGTCACGGAAACAAAGTAAAGCCACTGGAAGACTCCATGAAGAATGTTAACAGAGAAATTGATAGGTTGGAAGGGGAGATACTAGAAACAGTATGTATACATTTCTATCCAACTGCATCAGAAGGATACCTTCCTTTTCGAGCGTATGAATTTGATGAATATAACCATCAAACAAAAAAATTAACTAATAATTTAATTATTTAGTTGTCGTTAATTGATGTTAACCATAGAAAAGAGTCACTCACCGCATTCAATTCCTCGTTCTATTGCACTAAAAATACAGTACAATATTGATGTTTATGTAATAATTATTGTTTGTGATATTTTTATTCATTCGAACTAAACGATAATTTTAACATTTTCATTTTTTATTGGCATGTATCTTAAATTACATCAATTAAAAAAATATTCAACTTTTGCAAAACTAGTACCTACTTTAATAAAAATATCGATAAAAATATTTATCATTTAACAGTTAACTAAAAAGTATTTTTAACTATTATTGTCATCTCTAGTATGAATGTATGTTTAGAAGGTGGTAGAACCAGTGTAGTTCGACCGGGGAAGTACCACCGCCACATCTATTTCTAGCGTGCAGCATTTCTTGCGTTTCGATGGAAGGGAGTGGTTGCCGGCACACTTTTATACTCAACTAATTTATTATATTAATCAAATAATAAGAAGGTTTGTTCAATTTGCAGTCTAGGTCAATCGAGGAATGCAAAGAGAAAATTGGCAACCACCTGCAATCCGTGAAGCTCCAAAAAGACAACATAGAAGATTCACACAATTGGTACCTCGAGCAAGAGAAAAGGGAAGAGTATAATAAAAAAGAACTGTTGGCAGCCAAAAATCAACTGGACAAGTTGAAAATGGACAGAACTAACACACTGGAGAAGTATGGAGACGGTGAGGCAAAATATATATGTATATTTTTTTTTATTTGACTGAAGTAGCAAATGAGCATGCAGTCCACCTGATGGTAAGTGGTCACTGCCGCTCATGGGCACCTGTAATCAACTTCATACAGAACATGGTTTCTATCTGAAGTCAATCATAGATTGCGTTGCTACTCCCGAGGACTATGATGGTCGCCTCATGTAAAAGTGTGCCGGCAACCACACCCTTCTATCGAAATGCAAGAAATGCTTCACGCTAGACATAGGTGTAGCGGTGGTACTTCCCCGGTCGAACTACACTGGTTCTACAACCTTCAATAAAGTAGTGACGAATATTCGCAAGAATTGAAATGTTTTGCTAATATTGCATTGCAGTGCTTTGCAAAACAAGCTTGCTCAATCTATACAAATTTAAATCGTACTGCAATTTATCGACCAAAAAAAAGTTCCCAAATGTACATTCTCTGGGTCCCATACTCAAAAAATTTAAAAAAATATTTTTTTTTCGGCATAAAAAGGCGGAACGAAGTTCGCCGGTCAACTAGTTTTTATATAAGTAAACAAAAACGTCCTTACAAAACTTTCGCATTTACAATATTGGTGTGGTTTCCGGCACACTTTCACATAAGACGATCATCATAGTGCTCGGGAGTGGCAACGCATCTGTGATTGGCTTCAGATAGAACCCATGTTCTGTATGTAGTTGAATACAGATATCCATGAGCGGCAGTGACCACTTACCATCAGGTGGACTCCATACTCGTTTGCTACTTTAGTCAGATAAAAAAAAGAAAATTATAAAGATGGCTTTCGCAGTGGATTTTGTAATAAAAAAACATTATTCGATTACATTTACTTTATAAGTCGTTTTTTGTACAGATAAAAAGTTACGGGTGGATTTAGAGAATTTGAATAGACAAATAAATGCATTAACAAACGAAATAATGTCTTTGACGTCGGAAAAGGATGATGTTCAGTCCTCTGAGAACAAGTCAGCCGCTGAAATGCAACGATGCCGAGAAAAGTGAGTAAACTACTATTTAATAATTGTGGTGTAAGAAAGTAATGCTTTCTCCTCTCATAACCCCACACTAGGATTTTTTCCTGTGTCGTGGATGCCATTGACTAGTGATGCAATGTTTAGTTTACCGGCTTAGATAAACGCTTTCTACACTCATAGCCTCACCCACACTAGTATTATCTCCTGTGTCGTGGATACCAAGGACACACACAAGACGAATACACAAACACCCAGACCGAGAACATGAATCTAAACTCATCATTCAGATACCTGTCTGGCAGGGAATGGATCCCGGGACCCATTGCGCGTCAGACCGGTGTGGTAACCGCTCCGCCACGCGGTCGTCAAAGTCCTCAAACTGCAGTTAGAATCAAATTTGTATAAATTCTGCAATTCTATATTTGCAAAACATTCGAACAATTCTGCGAATGCGAATGTCTAAAAAGATGCAATTATTCGCAAATGCGAATGCAAATATTCGTTACATCACCACCATGGACACACACATATACGAATACACAAAGACCCAGACCCAGAATAGAAATATAAATTCATCATTTAGAAATCTGTCTGACGGAATCGAACGTAACGTAGAAGGGTGTGGTTGAGTCACTTTCTTATGAGGCGACCTTCTTAGTCTTTATAAGTAGCAACGCATCTGTTATTGACTTTAGATAGAACCTTTTTTCTGTATGAAGTTGCTTACAGGTGGCCATGTGATTGTGTCGAGCAGTCGATCTCAAGTCTTATAAATGGATCTTACTATGGTATTGCGCGAGGTCGTGACTTCGGCTAGTTTATATTACAAACAAGCTGTGCCCGCGACTTCGTCCGCCTGGCACGCAACGCAAGCCCTCAAGGATGAATAATTTTCCCCGTTTTTTTCACATTTTCCATTATTTCTTCGCTCCTAATAGTTGCAGCGTGATGTTATATAGCCTAAAGCTTTCCTCGATAAATGGTCTATTCAATACAAAAATAACTTTTAAATTCGAACCAGTAGTTCCTGATATTGGCGCGTTCAAACAAACAAACAAACTCTTCAGCTTTATATATTAGTATAGATATTATCTTGTTTTATTAAAATGAAATATATGATATCTTTATTTTTCCCCTAAAACCTAACTCGGCACCGTGAGGTTGCCTGGAAGAGATCGCTGTTGAGCGATAAGGCCGCCTTTTGTATTTTATTATTGTAATTTACTGTATTATTTTTCTTTTTTCTGGGTACAATAAAGTATATTATTATAATTTCCAGCATAACGAGGCTACAGAGCGTGGAACAGAAACGTATGAGAATGTTGGAAGTGCGGTTCCACCATACCGCGAAAGCGCTGCACTGGCTGCAGAACAACCGCGGACGGTTTCAGGGGGAGGTCTGCGGACCCATGGTGCTTGAGGTAAGGTACCCCACTTTAAAAAATAGCGATTTACACGGGCCCACTTAAAAAAACTTAAAACGCTTTCAACGCATGTAAGCTTTGTATACTGTATATTGTGTACGCGGCCTAATATTTACACATATGTGTATGCCGCCTTAAAGTTTGTCACAAACATTGACATGAGATTTAAGAGGGTTATGAGGGATAGAAAGAAAGAAAGAAAGATCTTTATTAAGTCAATTTTTGGGTTACAATAATATTGATTACATAAGATGTTTAAAAAAAAAAGAAAAGGGCGCCGAAAAATTGAATATGCCGGTTCGGCGTTCTAAATATATGGCACTCACATACTCGTATTTATCATTAAAAGACTTACAATTAGACACTATATTACAATGCTGATAACTTTAGAAAATTAAATATTTTTTGTATTTTATATTTTTAAATCATCGTTTAAGAATTCATCATACGTGTAATAGCATTTATCTATTAATATATTTTTTAATTTTCTAGCACATATGTGGTCTTTCTTTATTTGTTTTAATTGGTAAGGTAGTTTATTATATAACTTTATGGCCGTACAGAGTGTGGCTTTTGTCACTACTGCTAGCTTTTTGTTTTTTGCTAGATAGTGGAATACAAGCCAACTCGTAAAGTTATTGATATAGCTACTGTGGGTTTGAGAAATAAAAGTAAATCGCATAAATTTATTTAGTTTAATAGTACTGTCGATCTACAAAAATATTGGAAGTAAAAACCTTGTATTTTTTCATAACGCGCCTAAAGAAGTATGACTTCAAAAAAAATGTGTGTGTGTGTTTTCCAGATCCAGTTACGATCAGCTCGGTACGCTCGGTACCTGGAGGCCACGGTGGCGCGGCGGGACCTCCTGGCCTTCTGCTTCAGCAACTCCTCGGACATGAACATGTTCTTGCAGGTCGTGCGGACGGAGATGGGGCTCGACCAGGTAATACACGTAGCACGCTTTATTACTGTCTCATTGCTGGGCACGGGCCTTGTGAATGAGAGAGTTTCAGGCCATAGTCCACCGCGCTGGCCAAGTGGGAATCGGATTTCACACCTAATTTTTTTTTCCTAAGACGTAGAAGGTGTAGGTATAGGTTTTTTTTTTTTTTTTATTATAACAAAAACTCCACAGACTGATCGTCCGTGCCTCTTGTCACAATAGTTCTTCTTTTTTTTTACAATAAGTCTTTATTTCTTAGCTCCACGTTAGGCCATCGCTGTCACCATCACACTGTCGTGTGCGGTGGTGACAACGTTGGCAATTAAAGAAATCTTACAATTACGCTTAATATATATATAGGACCATTCATCATTTTTATTTACATGGTATGTATAATTCAGTGCATTGTACATAGATGTATATGTGTTGTAATTTTGTTTTTTTTTTTACGTATAATGCTAAGCTATTGTATATAATTCTAAGGACACTAGTAGTAGGACTAGGACACTGTAGGTATAGGTTCCCTTACTGTAGTGTTTGTATCTATTTAAAAGATATAATTCATTGTCTCATGTATACTAGTTGAGAGCGTAGCTGTAGGGTTCCCAACTTAGGGGTTTTTTCCCCCAAATTTAGGGGATAAATAAGTGGGATGGGGATTTTTTAGGGGTATTTTCAGGGGTTTTTATAAGTTGAACATATGGGTGTTAGGTGTTTTAAAAGGGAAATCTCCCCGCCAGGCTATATAATCATGCCTCACGACGAAAAAAAAAACTACACCCGGACACCTTTTTTTTTTCGTCGTCAGATCAGGTTGCGACAAAGAATTCCAAGTAATAATTCATTATGGGGGATTTTAGGGGTTTTTAATGAAGGCTTTAGGGGAATACATTTTTGAGACTTGGTAACCCTGCGTAGCTGTCAAGTGGTCAGTCTCGTAACGCACGAGGTAAGGGTCAGACGCCCGTGCTCGGAGCTAGTATACAAGTGAGCCAGTGTTATAACATTACAAAACCACGGACATTTACGATGTTTTCCTTCACCGTAAAGCAATGATAATTAATTTCTAATACGCACATAGATTTAGTGGTAGAAGCCTGAGATTGTCTCAATTACAAGCATTGCTACTTCCAAGGACTAAGACAGTCGATGAAATATGATATAGCCTTCAGACCAGAATACAGCTGGTAATAATGTAAGTTACTAACTTTTTTACGCATATAGCGACCCAAATGTATTATAGTACTAATTCATAATATTACATTCTTTATGTGAGCGTAAGAGGGGAAGGGGGGGAATTCTGTTTATTTTGGCTAACAATTTTTTAATATTTTTGTAAATTACGTAATACTTGATCGGCCTTCCGGAACCAAACCACAAATAGTTGTTCGCATCAACCCATTATTGGCCCGCTGCTGGGCACGGGTCTTCCCCCAGAATGAGAGAGTTTAGGCCATAGTCCACCGCGCTGGCCAAGTGCAAATTGGTGGACTTCACACACCTCCGAGAACTTTTTTTTTTTTAAGAACTCTCGGGTGTGTAGGTTTCCTCACGATGTTTTCTTTCACCGAAAAGCAGTGATAATTAATTTCTAATACGCACATAAATCATTGGTGCGTGCCTGGGTTTGAACCTCGGACCTCCCGATCGAGAGGGCAAGTTTCAACCATTAGGCTATCACTGCTCTAACCATTAGGCTATCACTGCTCTAAATAGTTATTAATTACCTTTAAATAATTCGGGGCCTTCGTCAACCGAATTGTCCCACAGCTGGACACAGTTCACCTCTCCGAATGAGAGATTTAGTCCACTGCGTTGGCTTATTGCGAATTAATAGACTGCACATTTCTTCGAAAACAGTTTTTAGAGAACTCTTATTTGATTTTTCTTCACTGTAAATTAGTGATAATGAATTTTTACCATTCTGGATTCGAACCTTGGACACTCAGTTTAGAGGACGAGTTACAACCATAAAGCTATGAACTGGTATTATTTTTACCAGATTTTATAGTTCTCTGTTCCAAGGTATGTTCTTACAAGAAAAAAATGTGTGCGTGTACTAGCGTACACTCGTAACAAGTGAAACTTCTTTATGACGTTATTTTTCAAAAAATAATTTACTATATGCAACTTTACAGAAATTGGTTAAATAAAGTTAAAGTAGATAAAGTTTAATAAAAGGATTTTATTAAACTTTATCTAATAATCTAATCTATAATAATCTATCTAATATCGCGCGTGGTAGATGGTATATGTTATATGGTATATGCTATATGGCGTGGTAGAAAAAGATGGCGCGTAACAGAAAAAGATGGCGCGTAAAGAAAAGATGTTACACTAAATTTTTTTCCAACCCCGATAAAGAAGTTTCACTTCAAAAATAGAACTATTGTGAAATAATGCACCGACGATCAGTCTGTGGAGTTTATGTATTATAATAACCATTATGCTATCACTGCTAATATGGTTAACCGATTTCACGGTTCTATGTTCTAATATATGTTTTTACAAGATCAAAAATCTTTTAACAGTTATTATGTGTTGTTATAGGTGAACGCAGTTTGCTGTCCGCAACAACAAGATACGACGGCCCCCGACATAAGTCAGATCAGGTATAAACTTTCTACACCCACAGCCCCACACTAGGATTATTTCCTGTGTTATGGGTGCCAGGGACACACAAAGATATAAACACAAACACCCAGACCCAGAACAAGAATCGTAAACTCATTCAGATACTTGTCTGGCCGGGAATCGCACCCGGAATCCACTTCTTGTCAGAACGGTTTTTTTTTATCTGATTGAAGACGCAAACGAGCATGCAGTCCACCTGATGGTAAGTGGTCACTGCCGCCCCGCGACATCTGTAACCAATTTCGTATAGAACATGGATTCTATCAGAAGTCAATCACAGATGGTCGCCTCATATAAAAGTGTGCTGGCAACCACACCCTTCCATCAAAACGCAAGAAATGCTTCATGCTGGGCATAAAGTATATACAATTTACTAGCAAACCCGGCCACGCGTTGCTGTAGTTATATAAATGTTACATAAACAAATTTTATATGTATAGCATTTATAATTATAACTATGTGGTATGATATGATTATACTTACATGTATTTATTTAAATTAGTGTCTAACAATGAAGCACTATTAATTAAAAAACAGGAATAGTTTTATTGTTCACTATACTATACTTCAGTCTAAGTAACACGTAGCCATCTATGATAACTCCAAAAATAGAAAAACCAAGAATATTGAGATTTAACTGTAGTGCGATCACCACAACATAAAAACCACGTTAGTTTGTCTTTCCTACATTAAGTACATCGACAAACAAAAACAAAATAGGTTAGGTAGCGCCACCTAACGGTCACATCAGTACGAATTTAAATGTAATTTGTGTTCAAAAATACTTCATTAAAATAAATGTTTTCTATAAATAAAGAAAAATTGTTTGCAGTAAACTATGAATAAAAAATAACTTTATTTTTAAAATTATTTGTCAAATTTAGTTTAAGGAAATACGAAATTAAAATAAAAAAAACTGACTAACTGAAACGGTATTGATTTATCGATACATTCGGTTCATGTAGATGACCGTAACGTAAACAGCGCCATCTAATATCTCAGACATATTACTATTTCGATTTGGCGGTAAGGTGTGGCGTATCATCGCAGAATATACTGAGATAGCTTTGTATTACTTTAATACTTTAACTTATAAGGATATATTTATATCTGGTTCTAATATTAAATTGTCGCTCATATGAAACGTTTGCTCATATGTAATTTTAACAAAGCGCCATTACTTAATCAAGTTAACAGATAACACCGCCATCTGTTATTAGGATTATTTAAGCTAACAGCTGAAGCTAAAAAAATATTTGCAATTAAACCTATAAAATAAGATATAAACTATCCTATCTTTCAAGTTGGATCAAAATACACACGATCAGAGGTTTAAGAGTCCATTGCGGACAAATAAAGTGACGCGTAATTTATATATATTAAGATTTTAACTTTTTCTTATAATATTTACTATGGTAGGTGGTTATCGCCTATGGACATTTATAAGCAACTTTATATAGAACAACTAGCTGAACTTCGTTTCGCCTAAAGTCAAAAAGTTCCTCCACTATATTATGCACGTATTATATAAAAAGCCTTCCTCTTGTGTCACTCTCACTATTAAAAAAACTGCATTAAAATCCGTAGCGTAGTTTTAAATATCTAAGCATACATACAGACAGCGTGAAGCGACTTTGTTGTACTATGTAATGATGATTATGTAATAATACCTGAAGTCAGTCAAAGATACGTTGCTACTCCCGAGCACTAAGATAGTCACCTCATACAAACCCAGCCATGTGCCAGCAACCACACCCTTCCATCGAAATAGGTGTGACAGTGGTACCTCCCCGTGGAACTATACTGGCAAACATTGACATTCGCATTCGCGAATTTTGATGAGGGATAATCACATTCGCGAATACTCAAATTGTAACACTTATTACATCACCAGGATATATTGATTGTTATATATATATTTTTTTATAGTAGTTGAAACTTACCCTCTTAATCTGGAAGTCCGAGGTTCAAACCAAGGCACGCACCACTGATTTATGTGCTTATTAGAAATTAAATATCACTGCTGTTTTGTGAAGGAAAACATCGTGAGGAAACCTACACACCCGAGAGTTCTTTAAAAAAAAGTTCTCGGAGGTGTGTGAAATCCACCAATTCGCACTCGGCCAGCGCGGTGGACTATGGCCTAAAAGTGTCTCATTCCGAGAGAAGACCCGTGCCCAGCAGTTGGCCAATAATAGGTTGTAGCCATATATATTTTTTTATTTACAGAGACCTCGGATTCGAAACATATCTCGTGGATACGTTCACAGCGCCAGACATGGTCGTTAAGTTTCTCTGCAAGAATTACAGACTTCACAAAATACCCGTAGGCAATGACTATACTTACAAAAACAGTAATCGAGTTCCCGATAACATCAGACTCTTCTTTAGTGGTGAGACAAAAGTTTGTACTATAATTCGCGTTCGTAGAGATTTTTTATAAGATTCAAATAGCAAACGTGCATGCAGTTACCAGATAGGAAATGGTTATTGCCGCCCATGAACATCTGTAAGGCATTTCATACAGAACGTGGATAAAATGTGAAGTCGATCACAGATACGTTGCTACTCCTGAGGACTAAGATGGTCGCCTTAATAAAAGTGTGCTGGCAACCACACTCTTCCATCGAAACTCAAAAACTGCTTCACGCTAGAAATAAGTGAGTAGTAAGAACTACACTGGCTCTACATGGTAACCTATAAATCGAACCCTGTATAGTGTAATGTATTGTACGAAATAAAGTAGTATCTTTTAACCAAGATGATGTTTAGTGGTGCAGTGGGGTGTCCCCCCAGCGAAGGGCCACTAACGATTTGCTACCAAAAAGGTAACCAGTACGAATTACTCGAAGTTTTTCGAAATTGTTATTTTTGAAATATTTGTTTTGTTTTTTCAATTCCAAGGTGTTTCGAATTATCTGGAGACATTCGAATTATTCGAAAATTCGAATCGATTATCGATAATATTCGATTTGAAACTCTATTTTCGATTTTGATTAACATTCTATTCGGAGCTAATAATTGGTAAGTTCGAATTATGCACACACCCCTACTTTTTTGTTATCGAGGGGGAAACCTTCAAAAGGTACCTAACGCCGCGGGAGCAACGCCGGGTTATGTAGGATTTTTACCTCTTTTTTTTATCTGACTGAAGTAGTAAACGAGCATGCAGTCCACCTGATGGTAAGTGGTCACTGCCGCCCGTCATCATCTGTAAGCAACTTCATACAGAACATGGGTTCCATCTGAAGTCAATCACAGATGCGTTGCTACTCCCGAGGACTATGATATTCGCTTCATGTGAAAGTGTGCCGGCAACCACACCCTTCTATCTCGCGCAAGAAATGCTTCACGCTAGAAATAGGTGTGGCGGTGGTACTTCACCGGTCGAACTACACCAGTTCTACCACCTTGAAACTCCCTCACTAAACCCCCCCCCCAGTGGCCGTCCTCAGCGCTATAAACACACCCCTATACCTTCCAGAAAGCCACCGTTTCTCAGTGCGAGTGTCAGCGTACAGCCGGGAGCGGTCCACCGTCGCGTCGGTAGTTCAACAGGCCGTAATGCTAGCAGATACCGTGGACGTAGAACAGATCAACCGGTGGAATGCACGGTGAGTGGAAACTGGCCGTGGTCAAGAGATAGCATGTGATTTTAACGCGCTTTTATTAGCTTAGGTTGTATGTATGTATGTAGAGCAGTGATAGCACCCACACCTTGGTGGATGCGTGTCCTACACAACCATTAGGTTGTAAAGGATACGCGTCCACCAAGGGCACCTTTGATCCCACTTCTGGGACTGACCGAAGTCAGGACTTAGGAATCCCTAAAGACGTTTGTTCTTTTGATAGGCCACAACAGCTAAGGCAAAAGCACGGCACGTAACTTTGTCAGCGTACAGCCTCGATGATCTCCACCTTCGCGTAATCCACGAGCTCGGGATGATGTAGTGGATCAGGTCTCCCGTTGACACAGCTAATGAAACACAAAAATATAGAAATAATTCATTATTAGTTATTCCCACTCCTCTAAATTATTTCTTTTATAAGTATGTGTGATGAAGAAATACGGGAAACTTTTAAATTTATTACATCTATGGATTTTAGGTTGTCGGAGTGTGAAACAAAAAGACAGGAGGACAGAGAAAAAAGAAAGCATATAGAGAATAAAATTTCTACTGTTCAAGAAAAACATAACGCACTTGATAATAAGCGGAAAGAAATTAAGAAGCATTTACAGTTGGTGAGTGTTAGACATGGAAGCGAGCATGGCAGTATCTTTTGCCAAGTGGAAGAACTAGTGTAGTTCGACCGGGGAGGTACCACCGTCACACCTATTTCTACCGTGAAGCATTTCTTGCGTTTCGATGGAAGGGTGTGGTTGCCGGCACACTTTTACATGAGGTGACCATGTCAGTCCTCAGTAGTCAAGTAGCGACATTTCTTTGATGGACTTCAGATAGAAACTATCTTCTATTTGAAGTTGCTTACAGATGTCTATGGGCGGCAATGACCACTTACCATCAGGTGGACTGCGTGGTCGTTTATTTAATACTAGCTGTACCCTGCGCGTGTTGCTACGCCATCACATTAAAAATACACCAAAAACCTTCGCGAGCTCATAAATAACAACTTTGCTAAAGATCATCACATGATCAAATGTATAGTTTACCATTATATAGAGGACATATAGACAAACATTCAGTTTTATAAAGAAGATTACATATTTTTTTGTCATCGCTGACGTACAAATTTATAACGTAAATGAACTAATATTTAATTAAGATATTCAATCCAAGTGTTACGACAATTTGTTACTTCAATCCGATAAAAAAAGGAAAAAAAACATCGCCACCTATTTCTAGTATGGAACAGTTGTTGCACGAGATGGAAGGGTGTGGTTGCCTCATTTTTAAATGAGACGACCATCTTAGTCCTGGGGAGTAACAACGCGTCTGTGATTGACTTCAATAAGCACCCATGTTCTATATAAAGTTGCTTACAGATGTTTGTGGGGCAAGCGACCACTTACCATCAGGTGGACTGCATGCTCGTTTGTTACATCAAGCAGATAAAGATATAAATTTTGTTGCTTGTGTAGTTACAACTAAGCGTAACTTCCAGAGTACATCTTCAGAGGAACTTGTAGAGTTGTGTGGGCACTTCACCCACATTTCATATGTTACGTATATGTAATCTATTTATTATATTACACTACAAACATACATACACTACAACACATCATACATATAATGACATGTAATTATATTTATATACGAACACACATACATATACATACACAAACATAACATACACGACAAGCACAGCGACACATTCATACACCTACACTTCAACACTACACCCCGGACTCGAACCCGGGACACAAGGTGTGTGTTGGAGTGCTGCCGAGCGGCCGGCCGCGGCCGCCATTTTCTGCGCGCGCGCATCGCGCCAGCGGTCGCCCCCCGCCGTCTCACACCTCACCGGCTCGCGGCTTGACCGCTCCGGCCGCGCCCGCTCGGCAGTCGGCTAACCCTCGTCCCGCGCTGTACCTGTGTCGCTCGTTACGCCCGGCTAACCACTACGATCTCCGCGTAGTGTTTGCTTTAGTGCCTAAACTGCTATTTTGTGCTTCCGAACTATATAGACTATCGCTTGTGTGCCTAGTGTTTAAAGACTACTTTTAGTGTTTAAGTTTAGTGCCTAGGACGCTTTATCGTTTCTCTCACTCCTTCTTTATTAATTATGGTAGATTTAAGTGTGGACAATTGTTTAGTTTTAACTAGTGTTAGTGCATGCTATGGACCCTAAGGTATTATTGTGATCGCGCAATAAACTCTTGTTTCAAGTGGACTTGTGCGTCATTGCGTTTTCACCTTTCCTGCACACACCATTAGACTTTCTCACCACACACACACCCATCTCCATAGTTGTAAAGTGAATCTTATGTTCCTACATCCTAACTTGTATACTAATATCCTGCGGGCTGTATATTCTATTAAGTAATTGAGCTAAATATATGAAAGCGGGATGGCATGTATATACAAAACGTGACACTATGAGTGCGTTCCAGAAGACGCTCACAAAGCCCAAAACGTCGTTCCACAAGACGATCGCGGTCGTTGTGGTCGCGGCGAAAACACTCATGACGTCATGACTTACTCTCACGTGAAGCTCACGACGACCCATCTAATAAGGTGGATCGAAGTGATCGTTCTAGTAGAGATTATGTCAGTAACGCTTACAAGCTAGTGGAACGGGAAAAACTGCAGTCGTAAGCGTGAACTTTGTAAACGTTTAATGGAACGTACTCTATGTAAGGTAATGATGTAAAGAATGTCAATATTTGAGCATTTGCGAATGCACATGTTCCTTTTTTCAGTTTTAGTGTAGGGGCCGTAGGATGTAGATTTGCCGATCTTTTTTTTGGTCGACAAACTGATGTTCGACTTTGTACACATTTGGCGACCTGTTTTTGCCATGCTCTGCAATTCAATACTGTTGAAGCTTTTTATTCGCGGGGTATATGTTCCGTAAATATGCCGCGAATACAGAAACTGTGAATACGGAATGGTAATTTATATGGGTTTATAGGGGATACGTTCCTAGGTGACGAAATAAAAATAGCAAAGATATAAATATAAAATATCACAATCTAAATAAAAAAAAATTAACAAGACATAAAAGTATAACTTAAGCTTTTGACTATATATTTTGATACGTTATATATTAACTTCAGGTTTAGGCAATGGTTTAAAAAAAAATTTTTTTTTTCTTACTTGGCATTTTAAAAGCTCCTTTAATTCAGGTTGATATTCAGCATTGGCATTAGCAATTTACCTCACAAAAATATGACTTCGTTACATTGATGACTCAATTTTCATAGGTAAAGAAATCTCATGAAAACGCAATCTAGGCGTAGTTGTAATATGGTATATTTTATTTAGATTTTTATTAGTCCACTTATCGACGCGTTGACAAAAGATACCGAATTTTATTTAGGTACTTACATAACATGTATGTACCGATTCGATCCGCGAATAAAGAAAACTTAGACCGCGCATATAGGACTTTCGCAATTTTTAATCCGCGAATATTGAAAACGCGAATGAAGGAAGCGCGAATAAAGAGCTTCTACTGTATTTGCAAAACATTCGCACAATTCTCCCGTACACAAATGTAAAAACATGCGAATGTACAAACTGACACATAGACCTGTTGCATCAGATCGAGCACCTGTCCGTGAACATAGTGTCAGCGACGAACAACGTGCGGCGGCTCGAGGCGCGCCCGGCGACCGACCTAGTGTGCGCGCGGAGAGAACGGGACGCTCGTATACGGGAGTGTGTCCTTAAGCAGAGGCGTTTGCACGCGGATTTACTGGCCGTACTGAGGCATACGCACGAACTCGTGGCGGGACATCGGTACACAAGCGTGAGTATTTCTTTTTGATTAATTAGTGATACTTTATGTACATGACCGGTTTATCTGTAATTGACCTTAGATAGAACATTTGTTCTGTTTTAAGTTGCTAACAGATGTGGTAGTGACCACTTTCTATCAGGTGGACTGCATGCTCGTTTCCTACTTGAAGCTTATTAAATATGAGTCATATTTTTATGTAAATCACAGATCTGTATCGTCATACGTCGTCAATGACGGATCTTGTATCGGCCTATTATTCTTAGTCTAATTGGTTAATGAATGTAATTCCTATAAAATAAATTATATCATTTTCTAACATGTAATTCTTTTGCAGATGAAATTGGGAGCGATACGAAATTCAATAGGTGCTCAAGAGGAGAAATTGCGGGAACTTAAAAATAACTTTAAAAAAGCACAGGTAACGCATATAGTATTTTAAATCCAGTAGAAGCTCTTTATTCGCGGGGTATATGTTCCGTAAATATAGAAACCGTGAATATGGAATGGTAATTTAAATGGGGTTATAGGGGATACGTTCGACGACAAAATGTAATAAGTTTGTTTTATCTAAAAACTTTGTTTACAAAAACACCGACCGCGCCAAAGGAGTCTTACTTAAAGAAACCGTCGAACGAAAGAAACAACGCCGATAGCTTTTGAAAACGCAATCTAGGCGTAGTAGTAGTGTAATAAGGTCTATTTTATTTATCTTTTTATTAGTCCACTTGCACGCGTTGACAAAATATACCGAATGCTTTTTATTTTAGGTACTTACATAATGTATGTACCGATTCGATCCGCGAATAAAGAAATCTTAGACCGCGAATATACTTGAGTCGCAATTTTGTAATCCGCGAATAGTGAAAACGCGAATGAAGGGAGCGCGAATAAAGCGCTTCTACTGTATTTATCTATGTATACAAAAATAAATACTGACTTTCGACACATCAACGCATAGCCCAAAATACGTTGATTAGAAACTATATTTTTCACCATGTTTCTTTTTATAGTGAAGGTAAGCATTAAGAAAGGATTTTTGAAAAGTCGCCCTTAAGGGCATAAAAATATAAGGGGGAAAGATTGTATGAAAGTCTGCCAAATTTGATGCTTACTTAATGAAACGTAGTATGTGGCTTTCTGGTTTAATATTATGGCAAATTCGATTAATCAATTTCGGTAAGTCAACCACCAGAGGGCAAAATAGTGTGTAAAAATATTTTCGAAAATTCGACAATTTTGATGTAAGCCAAACAACACTTAGGATAGATAATATCAGATGGTAAAATCAATAGTCTATAGGTGGTAGAACCAGTGTAGTTCGAACGGGTAAGTACCGCCGCCACACCTATTTCTAGCGTGAAGTATTTCTTGCGATTCAATGGAAGGGTGTGGTTGCCGGCACACTTTTATATGAGGCGACCATCATAGGACCGTCATAGCCCCCGGGAGCACCAAAGCATCTGTTACCGACTTCAGATAGAAACCCATGTTCTATATGAAGTTGCTTACAGATGTCCATAAGCGGCATTGACCACTAACCATCAGGTGGACTGCATGCTCGTTCGCGACTTCAATCGTATAAAAAACAGTGGACAAACTTATATAATCGTAACTTCTGCATTTTTAGAGCGACCTGGAAAAGTTATTGCAATTGGAAAGAAACGCCAAAACTAAGGCCCGTGAGAAGTTGGAAGAAGCTAAGCGGTCGTCCAACAACAAAGACCCGAGGGACCCACGGTTCCCCCTTAAAGACATATACGACTCGCTGCCCGACGACTTGGAAGCCCTTCAGATACATTCCGATGAGCTGGAAGCTAAGATTAGCTGTATGAGTAAAAGCGACGAGCAGGTAAGTTAAAGAATACAATACCTTTTTTTTTTGTTTTCGAGGGGGAAACCTTCAAAATGTACCCGACGCCGTGGGAGCGACGCAGAGTTATGTGGGATTTTTACCGCACTAAAACCCCCCCGGTGGCCGTCCTCGGCGCTGAAAAGGAGGACTCCGGGATCTCGAAACGACTTCAACCGGAATCCTCCGAGCGCGCTGCCCCATCGGGTTCCTCCCAGATGGGCGGCTGGGCCCACCGCTCCGTCTAGTCTTTACGACGGTATGCGACCACACATACCGCCGTCCTTCCCGGGATCGCCTGACCGAACGGTTCGAGCTCCCACTCTAGCCGTCTGCAACCCCAGAAGCCCCTTTTAGTCGCCTCTTACGACAGGCAGGGGATACCGTAGCCCTATTCTGACCCCGAGGCTACAGGGACGAAAGAAGAATACAATACCTATTGTACCGTTCGCTAAGTATTAGGAACTAAGGTAACAGTTTGCGGGGAAAGGTAGCGTACGAAAACCCAATCCAATGAGTGGTAATTTAACACTGATTTATTGATATAAGACACGTAAAAATGCTTACTATAAAATTATATTCGTATGAATGAAAATGTTTGCATGTGTGCAAGTAAAGCACTCATACGTAAAATAGTCACGTGTACGTGCAGTAGCTCGTACACCTATTAGGGTTCCGTACCGAAACGACAAAAACGGAACCCTAATACTAAAACTCCGTTGTCCGTCTGGACATCTGTCCGTGTCACCAGACTGTGTCTCATAAACCACTGTAAGTAGATAGTTCAAATTTTCACTATTTATGTATTTCAATTGTGCTATAATAACATACTAAAACATACGTGATTTCTTTTCGTTTTTTATAAATTCGAGTTATTTATAAATTTAATATACCCTTCGAGTACGACTCGAGCTTAGCCGGTTATTTTAGTAGATATCAAAGTATCAAATTAGAGTGTAATTCCGCTCATGGACAGCTCACATAAATTCAAATCTTGTTTAATTTTACTCTTATTATGTACTATTGTTTGAGCATGCGGTGTTTGCCTTATAGGTTACTCAAGGTGGTAGAACCAGTGTAGTTCGAGGGAAGTACCACCGCCACACCTATTTCTAGCGTGAAGTAGTACTTGCGTTTCGTTAGAAGGGTGTGGTTGCCGGCACACTTTCACATGGAGCGACCATTATAGTCCTCGGGAGTAGCAACGCATCTGTGATTGACTTCAGATGGAACCCATGTTCTGTATGTAGTTGATTACAGATGTCTATGGGCGGCAGTGACCACTTACCATCAGGTGGACTGAATGCTCATTTGCTACTTCAGTCAAATAAAAAAAGAACTAAGACTCCGCTGTCCGTCTGTGTCACCAGGCCGATGAATCGTATATACATACTAGATAGTACAATTTTTTATAGATGATTAATAAATCAGTAGCAACTGAAATATCAGTTGCTACTATAATAACAAATACTAAAGACATAATACATTGAATATTTAAGGGGCTCCCATTAAACGAACGTAATTTTTTGCCGTTTTTTATAAATCATGATACGGAACCCTTCGTGCTGTTAGTCCAACTCGCACTTAGTCGGTTTGTAACAGTGGGAATTCCTTAAATAAAAAAAAGGCCAACTGTTAACACGTATATTCAAGTACAAGTTACAAGGTCGTGGGCAAATAAGGCCCGCCTAATTATTGCCCCGTGTCGGTACTCCCCTGGCTCTGCTGAGAAGTTGACGACAGCTGGAGAGTCGTCGGGCGAAGTCCGTTGAGCTTCCTGTGTCGTCACTGGCTCGGGAACAATCGGAAAAAATCCAAATCTGGATTTTGGACCCTGGAATTTACGTCCACGGCATTAGCAAGGGCCCTTCGTAAGCTTTTCAATGGCCGCCACAAGCACAGCTAACCAGGGAAACCGGTAAGTTAGAAGTGTGGTGGCCATAGCAAAAGCAGAAGGAGTTTACATTTAAATTTAATTGTTCTTTTTTTTTTTTACGCAAGCAAAAGAAAGAAATATAAAGAAAAGGGTAGCATACGCACAACAATACATACGACAACTAGTTACATAGAACTTAGAATATTTAAACAAAGAAAGGCTTCGTCAATGTTTTATAAAAAAACCGTTAGAACAGTTAGAAACTTATATTGTAAAAATGGTTCAACACTTACCCAATATGGGGTTATCCGAATTACAATATATATTTAATAAAATTAATACGAATTCCAGTGCTGCGGTATAAATATGTTTTTTTCAAAAAAACGTTAGACAATGATAATTGTAACGGTAAGCGTAAGCGCAGGACATCAGTCTGTTCAATCTCGAGTCGCCGTCGGAATGAGGCCGCGTCTTAGGTCGAGACCCCCCCGCACTCAGCGGTTCATTTGAATAGGCCAATCAGCGCCCAGAAATTGTGCGAGGCACAGACTACACAATGCATACGCGGCAGATGATGAAAGCATCGATATCGTCAAAGATAATTACATTCGTACGGCCAATTCCAAATATTATATATACAATAATAATAAATAAATAAAATTAATATACATATATTATGAAAATGTAACTATAACGTTACAGGTTATTTTAGTAGATAACGCAATGTCAGAGTGTATGGCTCACTATTAAAGGTGGTAGAACGTATATGTCGGCGCGACACCGCGTATTTATGAAAAAGATATTAAAGATCGAAAATTGTTTGTTTATTAAATTAGCAATATTTAGTGATTTTTAGAATTGTAATTTAATTTACCCTCCATAAATTTGTTATTGTCACCTCACCAAATATTGTTATAAAAAGGCGAGCGAACGCCGGTAGGAAGAGATTCTTGTTTAACCGTTGAAGCAATCGGACTTCATCAAGTGTGAATAAATCGAAGAAGTTTACTCCTGTGTTTTACTTGAAATCTTCAAGAATGAATAATAACGAAGACACTCTTGGCCTTCCTGACGTCACATTTCACATTCACTTCGTTATATACGGTTCGAGAGGTACTACCACAACACATATTTTTATAACAAAACATTGTATTTACTTTCAGGACGTGACTACATATGAAAATAATAAGAGGTTAATAGAGAAATTAACCGAGGAAATGAACTCACTAACCAACGAATACAGAGGCCTTGACGATAGAATTAGACAACAGAAGTAAGTGTTCAATATGGTAAACTTTTTTTTTATACGTAAACCTAACGATAAGGGCTACAGGGCTAATAATAACTTAAAATAAATTAAATCTTGAATGAACGCCATCAAACACACGACAGATGTCTTATAATTAGTTAAAATACACGTTATTGGTTTTAAATGCAGCTTAGTGCTACTTTGCACCATATCTTGATACCGTACAAAGTAGCACGAAAATTTGAGTTTTGGTACAAAATCATAAAAATTATTTGTTCTAACAGGGAAGAATGGGTGTTGTTTGTGAAGAAACTGCTGGCGATAATAAACGGGCGTTTCAGCAAAATGTTCGCGAAGTTGGGCTGCGCGGGGGAGGTTCAGTTGAAGACCGGTGCCAGCGAGGTTAGTATGGGGGGAATACATGAGAGGGAAGAAAAAGAAGGAGAAATTAGGAGAGAAATTAGAAGGGAGGCTTAAAAAAAGTGGAAACGGAGGGACAAATATGTATGAGGGGTATAATATGTAGTATAGCAAAAAGAGGGGGAAAGAAGATGGAAAATAGTAAGAGGGAGGGATAAAATATAAAGAGTAAAGGTTTCATTCCGATTTCCGAGCTGCTCGTCTCGATCCGTGCGAGCTTCGTGCTGTCGTACCATACACATACACGTTAACCGAAGAGCTCGGCCGCGCTTCATGGTAGGCGGAGTGGAGGGTGTTAGGTTTTATCGTTACGGAATTTCTTGATTCGGTCGCTGCACTCAAAAATTACAAAGCAAAATACAAATTTCATTGTGCTGGCATCAAAATTGGCGGACTTTCAAACATATTTACAACCCTCATTTTACCTTCTTAGGAGTTGATTTAGCGATAACGGTGAAATAGATGCGCATTAAATAAAATCATAAGTCAATGAGCACGTGGCGTCTTTTCTTATTGGATCAATGGGAACTGATGTGAAATACATAATGAATGGTTTGCTGTCGTCCAACTCATGGAAATGCTGACCTCAGCAAATGCACGGCTGTTCCGAACACTGTATTTTTGTTTATTTATTATCCATCACTTAGTTTCTCTGCGATTTTGACTTTGTTCCTCAGTTTATCCGTTTGTCTGTCTGACTGTGTATTGACCTACTTGCCTGTCCGTGTGTTGCTGGTATAAGTGTCCTATTCAGTGACTCGTTCGTTGTTCGTGTGCAGGATGACTTCCAGTCGTACGGCGTGGACGTTCTGGTGCAGTTCCGCGAGAACCAGCAGTTGAACGCGCTGACCGCGCACACGCAGTCCGGCGGCGAGCGCGCGCTCAGCACCGCGCTCTACCTGCTGGCGCTGCAGCGGCACGGCGCCGCGCCCTTCCGGCACGTGCACACACACCGCACACCGCGCACACTGCACACACACACCGCACACTGCACACACACACACTTATGCACGTACTCACACACTGCACACACATGCAGTCCGGCACGTACTCATACACTGCACACACACCGCGCACACCGCACACACTGCACACACACACTGGCACGCACTCACACACTACACAATCATTCAGTCCTGCACGCACTCATACACTGTACACACACCGCACACACAGTCCTGTACGCACTCACACACTACACACACACAGTATGGAATGTGCGCACACACACGCAATACAGCACGCACTCACACCGCACATACGCAGTTTGTCAGTGCGCAACCCTACACGCACACGCAGTATGGAATGTGCGCACACACACGCAATACAGCACGCACTCACACCGCACATACGCAGTTTGTCAGTGCGCAACCCTACACGCACACGCAGTATGGAATGTGCGCACACACACGCAATACAGCACGCACTCACACCGCACATACGCAGTTTGTCAGTGCGCAACCGCACACGCACGTACACAGTGGAACGTGCGCACACACACGCAATACAGCACGCACTCACACCGCACATACGCAGTTTGTCAGTGCGCAACCCTACACGCACACGCAGTATGGAATGTGCGCACACACACGCAATACAGCACGCACTCACACCGCACATACGCAGTTTGTCAGTGCGCAACCCTACACGCACACGCAGTATGGAATGTGCGCACACACACGCAATACAGCACGCACTCACACCGCACATACGCAGTTTGTCAGTGCGCAACCGCACACGCACGTACACAGTGGAACGTGCGCACACACACGCAATACAGCACGCACTCACACCGCACATACGCAGTTTGTCAGTGCGCAACCCTACACGCACACGCAGTATGGAATGTGCGCACACACACGCAATGCAGCACGCACTCACACCGCACATACGCAGTTTGTCAGTGCGCAACCGCACACGCACGTACACAGTGGAACGTGCGCACACACACGCAATACAGCACGCACTCACACCGCACATACGCAGTTTGTCAGTGCGCAACCCTACACGCACACGCAGTATGGAATGTGCGCACACACACGCAATACAGCACGCACTCACACCGCACATACGCAGTTTGTCAGTGCGCAACCGCACACGCACGTACACAGTGGAACGTGCGCACACACACGCAATACAGCACGCACTCACACCGCACATACGCAGTTTGTCAGTGCGCAACCCTACACGCACACGCAGTATGGAATGTGCGCACACACACGCAATACAGCACGCACTCACACCGCACATACGCAGTTTGTCAGTGCGCAACCCTACACGCACACGCAGTATGGAATGTGCGCACACACACGCAATACAGCACGCACTCACACCGCACATACGCAGTTTGTCAGTGCGCAACCCTACACGCACACGCAGTATGGAATGTGCGCACACACACGCAATACAGCACGCACTCACACCGCACATACGCAGTTTGTCAGTGCGCAACCCTACACGCACACGCAGTATGGAATGTGCGCACACACACGCAATACAGCACGCACTCACACCGCACATACGCAGTTTGTCAGTGCGCAACCGCACACGCACGTACACAGTGGAACGTGCGCACACACACGCAATACAGCACGCACTCACACCGCACATACGCAGTTTGTCAGTGCGCAACCCTACACGCACACGCAGTATGGAATGTGCGCACACACACGCAATACAGCACGCACTCACACCGCACATACGCAGTTTGTCAGTGCGCAACCCTACACGCACACGCAGTATGGAATGTGCGCACACACACGCAATACAGCACGCACTCACACCGCACATACGCAGTTTGTCAGTGCGCAACCCTACACGCACACGCAGTATGGAATGTGCGCACACACACGCAATACAGCACGCACTCACACCGCACATACGCAGTTTGTCAGTGCGCAACCGCACACGCACGTACACAGTGGAACGTGCGCACACACACGCAATACAGCACGCACTCACACCGCACATACGCAGTTTGTCAGTGCGCAACCCTACACGCACACGCAGTATGGAATGTGCGCACACACACGCAATACAGCACGCACTCACACCGCACATACGCAGTTTGTCAGTGCGCAACCCTACACGCACACGCAGTATGGAATGTGCGCACACACACGCAATACAGCACGCACTCACACCGCACATACGCAGTTTGTCAGTGCGCAACCGCACACGCACGTACACAGTGGAACGTGCGCACACACACGCAATACAGCACGCACTCACACCGCACATACGCAGTTTGTCAGTGCGCAACCCTACACGCACACGCAGTATGGAATGTGCGCACACACACGCAATACAGCACGCACTCACACCGCACATACGCAGTTTGTCAGTGCGCAACCCTACACGCACACGCAGTATGGAATGTGCGCACACACACGCAATACAGCACGCACTCACACCGCACATACGCAGTTTGTCAGTGCGCAACCGCACACGCACGTACACAGTGGAACGTGCGCACACACACGCAATACAGCACGCACTCACACCGCACATACGCAGTTTGTCAGTGCGCAACCCTACACGCACACGCAGTATGGAATGTGCGCACACACACGCAATACAGCACGCACTCACACCGCACATACGCAGTTTGTCAGTGCGCAACCCTACACGCACACGCAGTATGGAATGTGCGCACACACACGCAATACAGCACGCACTCACACCGCACATACGCAGTTTGTCAGTGCGCAACCGCACACGCACGTACACAGTGGAACGTGCGCACACACACGCAATACAGCACGCACTCACACCGCACATACGCAGTTTGTCAGTGCGCAACCCTACACGCACACGCAGTATGGAATGTGCGCACACACACGCAATACAGCACGCACTCACACCGCACATACGCAGTTTGTCAGTGCGCAACCCTACACGCACACGCAGTATGGAATGTGCGCACACACACGCAATACAGCACGCACTCACACCGCACATACGCAGTTTGTCAGTGCGCAACCCTACACGCACACGCAGTATGGAATGTGCGCACACACACGCAATACAGCACGCACTCACACCGCACATACGCAGTTTGTCAGTGCGCAACCCTACACGCACACGCAGTATGGAATGTGCGCACACACACGCAATACAGCACATACGCAGTTTGTCAGTGCGCAACCCTACACGCACGTACACAGTGGAACGTGCGCACACACCGCACACACGCACCGCAGCACGTGCGCACTCACACACACACACACACACAAACAGTATGGAACGTACACACACACACACACACACACACACACACACACACACACACACACACAGTATGGAACACACACACACACACACACCGCTGTGTTCTTGCTTCTCGTTGTATTAAAAGGAGATTCATTTATACATAGCATAAGTAAACTACATAAATTTAAATACTAATAATAGTCCCCATCTATTTATCTGGCTAACTTTAACTATTCTATTTATATTAAATGACCAAGGATTGCATTGCTAACTAACCTATTATTATTATTAATATTTTGTAAATTCACAGAATGTTAATATTCTGTAAATTCACAGAATGTTCAGGGCATGAATTACGCCAGCGCAATATAAATAATTTTAAATTTCTGCTCATTAGGTGTGTGGACGAGATCAACCAAGGTATGGACGCGACGAACGAAAGGAACGTCTTCAACTTGCTTGTCAAGGAGACCACGCAAGAGAAAGGCCAATATTTCCTCCTAACACCCAATGTAAGTTTAATAATTCAAAAAAGGCAGAGCGTAGAATAACGGGATCTCGAAACGACTTCAACCGGAATCCTCCGAGCGCGCTGCCCCATCGGGCTCCTCCCAGTTGGGCGGCTGGGCCCACCGCTCCGTCTAGTCTTTACGACGGTATGCGACCACACATACCGCCGTCCTTCCCGGGATTGCCTGACCGAACGTTTCGAGCTCCCACTCTAGCCGCCTGCAACCCCGGAAGCCCCTTTTTGTCGCCACTTACGACAGGCAGGGGATACCGTAGCCCTATTCTGACCCCGAGGCTACAGGGACGATGTATATTAAAGCTGTGTGTGCTTAAATCTAATATTTATACATGTGTGGCGATCTCCCGTAACTCAAGAGATGGCGCTACTAGTATTCTGAAACACGCTATCGAAGTATTCTCAATACCCCGCATATACACAAGTTCCGAACAACAGCTGTAAGAGCACGGCTGCTCCCCAGGCACGATCACCTAGCCTGGCGGGAGATCTTCGTTTGCCAAACATGCTTTAGCTATTATATATATTACTATACTTATGAAGCAAATTCGATATTTGCTTCATAAGTATAGTAATATTTTTTTCTATTAGTACAGGATATATTTTGAATTTGGCCGCCTAGTAGAAATATATATATAACGCTGTAAAATAAGACACCAGAAAAATACATTTATCCAACATTTTATTCTCAATTCTTTTTCAATAATGACAGCTCTGCCACGTCAATCGTCGCACCTCTCCTCACCCCCTCGCCTCACCGCACCTCCTTCGTCACCCCACCGCACCACGCCACATTAAAACTTCTCATCACTGCTGCGTTACATATATTTTATACTAAGGCTGTTTTGATGTAAACTAGTAATTATCTTTGGAGCAGTGATAGGGAGGTCCGAGGTTGCAACCCAGGCACGCACAACTGATTTATGTGCGCATTAGAAATTAATTATCACTGCTTTTCGGTGAAGGAAAACATCGTGAGGAAACCAACACACCCGAGAGATTTTGTAAAAAAAACCCTCGGAGGTGTGTGAAGTCCACCAATTCGCACCTGACCAGCGCGGTGGACTGTGGCCTATACTCTCATTCTGAGAGAAGACCCGTGCCCAGCAGTGGGCCAATAATGGGTTGATGAGAAAATCTTTAGAATATTTTAATGATACCTGCTAAGATTGTCTTTCGTTTCAGTTGCTACCCAACTTGGAATACAACCATAACATAATGGTCCACACGATAATGAATGGGAAGGCGATAATTAACTACGACCGATGGAATATGGAAACCTTCATACGAAACTTGCGCTCGCACTAACTCGCACAAAATTAGTTCTTACTACTCGACGGGAGATGGCGCTATAC
>OX453078.1:2590854-2931305 GCA_949699795.1 Spicauda simplicius | reverse complement strand
CAGCACCGCGCTCTACCTGCTGGCGCTGCAGCGGCACGGCGCCGCGCCCTTCCGGCACGTGCGCACACACCGCACACTGCGCACACTGCACACACACACCGCACACTGCACACACACCGCGCACACGCAGTCCGGCGGCGAGCGCGCGCTCAGCACCGCGCTCTACCTGCTGGCGCTGCAGCGGCACGGCGCCGCGCCCTTCCGGCACGTGCGCACACACCGCACACTGCGCACACTGCACACACACACCGCACACTGCACACACACCGCGCACACGCAGTCCGGCGGCGAGCGCGCGCTCAGCACCGCGCTCTACCTGCTGGCGCTGCAGCGGCACGGCGCCGCGCCCTTCCGGCACGTGCGCACACACCGCACACTGCACACACACACCGCACACTGCACACACACCGCGCACACGCAGTCCGGCGGCGAGCGCGCGCTCAGCACCGCGCTCTACCTGCTGGCGCTGCAGCGGCACGGCGCCGCGCCCTTCCGGCACGTGCGCACACACCGCACACTGCACACACACACCGCACACTGCACACACACCGCGCACACGCAGTCCGGCGGCGAGCGCGCGCTCAGCACCGCGCTCTACCTGCTGGCGCTGCAGCGGCACGGCGCCGCGCCCTTCCGGCACGTGCGCACACACCGCACACTGCGCACACTGCACACACACACCGCACACTGCACACACACCGCGCACACGCAGTCCGGCGGCGAGCGCGCGCTCAGCACCGCGCTCTACCTGCTGGCGCTGCAGCGGCACGGCGCCGCGCCCTTCCGGCACGTGCGCACACACCGCACACTGCGCACACTGCACACACACACCGCACACTGCACACACACCGCGCACACGCAGTCCGGCGGCGAGCGCGCGCTCAGCACCGCGCTCTACCTGCTGGCGCTGCAGCGGCACGGCGCCGCGCCCTTCCGGCACGTGCGCACACACCGCACACTGCGCACACTGCACACACACACCGCACACTGCACACACACCGCGCACACGCAGTCCGGCGGCGAGCGCGCGCTCAGCACCGCGCTCTACCTGCTGGCGCTGCAGCGGCACGGCGCCGCGCCCTTCCGGCACGTGCGCACACACCGCACACTGCGCACACTGCACACACACACCGCACACTGCACACACACCGCGCACACGCAGTCCGGCGGCGAGCGCGCGCTCAGCACCGCGCTCTACCTGCTGGCGCTGCAGCGGCACGGCGCCGCGCCCTTCCGGCACGTGCGCACACACCGCACACTGCACACACACACCGCACACTGCACACACACCGCGCACACGCAGTCCGGCGGCGAGCGCGCGCTCAGCACCGCGCTCTACCTGCTGGCGCTGCAGCGGCACGGCGCCGCGCCCTTCCGGCACGTGCGCACACACCGCACACTGCGCACACTGCACACACACACCGCACACTGCACACACACCGCGCACACGCAGTCCGGCGGCGAGCGCGCGCTCAGCACCGCGCTCTACCTGCTGGCGCTGCAGCGGCACGGCGCCGCGCCCTTCCGGCACGTGCGCACACACCGCACACCGCACGCACACACACCGCGCACACTGCACACACACACCGCACACTGCACGCACACCGCGCTCACTGCACACACACCGCGCACACCGCACACACACCGCGCACACGCAAACTCTGGCACGCACTCACACACTGCACACACATGCAGTACGGCACGTACTCATACACTGCACACACACCGCGCATACCGCACACACACCGCGCACACCGCACACACACCGCACACACTGCACACACACACTGGCACGCACTCACACACTACACAATCATTCAGTCCTGCACGCACTCATACACTGTACACACACCGCACACACAGTCCTGTACGCATTCACACACTACACACACACAGTATGGAATGTGCTCACACACACGCAGTACAGCACGCATTCACACCGCACATACGCAGTTTGTCAGTGCGCAACCGCACACGCACGTACACAGTGGAACGTGCGCACACATCGCACACACGCAGCGCAGCACGTGCGCACTCACACACACACACACACACACACGCGCGCAGCATGGAACGTACACATACACACACATACTGCTGTGTTCTTGCTTCTCGTTGTATTAAAAGGATATTCATTTATACATAGCTTGAATAAACTACATAAATTTAAATACTAATAATAGTTTATCTGGCTAGCTTTAACCATTCTATTTATATTAAATGACCAACGATTGCATTGTTAACTAACCTATTATTATTAATATTCTGTAAATTCACAGAATGTTCAGAACATAAATTACACCAACGCAATATAAATATTTTTTAATTTCTGTTCATTAGATGTGTGGACGAGATCAACCAAGGTATGGACGCGACGAACGAAAGGAACGTCTTCAACTTGCTTGTCAAGGAGACCACGCAAGAGAAGGGTCAATATTTCCTCCTTACACCCAATGTAAGTTTAATAATCTACTTGGTGGTTTTTTTTTCAAAAAGGCAGACGGTAGAATAACCTAATAGGTATATTAAAACTGTGTGCCTAATATGTGTGGCGACCTCCCGTAACTAAAGAGATAGCACTACTAGTATTCTGAAACACGCTATCGAAGTATTCTCAATAGCCCGCATATATACAAGTTCCGAACAACAGCTGTAAGAGCACGGCTGCTCCCCCGGCACGATCACCTAGCCTGGCGGGATAACAGTGACATAGTCCTTTGCCAGACATGCTTTAGCTATTTATCGAATTTGCTTCATAAGTATATTAATATTTTTTTCTATTAGTACAAGATGTATTTTGAATTTGGCCGCCTAGTAGAAAAATATATATATAACGCTGTAAAATAAGACACCAGAAAAATACATTTATCCAACATTTTATTCTCAATTCTTTTTCAATAATGACAGCTCTGCCACGTCAATCGTCGCACCTCTCCTCTCCTCATCCCCTCGCCTCACCGCACCTCCTTCGTCACCACACCACGCCACATTAAAACTTCTCATCACTGCTGCGTTACATATATTTTATACTAAGGCTGTTTTGATGTAAACTAGTAATTATCTATAGAGCAGTGATAGGGAGGTCCGAGGTTGCAACCCAGGCACGCACAACTGATTTATGTGCGCATTAGAAATTAATTATCACTGCTTTTCGATGAAGATAAACGTCGTGAGGAAACATACAGACCCGAAAGTTCTTTAAAAAAAAGTTCTCGGGAGTGTATGAAGCCCACCAATTCGCACTTGGCCAGCGCGGTGGACTGTGGCCTATACCCTCATTCTGTGAGAAGACCCGTGCCCAGCAGTGGGCCAATAATGGGTTGATGAGAGAATCTTCAGAATGTTTTAATGATACCTCTACTAAGATTGTCTTTCGTTTCAGTTGCTACCCAACTTGGAATACAACCATAACATAATGGTCCACACGATAATGAATGGGAAGGCGATAATTAACTACGACCGGTGGAATATGGAAACCTTCATACGAAACTTGCGCTCGCACTAACTCGCACCAAATTAGTTCTACTCGACGGGAGATGGCGCTATACCGTACTATGGGTATTCTTCAAACCTTTACTTTTGAGGTTGTAAGGTGCAACAACAAACTACAAGTTTACTTGGACATCTGTTTATTAGCAGAGCTATAGAATGGCTAACTCTATTAATGCATACCATTAAACATTTCGATATATATCAATTTGCTTCCCAAATATGAATACTCCCCAATTAAGTTATGTGCACACGGCACAGCGCTAGTTATGACTACTAGACACGCTAAGTTATTTGGAAATCTTTATCGCGTTAGTCTTTTAACATCATTATACCTCACTTTCATGTTTTTTTTTATAATATTGAAGTAGCAAACGAGCATGCAGTCCATCTGATGGTAAGTGGTCACTGCCGCCCATATACATCTGTCTATGAAACTTCATATAGAACATAGGTTCTATGAAGATAAACACAGATGCGTTCCGAGGACTATGATGGTCGCCTCATGTAAAAGTGTGCCGGCAACCACACCCTTCCATCGAAACGCTTCACGCTAGAAATAGGTGTGACTGTGGTACCTCCCCGGTCACGCTAGAAATGCTTCATGTTAGAAATAGGTGTGACGGTGGTACCTCCCCGGTTGAATTACACTGGTTCTACCACCTGGACGATTGTCATGTACTGCGACTATCTTAGTCCTTGAAGAGTGGGTGTTGACTTCATATAGAACCCCTGTTCTACATGTAGCCACTTACAGGTGGCCATGGGCAGCAGTGACCACTTGCCGTCTGATGGGCTGCATGCACGTATGCTACTTCAAATAAAAACCTACAGAGTATTAGGTTAAAGGAGGGACATTTTCACATATTTATTATTAATAACGATTAAAAAATAATAAAAAAATAAAATGTGTGTGTACTTGTGTACAGGCGTTAGAAGTTATACTTCTTTGGCGTAACAAGATAAAAATCTTTTTAATTTTTTTTATCTTTCGCCTTATCCTACGTTTGTATAAAAAAACGACACTAACAATAGAAAAAACTCTATATATAGCTAACTTCATGGTGTCGGATTTTCGTGACGGTGTGCGCGCGTAAAAAAATATTCTCATCACTTTTCCCTAACGCCAAAAGAAGTATAACTTCAATAATTTACAGAAACCTAATGAAAGGTCGTAAAAAAATGTCCATGCGCTAAGGAATTTTTTTATCGAGCGCATATGTTTTAGCAAGATACACTTTTTTCATTAAATGCCTCATATATTTACTCCTATTGGTTAGTTGCATTTTGGTCTTAAGGTTATGGTATGGTGACATTGTATAGTATACAAGAATATACGACAGAACGCCAGATGTATAAATTGTAAATGTGTATAGTAAAAATGCAGTATTTTGTATATTTTTGATAAAAAATAAAACAGTTGTACTCTTTTAATACTCGTTCGAATTTAATATTAGAGATAAGTATTTTTTACAATATCTTTAGCACTTTGTAGATTCGTTTTCTGTCCACCAATTCGCACTTGGCCAGCGCGGTGGACTATGGCCAAACTTTCTCATTCTGAGAGAAGGCCCGTGTCCAGCAGTGGGCCAATAATGGGTTGATGAGAGAGATTCGTTTTAAGGCACTATCACAAATGTTATCTTTTAAAATGTCATATAAGTTTCTATAAAAAATCTATGTCTATACATGTAATAAAAGATGATAGCTCGATTTGCAAAAAAAAATTGAAAAAACGAGAATGAGCAATGAATCGTAAATTTCCATTATCATTTTTGTCTGTCTATTGTAAATCACATGCAAAACTTTTTTTTAAATCGCTGAAGAAACCAGGGAGCATAGCTAACATGTACATAGCATATGTGGCACACTTTCACTTGAGGCGACCATCATAGTCCTCGGGAGTAGCAACGGATCTGTGATTGTTCAGATGGAACACGTGTTCTGTATGTAGTTGATGCACTCTTACGACAGGCAGATGCCGTAGCCCTATTCTGATCCCGGAACTACAGGGATGAACTTTCAGAGACCTGTCTGGCCGGGAATCGAACCCGGAACCCACTGCGTGTCAAACCTGCATGGTAACCGCACCGACACGCGGGTCGTCAAAACGTATACAATGTATGTTTTAAAAAAACGTAAACTCGTACTAAAAGTACAGTATAGATGTTTAAGCTACTTAATAGCCAAAAATACGTAATCGCAGTAAATACGTAGAGCAGTGATAGCCTAATAGTTGAAACTTACCCTCTCGATCTGGAGGTCCGAGGTTCGAACCCAGGCACGCACCACTGATTTTTCTAAAATTATGTGCGTATTAGATACTAATTATCACTGCTTTTTGGTGAAGGAAAACATCGTGAGGAAACCTATACACCCGAGAGTTATTTAAAAAAAAATCTCGGAGGTGTGTGAAGTCCACCAATTCGCACTTGGCCAGCGCGCTGGACTATGGCCTATAACTCTCTCATTCCGAGAGAAGACCCAGCAGTGGGACAATAATGGGTTGAGGACCGACGTAACCGCTAAAGCTACCAAACGGTCCTCAAACAGTCAACTTAAGGATATTTCAAAGTTTCATAGTAATAGTATATGTTAAATATATTTTGGAGCTGTGACATCACATGAACAATTAGTATTGTATTGTATATATATAGTTTTCTTTCATATTGTTTGTCATGTAGACATTTAAAATATGTTTCGGAGCTGTGAAATCATATCTGCAATAATTAGTATTGTAATATGTAATAAATATATTATTTTTGTAGCTTTTACATTTACTTTACTTTTACGAATATGCCTAATATTAATTTACTTATAAAGTAGTGGAATTCAATGAATGTTTTAATATCTGAATGTGTATATATTTTAAATGTATATATAGTTTATACACATGTGTAGTGTATTTCAGGGTTTCTCAAATTGTCGGGCCAGTTTATTGCTAAGAAAACTTTACGCCGTCTACTTATGCAAATTAAATAAAGCAAATTTGCTTATAAAATTTCGTTCCATTTACTACAATGAGGAAGCTCATCTCATATTCTTTAATAACATAACAATCTGTGGCTCTCCAAGATTTTATTTTTATGTATGTTCGCCATTGTTTAATAAAAATTTGATTACCTACGTGGAGATGTAAGTTTGAGAAACCCTGGTGTATTGTAAAATAAAATACACTGTAGTTTCAATGTCCCACCAACATGTACCACCCATAAAGTACAAACCTAATCATTACATAATACATTTTAAATACAGTAAAGCTTCTTATTCGCGGGTATTACGTTCTTTCCAAATGCCGCGAACACAGAAACCGTGAATAATCAGCAGTACTCAAAAAAAGCTGACGCGCAAACAGTAGGCGTCTTTTTACTTGTACCGACTACATCCGTGGCTGATTTTTTTGCAGTTATAAGAAAAGCAGGGTTACCAACTCTCAAAAATGTATCCCCCTAAGCCTCCATAAAAAAAATCCTAAACTCCCCACAATGAATTGGTATTCCTGGTAACCTCCCGTATTCCTGTATCAGGGCGTAGGTTTCCCTGACGACGAAAGAAAAGTCATCGGGTGTAATGCATGACCTTACTTTTTTCTCGTAAGGCATGATGTCATGTAGCCTGGCAGATTTCCCTTAAAAAAACCTATATGTTGAAGTTAAAAAAAAACTCATAAAAATAGAACACCCCCTAAAAACCATTCTTCTTTTTTATCCCCTTAATTTGGGAAAATATCCCCTTACTTGGTAACCCTGAAGAAAAGTCACAAATTTTAACCCGCATTTACTGTAACCGTGATTAAGGAGCTTTGAATGTGCTAAATTATTGTAGATACATATTTTTTTATCCAACATGGTTATTTCTTTGTAATGTGTACATAACCTGATTTTATCGATAAATAATTATTGTTAATCTAATAATTTAAAATACCAATGATTTAGAGATATTTCAAATAAATGATTTTACAATCAACGTTTTATTACTTTTTGATTCTGTAATTAATATTACTTTTGTGTTAATACCATAACTCCAGTCTATAGTTAAAACTTATTTATAACTCACTTTTACAGAAAGCTACCATCTTAGTCCTCGAGAGTAGCAACGCCTCTGTGATTTTCTTTAAATAGAACCTTTATACTGTACGAAGTTGCTTACAGATGTCCAACGACGGTAGTGTCTACTTACCATCAAGTGGATTGCACGCTCGTTTGCTACTTCAATCTTATAATATGGTTTAAAAGGTTTAAAAAAATCTTATACGTTAGAAACCTTTATTAAAAACATTGCAAAAGTATTAAAATAAAGCTACTTTTTAGATATACAATAAATATTTAAAGTAAGTAACTTAGAACAAACATTCACGTCATATATTACAATTGTAAAATCTTACATAAGTCTCCGATTACGGAATGTGTTTATAATAATGATTATTTATATATTTTATAGATATTAAAAAAATTTTAAACAAAAAATACAACCGACTTCCATGCCACATAAAAGTAAAAAATAATTTAAATACATGTTGGTTTAGAGCAAACACAGTTCTTAGTACATAGTCCCGAAGTCGGCGCTCACCATATTTTGCTGGATCATGACGAAACTACATGTATCTTATATGAGCGCCGACTTCGGGACTATATACTAAGAACTGTATTTGCTCTAAACCAACATGTATTTAAATTATTTTTTACTTTTATGTGGCATGGAAGTCGGTTGTATTTTTTGTTTAAAATTTTTTTTTTCACGCTTTTCAGTCACGATAAAATCAGTTATGGCTGTTGCTAGTCGTCCGCTAACCGGATGAATAAAATTAATTATTCGTCCGATTTTCGGATGAATAAAATTATGTGCTGACGTCATCATATAAAAATAGACTTCTTTGACACAACCGGTCGGGGGCGCTACCGCGCCCCCTCCCTTAGATTCTGAATTGGAAAAATCTGTTCGAACCTAACCTAACCGAATAAAACAACTTTTTCTGAGTAAACATTTATTTAAAGAATAGACCTATAATTATCAATATTTAAAGTAGAAAAAGTAATATAAACCTTATAACTAAGAGTATAATTCAACTGATACTGATAAAAATAACCCATCCAATTTAAAAAGGTTGGTGGTACTCTTGCATCTTTCAGGTAATTGTATTCAAAGTGGAATTTTTGATCATAATTATATCCTCTCCGAAACTCATTGTTGGTATTGTGAACAACAACATTATGTATACGTAAGCACAATATGGCCGATGCCTACGGTTTAAACTTGAAGGACCCCAGCATTATCAGGGTTGAGGAGTTGAAGGTCAAAATTATCATGTCATATCTTTGCTTAGGAATCTCATTACATATACGTAAGCACCATATGGCCGATGCTTATGGTTTAAACTTGCAGTACCCTGCACCATCAGGGTTGAGGAGTTGAAGGTCAATTTTCTTATCATACGTCTTTGCTTTGTAAATATATTACATATCCATAAGTATCAAATGGCCAACGCCTATGGTTTAAGCCTGAAGTACCCCTGCATCATCAGGGCCGAAGAGTTGAAGGTCAAAATTATCATGTCATATCTTTTCTATGTAATCTCATCGCATGCACGTAAGCAACAGATCCCCAACTTATATGGCTTGGGCTTACCGTACCCTGCATCATCAGGGTTGAGGAGTTGAAGGTCAACTTTTTATCATACGTCTTCGCTTTGTAAATATATTACATACCCATAAGCATCAAATGGCCAACGCCTATAGTTTAAGCCTGAAGTACCCCTGCATCATCAGAGTTGAGGAGTTGAAGGTCAAATTTTTCATCTTATATCTTTGCTTAGTAATCTTATCAGATATACGTAGCGATCATGTAGCTAACGCCTATAGTTTAAGCTTGAAGCACCCCAGCATCATCAGGATTGAGGAGTTGAAGGTCCAATTTTCCACCGTATACAACCATTTTTCTAATGTTTTAACCTTACATTTTTTAAATATCATTTTGAATGCGTAAGATTGAAATAGCTAAGTTTTATGGCTTAGGCATTCAATACCCCTGCATCATCAGGATTGAGGAGTTGAAGGTCCAATTTTTCGTCGTATACCTTTGCTTAGCAATGTTATTACAAATCCGTGAGCAACAAACGTCTAACGTTTATGGTTTAAGCCTGCAGTACCCCTGCATCATCAGGGTTGAGGAGTTGAAGGTCAAATTTGTCATCGTACATCTTTGCCTTGCTATCTTATTATATATCCGTAAGCACTAAATGGCCATCACCTACTGCTTGGGCTTACAGCACCCTGCATCATCAGGGTTGAGGAGTTGAAGGTCATTTTTTTATAATATGTCTTTGCTTAGTATTGTTATAACATACCCATAAGCACCAAATGGTCAACCCCAATGGTTTAGGCTTGAGGCACCCCTGCATCATCAGGATTGAGGAGTTAAGGTCAAATTTTTCATCACATGTCTCTGCTTAGTAGTCTTGTTACATATATGTAAGCATCAAATAGCTAATGTTATAGTTTAGGATAGCTGTAATCCTGCATCATCAGGATCGAAGAGTTGAAGGTCAAATTTTTCGTCAACCTATATAAGCATAGATATATAATACATATTCCAAGTTTCATAAGAATCGATTCGGCAGAAGCCGAGTTATCTCAAATTATCTAAAAAACTTGAGGAGTGGTGGTGGTTTCCACCCCATAACTCAAAGAGTTAAGCATCACAGCATACCCATGTCCAAGAGAAAAAGTTGCGTGACGAAATTTCCTATCAAATGAAAGAAAGAAAATGGAAATCGGTTTAGAAACACCCAAGTTATTCAAGATTTTAAGAAACCGACATTTTCCAATTTTCCGGGAAAACCGCTGGAAGGTTTTCATTTTCCTCAATATGGGACTGCCTGTGAAACTAGTCGCATACAATGTCGTATGAATCGTGTCGGTAGGTCGACGATTTCTAGCCATTTCGCCCGAACATACATAAAAAAAAAAAAAAAAAAAAAAAAAATATACGTGACGAATAGATAACCTCTTTCCTTTGGGAAGTCGGTTAAAAATACAAGTAACGATACTATTCCTGCACCTAAAATCCATAAATTAGTAGCACAAGTTACATATTCTCCACATTTGATTTCATAACAAGCTATGACTAAATTATGTAGTGTTATTTATAGTATGGTTGATATGAATGTATATGAGTTCGTAGTAAATAAAACCACACTAGAAATAATGGAATGGAAACTTTAACCAAATTATATGTAGAAAGTTTACCAAAATACTTTTTCTTCAAAATTTTACTGTACTTTCAAGAAACACCTCAAAACGCTTTGACAAAGATTTCTGTACTGCATTTCTTTATATTCAATATATCGTATATTCAATATATCGCTCACCCTCTAAAAAACTGTCATAACACAAGAAATCATTGTTTTGAGTTAAAAATGCAGTTTGATTCCATTTCTTTCTCTTCTATCGATCGATAAACCGCCACAATTTTAGTGTGAGTAGTTCACAAAAGATGGCGTAAATGTCTGAGCATTAGCGTTCATTGAGGAACAAAAAATTTGAATGAGTGAGCATTAGCGTTCATAGAGGAACAAAAAATTAAAAACGCGATTATCTCAAAACTTGTTTTTTTGTGTTATGCCAGTTTTTCAGAGGATGAGCGATATATTTAAACATCAATAAACGTTGCTATTACTGAATGAGTGAATTAAATAACACATAATTGTTTGCTTACATTTCGTCCACATCAACTTGTATAAAAACTGTATTAAATTTTTAAAAAGCCTCTCGCCATGGTAGGTTATGCCTAAAAGCTGACGTGCTCCGATAGTCTGTTAGATGTCTTTACTTAAATAAATGTTAAAAAACACCCACAGCGTGTTTCAGAACGTTAGTAACGCCATCAGTTGACGACAAGATGTTTAAAGAAACAATAGACGTTTTGTATAAACAAAAAAGACAAACACGTTGAGTTTTTTGTCGGATCTTCTCAGATAGGTTATGTTCCGATTTGGATGTAGCTAAAAAAAATTGTAACTGACAATTTGTATCTCCTTAGGCCTATACAAAATAACGACATTTATTTCATTGTAGGCACAAAAAAAAGTTCTCAAATAAGTGTGAAGTCCAACAATCCGCACTTGGCCAAGGCCTGAAACTCTAATTCTGAAAGAAGACCCGTGCCCACCAGTGGGACAATGGGGTGACGTCGAAGGCCTCGTGGCCTACCCTTCCATCTGCACCCCCTTGCCAGTCCACTGTTCGGTGAGCTTGACGTCACAGCCGAGGTCACGCAGAGCAGACTTAATATCGAAGCCGAACTCCGCCCCGAACTTCTTGTAGGCCTCGTCCAGAAGGCCTTGGATGTTCAGCTCGTGGAATTTGGCGTTTTGGTCCCGGTAACGGGAGACCATGTTCCGAATCGCCCAGCAAGCGTTTTTCTATAGAGCAAGAATTATATTTATTTTTTAATGACAAAACATATATATTTTTAGAAGTTTTTTTTCAAACAAGTTTTTTTCAAACACTGAGAAGAATACAATAAAATGTGTAGTAGTGAAAACCATCATTATGTTGCATTGTTTTTATCTTAATAATTATTTAATCTATTTTATTTAATAAGCCAGGGATAATTAAATATAGGTATAATAATACCTTTTTATATGATAGACATTTTAGAAGGGTTGCACAAAAATAATTATGTAAACTTTAATTTTTTGACGTGGCAACTGCCGTCCAAAGGCATCTGTAATCAACTTCAACCATAACAAGCGTTGCTCCTCCCGAGGCCTAAGATGGTCGTCAATTATAAAAGCGAGCCTGCAACTACACCCTTCTACCTTGTGCAAGAACTGCTTAACGCTAGAAATAAGTGGCTGTGGTCCTCGGTCGAACTACACTGGTTGTACCACCTCGCGAAGTCTAACAAATAGATGGACATACACACGTACAAATACATCCATTCGCACATACGCTCGGAAAACATTACCCTCCTGCTGACGCAGTCGCGACGCCTTGCGGTGCGACAACGCCGCCATGCACTTCAGTTAGCGCCGCGGACGACACGTTGTTCCATCACAGACAGACACACGTTAGAACAACCCACCTTTTGTTCTCGAGGGGGAAACCTTCAAAGGATACCTGACGCCGTGGGAGCGACGTTGGGTTATGTGGGATTTTTACCGCACTAAAACCCCCCCGGTGGCCATCCTCAGGGCTATAAAGAGGATTTCGGGATCTCAGAACGACCGCAACCGGAATCCTCTGAGCGCGTTGCCCCATCGGGCCCCTCCCAAATGGGCGGCTGAGCCCACCGTTCCATCTAGTCTTTACGACGGCATGTGACCCTTACAGCCGTTCTTCCCGGGATCGCCCGTCCGAACGGTTCGAGCTCCCTCTCGAGCCGCCCGCAACCCCGGAAGCCCCTTTATGTTGCCTCTTATGACAGGCAGGGGACACCGTAGTAGTATTCTATTCCCCGACCACAGGATAAGAACAAACCACAACTTTCATTACCATGTAAAAAATAAAATTGTAATTATATTTAAAAAAAAAGACAAACCCGCTGAGTTTCTTGCCGGATCTTCTCAGTTGAGGTCGTATTCCGATCCGATGGTAGTGTAAGAAAAAATGTTCTGACAATTTGTAAGTGCCCCCGTAGGCCTATACAAAATAAAGACATTTCATTTCAACAGACAGACAGACAGACACGCCAGAACGACCCACCTGCACGGCGGCATTGCTGGGGTGCAGCTCCGCCATGCACTTCAGCGTTAGCGCCGCGGACGACGCGTTGCTCCGACACAGACAGACAGACAGGCAGGCAGGCAGGCAGACAGACACACACGCTACAACAACCCACCTGCACGGCGGCGTTGCTGGGGTGCATCTGGAGGCAGCGCACGACGCTCTCCGCCGCGCCGTTGTCGAGCAGCTCGCGGCCGTGCGCCGCCTCGCGGAGCGACAGCGCCGCCATGCACTTCAGCGTTAGCGCCGCGGACGACGCGTTGCTCTGATACCAAGTTACTCGTGTTTAATGGATGTTGCGTTTGTTACTCTTATTTACTGGGGGTTGCGTTAGTTACTCTTATTTACTGGAGGTTGCGTTAGTTACTCTTATTTACTGGAGGCCAATCACTTTCACGTTAGTTTCACTTTTTACTGGAGGTTCTCTTGTTACACATTAGTTACTCTTTTTTTTACTGGAGGTTGAGTTGTTACACGTTCTGTTACACGGCTCCTGGTGAATGAGTTTTTAAAAAAAGGAAAATTACTATGGAACTGGAAATAAAACTTTAATTTAATTCACTTTTTACACTGTTACTTTGAGAAAAATGCGTGACATCACGTCTATAATTACCGGCTGGACTGATATGAAGGAACTGAGGGCCCTCTTCAATTGGGCTCATTATATATATATATATGAAAGCAAATGATGATGCAGCAAATAATATACTGCATCACAGCAGCAATGCCTACATAGGTGTAAAAGTTCGTTACTTTTTTTTACCTGGAGGTTGATTTGTTACACGTTTGTTACTCTTACTAACTGAAGATTGCTCTGTTACATGTTAGTTACTCTTATTTATTTGAGATTGCTCTGTTACACGTTACTCTTACTAACTAAGGGTTGCTCTGTTACATGTTAGTTACTCTTATTTATTTGAGATTGCTCTGTTACACGTTACTCTTACTAACTAAGGGTTGCTCTGTTACATGTTAGTTACTCTTATTTATTTGAGGTTGCTCTGTTACACGTTACTCTTACTAACTAAGGGTTGCTCTGTTACATGTTAGTTACTCTTATTTATTTGAGGTTGCTCTGTTACACGTTACTCTTACTAACTAAGGGTTGCTCTTTTACATGTTAGTTACTCTTATTTACTTGAGGTTGCTCTGTTACACGTTACTCTTACTAACTAAGGGTTGCTCTGTTACATGTTAGTTACTCTTATTTATTTGAGGTTGCTCTGTTACACGTTACTCTTACTAACTAAGGGTTGCTCTGTTACATGTTAGTTACTCTTATTTATTTGAGGTTGCTCTGTTACACGTTACTCTTACTAACTAAGGGTTGCTCTGTTACATGTTAGTTACTCTTATTTACTGGAGGATGCGTTAGTTACTCTTATTTATTGGAGGTTGCCCATTTTTTTTAGTTTTTATGGCGATGACTCCCAGCAGAGGTTGATCTTCAGTGAATCTCAAAAGTCTCATGGTTTGATGATATTATGATTTACGTGTCAAACTCAGGAGTTCTGCTACAATATGTAAAAAATAAGTTTAAATTAAAAAATATAAAATCTTACCGAATGCCGCGTGAGCAAAGACACTATAATGGACACTATTCCGCTTTTGACTAATTGCCGTTTGACGTCATCGTTGCCAGCCAAAGCTGTAATTCTGAAAAAAATGTATAATTATATAAATCATACGATATAATTAAAAAAAATGTGTGCGTGTACTAGCGTACGCTCGTAAGAAGTGAAACTTCTTTATGACGTTATTTTTCAAAAAATAATTTACTATATGCAACTTTACAGAAATTGGTTAAATAAAGTTAAATTAGATAAAGTTTAATAAAAGGCTTTTATTGTTTTATTTTTAGTGTCTGTCTATCGGTCATTTGGATTATTAAGCTTCTTTGTCCTACATAATCTGTACGAGATATTTCAAAAAGTGTATACTCCATTTTAAATCTGTCTTATGATTTGTATGATATGATATGATCTTGAAATCTTATAAACCAATAAAGAAAAATACTTAAAAATCACACCTCAATTGAGTCACTTATATTTGATGATAACGTTCAACAATTTACCATTATGCGTATCGATCCCGATTTTAAGGACAAAAACAAACGGTTGCTATGCTGTGATATGTTTCGAAGATAACTTTACATACACCTTGTCGCTATAGTGATACTGTTTTATCCATATTCTCCGTACTCATATTCCTCATTTATGTCCCAAGTTCTCATAGACTTATACGTTGGGTTGTCTAAAGAATTTTGTAATATTTGTGTAACAATGTCTTCATCAACTGGCGATTATCTATCATTCGGTGAAAACAATGTAGGCCTGACCACGATGGAGCATTGGCGTAACCACAACCAGCATGTGTTGAAGGGGGACATCATCGGCATCACCGACAACAATACTAGCATCACCAAGAACTGCATCGTCAAAGTAAATCAGACGTCTTGCCACGATTTCACTGATAGTACCGACCAGCTGCAACACCGAGCGAGACACGTCAATTACTGGAAGGCAGAGTTGGAACGAGCTATCAGGGACATTGACGCTGAAATAAATGTGCTAGAAACGTTAAGACAGCAACTCAAGAACGCGATGGATACGCTGAAAATACCAGAATACATCACACAGGAGTGCTTAACGCTTAGATGCAACAGAATGCAATCGGATACGGTGTACGACGGACCACAAGATGAGTTGTACAAAGAATCGGTCCTGATCGAAAACATAAAACGGATACACGCGGACATGTTGCGAGACATCGAGAATCAATTGAAAATGAATGTAGCCGCCAAGAATTCCTTAGAACGAGATTGGAGCAATAAGTATCTGGCTTTCAAATACGAAACCGAAAACGCGGAGTTAGAAACTAAAGCTGCAAACGTGAAGGATTCCGCTGGGGCCACAAGACTATCCGAGGGTCAGTCGAACGTGCAAACGTGGGAGCAGTTCACCGTCAACACGTTAGATCAATTCAAAACCGCGATAGACAGATCCAAAGCGCTGAGAGACAAAGTGGACGCTGTATTAATCAACTCGGCAAGAGATTTACGATCCCAAGACATAAGAGTTAACAAGGCGCTAAGCGAGAGAATCGCGCGCACCGACCAAGTGAAAATCGAACTCGAGAATCAATTAAAATTGACGATAGATAAGATTGTCGAAATGGAAAACCTTTTGGAGACGCTACATGAAGAAATGATGAAAGTATCGCAAAGGTTACAAGTGGCACAAACGAGATTAAACACGAAGAATTGGCGTCCGAACGTGGAAAATTGCCGAGAAGGCTCACTGGTCGGTCTCATCGAAGAAGTTAGAGACCTTAACGACAGTATGAGTCTTCTTCAAAGGCGCTCGTTAGAAACTGAGAAACTCAGAGCTGAATTGATTCACGAGAGATCAAAATTGGAGAATGAGATTATCGTGAAGAAGAAAACTATCTACATCGATGATCAGAGATGCCTGTTTTTGAGATCTCATTTCCAATCTGCTGAAAAACTGTGTGGTTTTTAAATAATATTTTTGTTTGAATACTTGCAGTATTCATTCTGATGTTTTCTATTTGATCTAGATGTTCGAATACACACTGAATTAGGGAATTACAGCACTTATTTGCGTAGAAAACCATAAATTAATAATTAATATTAATTAGGTAATTTACTTTCTTTATCTTGTAAGGTGAAAAATGATTAAATAAGACTGGTTGCATTTTTTTTCTTTTTATAAAATAAATATCCTTTTTCGGAGCTTGAAACTGATTTTTGTTCTTTCGATATATTAAAGTAAAATACTTAATTTTATCTCTTATCTAACTTTTAGTTTTGTCTTATTATATACCAGTTTAATTACCCGTGCTTCACTACAAACTTTCATATAAATCTGGCAAATGGTTCTTGCGTGATTGAGTAACAAACAGATACACATCATCTCATTTTCGTATATTGATGTAGATGAAAGAATTTGTGAGATATAATATAGGTAAGTGATTCGACTATGGAGGCGCCAACATCATTTCGATTTTTGCCTAGTTACACAGCAGCTCTTAACACTGTTATAATGTTAGGATAAACAGATATTTGAAACTCGGCCCCGCAGTCGAGCGTCCGAGGTTCGAATCCCTAACGACTGATTATTCAAAAATAATTGCCTAATAGAAATTAACACTGATTTACGGCGGAAAAACAACATACCTGAGAACTCACTGAAAAAAGTAAGTTTTCAAAGCTTTATTTTGTTTCAAAAAAATTATTTTATTATGTTTTTTTTTTAACGCAGACGCCATATTTAAAAACTATATAGCCTATGTCACTCTGCAAACTGAGTGAATTTCAATGAAATCAAGAATGAAGATCCGTACCATCACTATATAGCATAAAACAAAATCGGTTTCCGCTGTCTGTCCCTACGTATGCTTAGGTCTTTAAAACTACGCTACGGATTTTAATACAGTTTTATTAATATGTAGAGTAATTCAAGAGGAATATTTTGTGTATAATTTAGTGGAGAAACACTGATAATTTTAGATTTTTGGCTTTTAGGCGGAACAAAGTTCGCCAGGTCAACTAGTTATGTATAAAACAGCAATTGGCCACTTGGCGTGTTATTATCAAGTACAAGAAATTAAATCTGTTGTATGATGCATTCAAGGGTTCAGCTAGTAAACAACTCACAGTTTAGTAGCTTGCTGCGTAACAGCAACATCGTCGTAGTTATCCGTCAGTACCGTGAACAGTACATCGATACCGCTCTCCGCCGCCACCGCACACAGCTCGTGGCGGACCAGCAGCGTGGCCACCGTCAACATCAGCTCTGATGCCATGGGTGGTTTTGTGTTTTCTGGTCATTAAATTATTTATAGTTAAATTACACTAAACATAGTTTTTGTAGAATACTACAGGACAAAGAAAAAAAAGAGAGAAGTTTAAAAAGATCTAGATTTTCATTTTGTAGAATTCTATAGGGCAAAGGTAAAAAAAAAAAACAGATTTTCAGCAAAACGGCAAGTTCTATCACGAAATTACCTGTAATTATAAATTTAAAGACTTTCGTTTTTATTACATGTATGGATAAGAATATTCCCGCTCGGTAACATCCTGTCGTCACCTTGTCGTTGATTATGTTATGATACCTACTAAATATTAGACTCGTCGTCAACCCATTATTGTCCCACTGCTGGGCACGGGTCTTCTCTCAGTATGAGAGAGTTTAGGCCATAGTCCACCGCGCTGGCCAAGTGCGAATTGGTGGACTTCACACACCTCCGAGAACTTTTTTTTTTAAAGGACTCTCGGGTGTGTAGGTTTCCTCACGATGTTTTCCTTCACCGAAAAGCAGTGATAATTTATTTATAATACACACATGAATCAGTGGTGCGTGCCTGGGTTTGAACCTCGGACCTCCTAATCGAGAGGGCAAGTTTTAACCATTAGGCTATCACTGCTAATTAATTATTAAATAATATTAGACTATTATTTAATAGTTAATTGTAAATTATATGATTTTATTTGTGATACATAAATAGTAACAGTTCTGTTTAATTAGAAATTAACGTGAATTAGAAAAAAAAATTGTAGGTGAGTACTTATAAAGCATAAGCATATTTTTAGCTAAACATTAGGATAAAGATTTACTTGAAATCTGCATTATTTTTTATTTAAAATTACTTTTTAAATCTTGTCTCTTGTACTATACGCGTGTACGAGCGGGAAATAAATAGTAGCGTTCGTCAACACTGTGACCAACTGCAACTTTTAAATTCCCAGTCGTCAAGTGTTGACGACAGGGTGTTACCGAGCGGGAATGACCCTAAATTTAGTACCTTTTAGTAACCCAGTAAGAGTTTCCAATAGCAGAGCTCCAAGCTCCCTTGCGTGTTCGTGTGCTTTCCCGAATTCAACTCGAATATCGTCGTCCAAGGCGAATTTTCTTATCGCTTGTAGACATACTATTAGTAACTGCAATGCATTGTATGTAAAACAGCTTTCGTCAGTTTCTTAAATCTTTATACTATTAACAAATTATAGTTTCATTATACACCTATTTCTAGCGTGAAGCATTTCTTGCGTTTGATGGAAGGGTTTGTTGCACACACATTATATTGGTATAGAAGCATAGATATAAATTCTAAATAAATCACTGCCAGCATTTCGAAGAACAGTTTGAAGAAGACTCGACTTCATTCTAAGAGTCGAGTTCAATTTTGGCGCTCGAGTCTTTATGATAGGACTGAAGCTCGGCTCGACTCAAGACTCCGAGTTCTGTTAGTTCACTAAGTCCTATAAAATTGAGCCGAGTCTATCGAATTAAGACAAACTCGAGTCCTTTACAAGTCTAGATGGAACCCATGTTCTGTATGAAGTTGATTATGTCTATGGGCGCCAGTGACCACTTACCATCAGGTGGACTGCATGCCCGTTTGCTACTTCAGTCAGATACTTCTCTTTTATCTGTAGTGTGTATCAGTGGCATAAGAATTAATGCACTTATAATGTACGATACTTTGGCTTAAAGAGCAGTAATAAAGGTAACATCGATATGGTTGTTTCATTATCACTTCACACTACAAAAGCAATAGAGATCAAAAATCGAAAAGGAGAAGATGGTTTTAATTACTGCCAATAGATATTACAAGTTCTATTTCTAAACTCACCTTAGGGTTGTCCTTTTTCTTGAGTATAGTTTTGAAAGTATCCCCGATATTTACAGCAAATATTCTCTGTCGATTCATTTCGTGTTTCAAACAGCACACATTCAGCCATTCTAATGTGGGTATTAAAATATCTTCACTGTCAGTTTTGTCCAAAATACTACAAATATGTTTTAAGTTATATATAGGTGTAGAACTATAGTAATCTATAGGTGGTAGAACCAGTTAGCCCGGGGAAGTACCACCGCCATCTATTTCTAGCCTAAAGCAGTTCTTGCGCTTCGGTGGAAAGGTGTGGTTGCCGGCACACTTTTATATGAGACGACCATCTTAGTCCTCGAAGCAACGCATCTGTGATTGACTTCAGAAAGAACCCTATGATGTTGCTTACAGATGTCGCAGGGCGGCAGTGACCACTTACTATCAGGTGGACTGCATGCTCTTTTGCTACTTCAATCTTATAAAAACAATTACAAAAACGTATGAATGTGAAAGTAAATTGTTCTTATTAGATGTTCTTTAATATATGTGCATTATTGTATTTAGCATTTATTTTTTTGTTTAATGTGTTGCTTAATGTTACAGGCGAATAAACAGGCGAATAAAGAGCGATAGAATTTAAAAATAATCAGAATTAATTTTGTTTATACTTTCTTGCTAACCCATTATTGTCCCACTGCTGGGACATGGGAGAATGAGAGAGATTAGGCCATAGTTCACCGCGCTGGCCAAGTGCGAATTGGTTGTTTATACTTTACAGGCATAGAATTTAATCATAGGAATATAAAATAATCATGCAGTTTCCTACAGGAACATATTTATCTAAGGCGGATTAAATTAGTTCTCAGGTATAGCAACATATTATGCGACTAATCGGAGTTTAAACTAATCTAATAATTACAGCAAACAATTTCATATAGAACAGTAACATTTTATTAGAAGTCATTCACTATACATTGCTACTCCCGAGGCTAAAATAGAAAATAGGTTATTTCTCATAAAATGGTTACATCTTAGAAACAGTTGAGGTTACAGTTGAGGCATCCTTTTAAGTAAATGTTTACCTGTGCCAGGATGCCCCGCTCTTCCTTTATATGTATAAGGTATTACAAAGACAAATGTATTTCAATGTGTGTGTATCTGAGTGTGTGTGTGTGTATGTCCCTGCGTGCGTGCGAACGCGTGTGCGTGCGTAAGTGTGTGCGTGCGCGCGCGTGTGTATGGGCATGAATGCGTGTGCGCGTGTGCATGACTGTGTGTCATGTGTCCAAGTATGTATATATAGCTGCGTATTTGCAGATGTGACAGACTGTCTCTATTAACTTACTTTTCTAGTAGAGCTTCCGTTTGTTCATAGTTAAGTTTCATAAGCCAATTAGTTATAACTGTTTTAATATTGTGTGAATGCATCTTAATAATAATAATATATAATAATTTATTTACTCAAATATTGATTTTTAGCAAAGCATGTCCTTAAATTGGGTATTTAAATTTTTACTGTTCTTGGTCACCTCATATGAAAGTGAATGGGTCATAAAAAATGCAAGAACTGCTTCATGCTAGAAATAATAAGTATATTATACTTACTCTTTCATTAAACCAATGCCTCTCTGATCAAGTATGTCAGGTTGCATATCCATCAAAGCAGACAATGTATGTAGTATACTGATGATACATTCTTTATCTTTCACATTGATTTCTTGCATGTAAGATTTGAATCTTGACTCGAGTAGATCTACTAATATTTTGTAGGCCCCCTCTTTGCTGGCTCGTATTCTGTGTGCAATGTCTTTTTCACATTCGGACTGAAAAGAAATATATTGGATATCTATATAAAATAGAGCAGTGATAGCATAATGGTTGAAACTTGCTCTCTCAAACGGGAGGTACGAGGTTCAAACCCAGGCACGCACCACTGATTTACGTGCGTTTTAGAAATTAATTATCACTGCTTTTCGATGAAGAAATACATCATGAGGAAACCTACTCACCCGAGAGTTCTTTAAAAAAAAAGTTCTCAGAGGTTTGTGAAGTCGACCAATTCGCGCTGGACTATGGCCTAAAACTTTCATTCCGAGAGAATACCTATGCCCCACAGTGGGACAATAATGGGGTGACGATATATTTATATAAAAATAGAAAATGACGAATATTATGTTTTTGTTTGCCAAGTGATTATATTAGTTTTACTATTTCTAAAGGTATAAACAGAATAACTAAAACCGAAAAACAAAATTTGACTATTGATTGAATGCAGTAGACCTAACGATATATGACAACTATTAACCATGCAAATCTGTAATCTAGTCCCGATAAAATCAATCTTACAAGAGTGGTACCACAGAAGCAGGTAGCAATGCTTGTGGACACAGTCAGAAAATCTTGGGTAAGTATGTTTCACTTATCTTACACCCTTCAAACCAAACGGCAACAGCCATACTCTTCTTGAGCAGAAATATATGTACCACAATAAAATAGATCAAATACAAAGATATAATTAAAGTGGATAGTTAAACAAGATTGTGATGTAACTAATATTATAATTCGACATTCACAAATGTGAATATTCCCTACAGTTTTATTCAGTTCTCGGTGTAGGGTGACAGAGGATATAAATTTTGACAACCTTTTTTGGTGTTCGAATTAAATTTATACAAATTTGGTGACCACATTTTGCAAAGCACTGCAATTAAATATTCGCAAAACATTCACACAATTCTTGCAAATGCGGATGTTGGTTACATGAGTAATACAAGATACAGTTGTAGACATTTTAACATTACCATTAAGATATTTAATTCCTGTTTAAGAGTATCTTCTTCACAATTGTTGCTAGCAGACAACTTCTCCAATTTCTTCACTGTGGCAGAGACAAGGTGATCATCCCCGCCACTGACCACCAGGTCTTTTATGATGTTAGATAAATCCACTCCCTGAAATCACATGAAATGATACTGTATACATAAAATAATCATTAGGACATTATTCTATAATACTAACATTATAAAGGTGAAAGTAGGTGTGAATAGAAAGATCTTTGTTATTCTTTTTGGCAAAATACACTACTTGGTTTTTGACCAGGATTAATACATAAAACACTTCTGCATATGATATATGACTTCAAACATGCAGAGTTGCAAAGAGACATTCTCCATAAACCCTACATCTACAAATTAATATATGTAGCAGTAATTTATAATTTGAATTTGTGGAATAATAGTATATACTAATGAGATGAATAAGATTTGATGATGGAATTTAAGTACCTACTCTTTATATATTCTGCATTGTGGTGTGAGCACTGTAGACACACAAAGCATAAGATCTAACTTTGAAAGTGCAATCTATTGTTTGATCTACCTCAGATAATTAATTTTATTTAGGATTCATTTGTCAACTTGCAGCAGTATCATAAAAAAAAACAGCCAAGGGAGTGCCAGATTTGCTCACTTCAGTAATCTGTACTATTATTTAAAAAATGTAAATACACTTTTGTATGGGATATTTACTGTAGTTTTAAGCCTCCATTAATACTTAATCTATTTTAATTAAATTATTTACTTTTAAAGTGAATATAACTAAGTATTCTGTAAATATTTGTAATGTCTACCTGATGCCATTGTTACTATTGAGCAAAAATATCATGTTTCTTGTATGCGAACCCTGTTTAATTAGGATTTGTTATTATAGGAGTAACAGAAATACATCAACTGTGAAAATTTCTAATTTCTAGCTATCATGGTTCATGAAATATAGCGTATTAGCAGACACATAGATGGAAAGCGGAGTCTTTGTATAGGGCCCTGAATTTACCCTTAGGTTATGGAACCCTAAAATGATATAGGATGAACTTTACCTGTGCCTCAAATTGGGCTACTGCCTCTTTAACTGCATCCTCGGGGCTCATGTCGAATTCTTCTATATTTTCTTGCACCACCTCATCATACGTCTCTTGAGTTATTACACGGACCATTTTGATATGTATGTCGATTATCGAACTAACTTTAATTGATAACTCTACGTATTTACTCGGAAATCAATAGAATTAATACCATCTGCACCTGCAAGATCACCGCATAATTATTTCTCTTGTATTTTGTTGATTTGTTGTCATGTGTCTGTCTGTCAAAAAGAATTGTCATTACACATTGACATTAGTGACATATATCAAATATTTAGTCAAGATTTTACCATAAAAAGACTAATAATCAATATAATAATTATCGAGAAAAAGTTATTGTTTCATTTAAATTGTTTATTAAGAAATCTTTTATAAATCTATTTAAGTAAATGTATTATTTTATAACTTGTTTTTATTTGCCATTTTTACATTTTTTTATATTACTTACCTATGCTAAGACAGATTTCTTGAAACTATTGTTTTGACAAATTTGACAGCAAACAGCCTGAAGAGCGTTCAAATTCTAAATACAGTAGTATTCGTTGTTATAAATGCAACGTGTAAATCTACTTTTTTGAATGTTTTAACTATAGTAGAATATATTATCGGAACGAACTATTAAACATAATTCAATGTTACTTTTTTACAGTTGTTAAGTGCTAATTATTGGATGTTATTGAAAATATTATATTTATTTTGTTAGGAGAAAAGGTTGACTTTAAACATATTTTGATCGCATTTCGCGAGCAGTGCAGATGACGCATACTTCTAAAAAAGTGAGTGAAATAAATGTTGAGTTTCGTTTTCCTTACGTGCAATCAGTGAAATACTGCGACTGTTTTTATTATTAGGTGTAAGTGGACAAATCAGGTACAAAATGAGTTTTCTGGGGAAGCTATTTGGCGGCAAAAAGGAGGAAAAGGGGCCAACGACACATGAAGCGATACAGAAATTGCGTGAGACAGAGGAACTGCTGATTAAAAAGCAAGAATTTTTGGAACGTAAAATCGAAGTTGAGATACAGACGGCTAGGAAAAATGGCACCAAGAATAAGCGAGGTAATTGTAGATTACGTGTATTCTTGATACGTTCGTATATAATGTATCAATGTCCTGACCTTGTGGTCATTGTATATAGTTGAACGACATCCTTGCGTCACAGTATATGTTTTCAAACAAAAGATACTTTATATAGCACAATTAATTCATCCCAACCGCAACACTATGTAATCAAACTGATATATAACATATCCTGAAATCTCATTTGCTAACAATTTAGAATCTTGTCTGAGTAAACACATTTATCATGACTCATTAAGAAATCTTAATGACATTTATTATGTGGGTCGCATTGTTGCACTATATTCCATTGTTTATGTATCGATGCAATTTATAACAGTTTTAGAGGTAATTGTACCTTTAGTGGGACATCAGTCCTCAGTGGCCATAACAGATCTGTGGTAACCATCAGGTGAAATTCTGGTCAAGATTTTGTAGGATTTATAGGAATGCTTGTATGTTTGTTTAATTTCACCAACTAATAATAATAATAAAGCCTTTATTACCAAAACAGTAGACAATTATAAATATATATTTTTTTAATATTCACACAAAACTTAAAAACTATGCTATAGAATATCTCTTGTCTCAGTGTTTACTTACTGGAAATGTTTCCTCCAACTCTTTCCACCGTTTACTTACTGCCGTTACCCTTATCCAGAAGGTCTTGCGGTAATTTTAAGTTTGTTCTCCCATCGCCTTGATCTCTTAGCACTATCTCCTGGGTACCACCAATTGTAACTAACATACAATAAATATGTATACCTTGGAAGGTAGACTAGATACTCTAAGTAGGGAAACTAGATACTTTTAATCATACAAAATATTGTTACTTAATTATTATTGAACTATTGATGTAATGATTGTGTAACATTGGAATTAAATGTTTTTTTACTTTAAAAAGTATTCTGTTATCAATGATTACAAAGTTAGTAGTAAGATTACAAAGCTAATAGTAGTGTTAAGCACTGTCCCTAACGGTAGCAAAGCATCTATGGCCAACCTCAGGCAAAACTAAAATGAGAATAATTTCAGACGTTTGTGACTGGCAGTGGCCACCTACCAACACACAGCCTGCTTTTTCACAACTGATTGAAGAAGCAAACGAGCAGTCCACCATATGGTAGTGTTCGCTGTCACTCATGGACATCTGTAATCAACTTCATATAGAACATCTATCTGAAGTCAATAATAGATGTGTTGCTACTCCCGAGGACTAAGATGGTCACCTCATATAAAAGTGTGCCGGCAACCACACCCACCCATTGAAAGGCAAGAAATACTTCACGCTAGAAATAGATTTGCTTTGCTACTTTTGTTTAATAAAATGCAATTAGGTGCTTAGTTCTAAATATACTAATAATAATCCCAATAATAACAACAGGTATTGAGTATGCTTAGGAGATTAAATAGTTTTCCTATGTGCAATTGATATAACACTAGTTGACCCAGCAAACTTTGTTTTGCCTGACAGTAAAAAATCTAAAATTATCAGTGTTTCTCCACTGTATTATACATAAAAAACCTTTGTCTTGAAACACTCTATCTACTAAAAAAAAAATGTGTGCGTGTACTAGCGTACACTGGTAAGAAGTGAAACTTCTTTATGACGTTATTTTTCAAAAAATAATTTACTATATGCAACTGTACAGAAATTGGTTAAATAAAGTTAAATTAGATAAAGTTTAATAAAAGGCTTTTCTAATAATCTAATAATAATCTAATCTATAATAATCTATCTAATATCACGCGTGGTAGGGATAAGAAAAAGATGGCGCGTAACGGAAAAAACAAGATGGCGCGTAACAGAAAAAGATGGCGCGTAACGAAAAAATGTTACACTAAATTTTTTTCCAACCCCGATAAAGAAGTTTCACTTCAACAACCCGGATAAAGAAGTTTCACTTCAAAAACATCAGTAAAATCCGTAGCGTAGTTTAAAAGTTCAAAGCATACATAGGGACAGACGGCGGGAAGCAACTTTATTTTATATACTACTAGCTGTACCCGCGGCTTCGCCCGCGTAAAAATGAGTGTATCGCAAAGTTTTTCCCGCACAAATCTCGACCCCGTTGAAATTATATGATAAAAAGTAGTCTATAATTATGTTATTCCACAACCTTTTCTATAGTGCAAGTCCTATCCAAATGAGTTTAGCCGCTCGGCCGGCGATTACCCGGACATACAAAGAGTGCAGAAACGAATTTAAAATATGTATTTGTGGTTAGGATCATAATTGTTATGTAAAAATATTTTAAAAATTAGACAAATTAAAATTAGAATTTGAAAATTAGACGATTGTAAACGGCATTTCTTTGAATTAATTACCAATCTTAGTGGTCACACAATACCAAGAAGCACCTTGTAAACCAAATCCTCCTCCACATTTAAACCAAAACGCATCGATTACAAAGATTGATTTTAACTTTTCTGTAGTATGTTTAAAAGTTCTGACATCACCCTGATGCTGCAGGGTGAAGTGCAATGTTTGTACTGGTCTAGTACAAAAGACGCTACTCTTACAAACTCATTTTACATTCGTATCCTACTCAAAACTGGACACTATCAAGTGGTCAGATTACTATAATAATGCACACGCATCGACGGCCGGCTTGTATTAGCATGCGCGAGCGAGACAGTTACCTACTCCTGCCGAGAGACACATCGCGATCTTTATTATTTTAAATCTCTAATATCTTTAAAGTATTTATGTGATGCATATAGTGTAAAAGCTAACAAATGCATTTATTTATATAAGGATTAATACCGAACAGAAGAAAACACACTCGAAATTAACGTAATATTTTTAGTTGAAATATGGAACATAAAAAAAAATATTGTGACTTAACCATAAGTTATAGAGATAAACTATCGCGGATTGATTTTATATTTAAGGTTGCAATCCAGTGTTTCGTAGCCCTTGACGGAATCATTAGTATTCAACATCAACATTTAATTTATTGATAGACTTCGTAGTTGTTTTGTAAATAACGCCACCTAACACCTATCGCATTCAATGTAATTCAACATAGTAGTGGATAGATGGCGCAAGTATACCTAATATATAACTCATCGGTAATTCCTCGTAATTTTATATTGTGGGTAAAATGGTAAATTAAATCAAATTTATATCATATTTATTTGTATGATAATTAATTGTTATCGATTTATAGGTATGTATTATTTCATAATGAACTAAGGATCAGGATGACACCAGGGCAAAATGAGTAATATGGTGACAGTTAGAATTTGGAATTAAACAAAAGTCGCGATATACCTACCGAGTTTTACAGATATATGTATGTTGTCGACTCAAAATCAATATTTTTTAATGTTTTATTATTGAGATAAGTTTTCAATCAAGTCTATCTTGCCCCTTGACGGAATTTTATTATCGTACCCTTTGAAGGAAATTATATAATTTGATACCTCTATTATCTTTAAACGTATTTATTTAATGCATACAGTGTAAAAGACAATTTTGATCTTTGTTATAATTACGAAGCTAATGAATACATTTATTTACATAAGGATTAATACTGTACAAAAGACAACAGACTCGAAAATAACATATTGTTTTTAGTTAAAATATGGAACATAAAAATAATTATTGTGAGTTAACCTTAAGAGATATGCTATCGTGAATTGATTTTATATTTAAGTTTGCAAACCAGTGTTTCGTAGCCCTTGACGGAATTATTAGTAATTCAACATCAACATATATTTTATCGATATTACTTCGAAGTTGTAGATAACGCCATCTATCAAATGTTCATTCAACGTAATTCAACAGAACAGTGATAGATAGCGCAAGTATACCTAATATTTAACTCATCGGGAATTCCTCGTAATTTTATTCGTATCTTTCGCATTATAAATACATTTTCATATTATAAACCCATATTATGGGTAAGTTAAATCAAATTTATATCACATCTATTTGAATGATAATTAATTGTTAACAATTTAAATGTATTATTTCTGAACGAACTCACAATGACGTCCAGGCGAAATGGCCAATATGGCGATTGTTATTTGCGTTGGAATTTAACAAAATTCGCGACATACCGAATTTTACGGATATACGTTGTCGACTCAAAATCAATATTTTTTAATGTTTTATTATTCACATAAGTTTTTAATCAAATCTATCATACCCCTTGACGGAATTATTAGTACACCTCTTTGTCAAAAGCCAATACGGAGATTGTCATTTGCATTGGAATTTAACAAAATTCGCGACATACCGAGTTTTACGGATATATGTTGTCGACTCAAAATCAATATTTTTTAATGTTTTTTAACATTTATGCTCGATTTTAACATTTTCAACCTATTTTTTGAAATAAAAAGTAGCCTATAATGGATCCCAAGGTCACCACTATCTGTGTACACAATTTCATAAAAATCGGTTCAGTAGTTTTGGCGTGAAAGAGTAACAGACAGACAGACAGACAGACAGACAGACAGACAGAGTTACTTTCGCATTTATAATATTAGTAGGGATGTAGTGATATTTATATCTATTGTAATACTATCAAAATATTGTATAGTGTATTATTATATTATATGTCACAGCATCTTTAATTTTTTTAAAGAATTGAGGTTGGATACAAGCATGCAGTCCACCTTACGGTGAGTGGTCTCTGCCTAATGTGGATTGTGGACATCTAAAACGATTGCATTTTCAAGCACTAAGATAGTCGCCTCATACAAAAATTAGCGGGGAACCACAATCTTAACAAAACATAAGTACTGTTTCACACTAGTACATACATACAAACATATTTCTATTTGTATTTGCATTCGTAAGGATTGCGAATATTTTGCGAAATGCAGATTGACAACAAAAAAAAGGTTTCCAAAGTAGGTATACAAATTTAAGTCGAGCTGTAGTTAGACGTATAAAAAAAAAGGTCGCCAAAGCTACATTTTACTGCCCACTTCCCTACTACTCCTAAAGCGGCGTCCATGTTGGCGTTAAAATAAAAAAAAGTGAAATTCGTATTGGCGAATGTCGGTAGTGTATATTCGCATTCGCGATTCAATTCGCGTTCAAGTAATGACACATCTTACATCACTATTTCACACTAAAAAAAGGTGCAGTGGTGGTACTTCTACTTTTAAACCACCTGCACCTTTCTGTACATGTTAATGTATTCTAATTTGTTTTTTATCTGACTGAAGTAGCAAACAAGCATGCAGTCCACCTGACGGTAAGTGGTCACTGCCGCCCATAGACATCTGTAATCAACTACATACAGAACATGGGTTCCATCTGAAGTCAATCACAGATACGTTGCTACTCCCGAGGACTATGATGGCCGCCTTCCTTCGAAACACCTTCGAAACACCCTTCCATCGAAACGCAAGAAATGCTTCACGCTAGAAAAGGGGATCTTTCTGTACATGTTAATGTATTTCTAATACTTACAAATAGCAATTTACATCTTTCAGCGGCAATCGCTGCATTAAAGCGCAAGAAGCGATACGAGAAGCAGCTGACTCAGATCGATGGCACACTCACTCAGATCGAAGCTCAGCGGGAAGCGCTGGAAGGCGCTAACACTAACGCCCAAGTCCTCAACACAATGAAGGATGCGGCAAATGCTATGAAACTAGCTCACAAGGATATGTATGAATTGTTTTATTATTCTTAAGTTATTGAATTAGGAAATGAGCAATATTGTAATGCCTTTTTTTTTTCTTTTTTATTTGACTGAAGTAGCAAACGAGCATGCAGTCCACCTGATGGTAAGTGGTCACTGCCGCCCATGGACATCTGTAATCAACTTTATACAGAACATGGGTTCCATCTGAAGTGAATCACAGATGCGTTGCTACTCCCGAGGACTATGATGGTCACCTCATGTGAAAGTGTGCCGGCAACCACACCCTTCTTTTGAAACGCAAGAAATGCTTCACGATAGAAATAGGTGTAGCGGTGGTACTTCCCCGGTCGAACTACACTGGTTCTACCACCTTGAAATATTCAATGTAATTTTTAAGGCAATGTTATATTACTGACTCCCTGTTAGTCTTAAATGTCGTTTCAAAATGACGAGATTCAGTTTTAGGTATTATCTAATATAATACTATTAAACTTTAAACATACTTGAGAGGATATCAGACGGAGATATAAAGAGCAAAACAGTTTTCAGCTTATAAATTTTTCAGGGAGTAATTTGACTTATTTGATAATGGAGAAATAGATGACTTGCATAATCATAGAACCCACCAGATCTTCAGAAATCATTTGGGCGCGTAAAAATTTGTAACATTGACATTTGTAAGTCAATGTTTACCAGTCAATCATGGATGCAGTAGCAGCATGATACTGGAGCTAACTTTCGTTACCATGTAAAAAAAAACATGATTGTAACAATATTAAAAAAAAATGGATAAAAATAAGAAAAAAAGACAAACCCGCTGAGTTTCTTGCCGGATCTTCTCAGTTGAGGTCGTGTTCCGATCCGGTGTTAGTGTAAGAAAAAGAATGTAACTGACAATTTGTAAGTGCCCCCGCAGGCCTATACAAAATAAAGACATTTCATTTCATTTCAATATTGTATTAGCTTAGTTCATATTTAATGTAATTTTTAAAATTCTAATTTAATTGTGTTTTAATTTAACAGAGCGTCAATATTGTAAATGCTGTGTTCACCTGTAATTGTGGGTTTGTGACAAACGACCTATTTATTTGTATTTTATGATACTTATAAATGTATGCTACGTTGGTGAACCTTTTATAAATAAATAATAAACAAATAAATATGTTCACAGCGACGTGGACAAAGTGCACGACATAATGGACGACATAGCGGAGCAGCACGACATCTCGCGCGAGATCACGGACGCGATCAGCAACAACGTGGCCTTCTCCAACGACGTCGACGAGGACGAGCTGGAGCGGGAGCTGGAGGAGCTGGAACAGGTTGGTTGTTACGACAAAGTGTGTGTGTACACGCGTTAGAAGTTATGCTTTGGTGTAACAAGATATAAATCAGTGCGGTAGAACAACTGCAGTATAATCACTGCAGTATAGCCACTGCAGTATAGCCACTGCAGTATAACCACTGCAGTAAAACCGCTGCACCCTTTTTTTTGTTCTCGAGGGGGAAACCTTCAAAAGGTACCCGACGCCGTGAGAGCGACGCAGGGTTATGTGGGATTATTACCGCACTAAGATCCCCCCGGTGGCCGGTCTCGGCGCTATAAAGAGGACTCCGGGACCTGCAGCCGGAATCCTCTGAGCGCGTTGCCCCATCGGGCTCCTCTCAGATGGGCGGCTGGGCTTTAGATTTACCTTTAAAAACACAAAACAAACCTAAAAAAACACCTATATGTTGAAGTTATAAAAACCCCAAAAAATATAACACCCCTAAAAAAACCCATCTTATTTTTTATCCCCTAAATTTAGGGGAGAAACACCTAACTTGGCAACCCTGGCGAATGCGCAGCGAGCCTAAAGCGGTCCCGCACGCCCTTACCTCACCGCGGCGATCGAATCTCGCTCGTCATAGTAAAAAAGCCGCAGATTATAAATTATACGCTGCATTAGACGACGTTTCGTTACATTAACTCTGCAAGTAGTAGTCTTTCATCAGTTCCGTGGGTACTCTCAATTCCTCTTCTTAGTCGTTACGCTCTTGACAGAGCGGTCGTGGTCGTCAAGTAGTCCTTTGGATGGCTGATGTAGCTTGCCTCACGATGTCTTGCAGTTTTTCGCGATTAGCAGACTAGACACTCATTCAATGGGCCGCCCACAGCAGATTTTATTTGGTCAGTCCATCGCGTGGGTGACCTTCCATTCCATTCCATCAATGTGGTAGAACCAGTGTAGTTCGACCGGGGAAGTGCCACCGCCACACCTATTTCTAGCGTGAAGCATTTCATGCGTTTCGATAGAAGGGTGTGGTTGTCGGCACACTTTCACATGAGGCGACCATCATAGTCCTCTGGAGTAGCAACGCATCTGTGATTGACTTCAGATGGAACCCATGTTCTGTATGAAGTTGATTACAGATGTCCATGGGCGGCAGTGACCACTTACCATCAGGTGGACTGCATGCTCGTTTGCTACTTCAGTCAAATAAAAAAAATCTCAATTATACTAATGAAATGTTTGCATCCGCAGGAGGACTTAGACAAGGAGATGATCGGTATCAGCGTACCGACGGACAACCTGCCGGACGTGCCCGCCGCGGAGTTGGTACACGACAAGCCCAAACCCAGCAAGTCCAAAATGAGCGGTGAGTGCATGATACATTACTTATTGTTTAATTACCCGACTGCGTCAGGACAAGAGTACTGTTGTTTAGGTTATGTATGTTTGTCGTATGTTGGTATGTATTAGAGATGCGCCGAATATTCGGTTGTTATTCGGTATTTTGCGTATTCGACATCTTTTTCACTGTGGCGACCACCCGCAACTCATCAAGAGATGGCGCTACTAGTAACTAGTAACTAGTACTAGAAAGACGCTATCGAAGTATTCTCAATACTACATATATACAAGTTCCGAACAAAGACTGTTGGAGCACGGCCGCCCGCCAGGCATGATCACCTATCCTGACCGGAGATCTCCCGCTGCCAAATCACTATTCGTATTCGGCAGAATTATTCGGTTCGAGTTATTCTATTTTGTTGGCTACACGTCAGGGTATAGGGCCGAAAGATAAAACTGTTTTACGTAAGATTTAGAAATATTGTAAAATAAAATCCTTAATCACAATATAGTGATCAATCAGTTAAAATTTACTACTTTTTATATTTATATGCTTACCACAAATTATCGCGTTCGCTTAGGGTTGACTGGCCCCCCTCGCAGGGATCTCCACCTTGTCGTGGTGAGGGGGCTCAGTAACCGTGGCTGGGGGCGCCGCGGTGAAGCCAAGAGAGATCCCAGGGAGGGGACGCTCCGAGCGGGCTTGGCTGAGGGCCCGCTCCGGACGCATCCGAGGGGGCTGTGGAGGTCGGTGTTTTCTGGCCTCTGCAGCCAGGAGGGGTCGCGGGAGGAGAGGTGTCTCGGTGTGTCGTTGCCGTGCACCCTATCTCCCGCGACCGAACGGGGGCGCACCGTCAGATGCGTTGGCGGTGGGGCCGCAGGGGAAGAGGAGATGCGGTGTGTCGTTGCCGTCCTCCCTATCCTCTGCGGCCGTTTGGTGGTTTGCGGCGGAACCAAAGAACGGATCCGCCGCTGGGTGTGGTTGGTCGATGCCTGTAGGGATGCCTTGCGGGTGTCGGCTTGCCATGCCCACGGCCCCTGGGTGGCGGTCTCGGGGTTGGACCGTCACCCTGCGGATGGGGCCTTGGAGGTAAGGCGCGCCTTTGTGTTTTCTGGCGTGCCTTGCTGTTGGAGGGGAGCTTTATGCTCCACGCGAGGAGGGGCTGCGGGAGCGGCCAGGCACCGGCGGGTTCGCGGATGACTGCGAAAGCTTACCCGTGTTCCCGCCGTACGGTGCGAGGAGAAAACACAGTGGGGGTTTAGCCGGTAAGAGTCCGGCATAACCCAGCTGCCGCCCCGGGTGGCTGGGTATCCGTGAGGATTACCCACTTAAAAAAAAAAAAAAAAAAGGGTTGACTGGCAGAGAATGCCATTAGGCATTAAGTTCACCCTTGTAACCCTTAGTTTAAGGTGTTTCAAAAGTTTAAATAAATAAATTAAAATAAAATTGTTAATGGGTATGTTTTTATTTTTTTTCAGAGGAAGATGAGGAGATTGCTATGCTGCAGTCGTGGGCCACATAAGCAAAGCGAGATCTTAAGGGTAGCCGCAGCCTTATATAAGTTGTATGTATTTAAATTTACAACCATCCATTTGTCGTGTATGCACATTTTTGTATTTGTCTAGCAATGAACATACCATTGCTAGACTTAAAACTTCCTAAGAAGTTTATATAATACTAGCTGTATCCCGCAGCTTCGCCCGTGTTAAAAAACGATGTATCGATTGTCGCGTGGGAGTAAGATATTTTCCCACAGTAAAAAGCTAACTCCCTATCAAATTTTATGAAAATCGCTCCAGCCGTTTAGACGTGAAGAAGTAACAAACATATACACTCACAAACTCACTCTTTTCTAATATTAGTATAAGTTACTTACAGATGCCCATGAACGGCAGTGGCCACTTACCATCAGGTGGATTGCATGCTCATTTGCTACTTCAATATTCAAAAAAATATGCTTAAATTTCTGAGAATAGTAAATTAAATTAATTTAATTCTCTATTTGGAATTTTAGACAGCCTCATGTAAATAAAAACGTGATATCTCCTCTCATAACCCTCCCTCCTCCTCCCTCTCTACGTATGGTGTAATAAGACTCGAATATTAATTACGTAGGATAGGGGAGGGCCCTATCCTACGTAATTAATATTTGAAAATTGGACCAAAGCCTATGATTTTTTCATACTAATTTATTTGTTTCACAGAAATCTGCATCAAATTCACTTCGCGGTACCTCAACACGCCTACAGATGTCTCTGGTTTTTATTTAATGTTCATAATAAATACTAAGATTGTATCTACACTGGTCTGGCTTGTTAAGTAGGTGACACAGGCTGATTTATACCTATCTGTATATGTACGTAGCTTATTCTAAATTTTGAACCTATGTGTTGTTCCCATTTGATCGCGACTTTCAAAATGTTCATAGAAAAAGTGATATAAAGAGTAAATTGCAATTTCAAAATGTAGGCAAACTTATTTAACTGCAAAAAAATGAAAATGAAAAAAAAATGAATTTTTTTTGATCACCAAACTGCAGTTCTATATTCGCAAAACTGCACAACGCATGTGAATACAAATATGTAAAAGCTTGCGAATACGGATGCGAATATTGGTTACATCTTTAGTGCATAATAACAGCAAAGTTCAACTACATGTAGTTTGTTTAGATTTGTAACTAACTTTAAGAAAGCGTTCTAAAAGTGTCATAAAGATGGGATTTATTTATTTAGTTTCTTCGTTTACTGCATTAAATTATTAAGTAACGTTACGTTACGTTACAAAGTTTAAAGTTTTTATCAACAAAGGAATATTTTTCAAAATAGATGGATTAATGTTAATTGTTGTCGTGATTGAATGGGGATCACTCAAGCTTGGGTCTGTTTAACTTTGCCTTAAAATGTAAATGCGTATGAAAAACTAAAAATGTATGTATATTATACCTTACCGCTATATAATTATAAAAAACAGGTAAATAATACCCTTATCCACTATTGGGCAACATGTTTGCCCAACTGTGGACATCAACTCAAAAGTAGGTATTAAAGAACTAGATTTTCATACGTATTAACGTTCATATTTAGTCGAAATATTGATAGCGTTATGGATTAGTAAAGTACAATATCTATCAAAATTGTATTATCTCCTAAAATATCTAACAATCACATAAGGTTCGTCTTAGTTCATATTCCTAAAAATAGCATGAAGCTACTGGATTTCAGACAAAGAGAAGTTATAACTTCTATTTTTAATCAGAACTGAAACTACAATTTTGATAGATTTACTTAAATGTGGAAAGCAGGTTTTATTTGTATATAATATAATTATTATGTATTTGCTTCAGACAAAATGCACTAGAGGATACATGTACAAGTCCTAAAAACTAGTATCGACATAAGAAATAATAAAAACGCTTTGTATCATAGTCCAACACTTGGATTCTCTTGTTTCGTGGGTGATCTCTACAAAGACAATTACATAAACACCCAGACCCGGAACAGATATCATCGTTCAACTATCTGTTCAAATATATTCATCGTTCAAATATCTGTTAGATCAAACTCAGAATCCACTTTGTGGCTGCTCTGATAAAAGAATGTGAAAAATAGTAATATTTCTGCCTTATAAACTAATTCCTGAATATGCCTTCTGGGTTCAAGGGTATGGTTAAGAAGATTTATTACTTGGCCACCAGAATTAGGCGCATAAACAAAGGTGGTTCAATACCCCGCATTTCGCTTCTTAAGGTACTGACACACATGCTCATTAGTAGCACGAAAGCATGCTAGTAATGAGCATTTGCTCATTAATGGCATGTGTGTCGTAACGTTGCTAGTAATGAGCATGCTTAATTCTAGCATGCTCACAAATCAACCGCCGTTCTATTTTTGAGCATGCTTCCTGAGGCGCGGGTGAAAGGGGGGTGTGCTTTGAGCATGTCTGAACAGGATTGCTTATGAGCATTCTTAATTTAAATATTGTCACTTCGATCTCGCTTTGGGAGCGCAACACAATAAAATAATTAATAAAATAAATAATTATAAAATAATAATTTAATAAGTAATTTATTATAAAATGGCGCGTTGGGGATAAGATAAAACATTGATTTTTGTAACTTATTATCGAAGTTACGAGTGTTTATGGAACACAAGTTCGCCTTTATATAAAAATAATACAGCACGAAATAATGCCTACGAAAATTTATTAAAAGATATGAACGACCCAAATTTAACTATTTGCGGATAAAACAAGCGACCATTTTATACAAGAACTTGCATTTAAATAGCATGTGTGTTCTGTTGTTTGCTTCGAGTATGCTTTTTCGTGGGCATGCCTAAAATAAACATGCTTATAATAAGCATGTGTGTACAATGAAAGAGAATGCTCGTTTTGAGCATGCTTTTTAGCGATCAATTAGCATGCCACTAATGAGCATGTCTGTCAGTACCTTTACCCTGCGCGTCGTCTAGTGACGTGCAGCCGTGGATCACGTTAGCCACCTCGTGTTTAATGTTATTTCGTTATAATGTTAGTTTAATGAGTGGTTGTTGAATTTTTAAAGTTATTATTAAATTAGTTGATTATTCATCAATGAAGCTCAAAATGGGTAGGAAAAAGACTATTCGTGGAGGAGAAAGGACTCTTACATTCAAAATATGCATTTTTTTAACAAGAGAAGAGTATTGGGCCCAGTATTTCTGTCTCCCAAGTCGAAAATCGAATATGTGCTTCAACATGCATCTTACACAAACAAAAAAAGAAAGAAAAAATATTCCGCTTCTGCGAATATATTAAACACATGAAAGTGCTTTAATATATACTCGACTATTAAACATACACCACTATGGTGTATGTTTTAATAATGGTATACCTACATACTTTTGGTATTTGGTAATAGAATATACTTCGTATCAGGATGGGAAATCCCTAGTTCTAATGACGTTTCAACTGTCGTGCGCCTAATTGTTTTGGTCGAGTAGTACTAAAAATAAGGGTCAAAACTTATCTCAAAGTTGGTAATTCATGTATGATTAGACTTAGCACAAAATCTGTCCTATGATCCTATTTATGTTTTTGGTACATAGGCGGTAAAAACCACGGAATTATCGTTGGAAAAGAAACTCAATTTATATATATTTTTAAAGCATAATGCATGAACATTTAAATAACGATAATACAGAGTTTTAAGATACGTTCAGCGCCATCTATTATCAAGCAACGGAAGTTAATCGCAGTTTGATGTTACATATTCCTAATGTACTTCGGATTGGTGTGATTTTCTAGTGTGTTTTATCTGTTGGTCTATATTTGTATAGTATTATGATAATAACAATTTAATATAATAATACGGCTCTTCTCAGCGCCAATCGTCGCGTTAGGATAATGTTTTCTAAGTTGTTCTAATTTGTGCATATTGGTTCAATAATAATATATTATTTTTAAGAAAATACTTGTTTTATTTATTCTTTTTTTTTTGTTTTATTATCTATTTACCTTTTTCCTTTTCACTTCTGAACCATATTTTGACCGTATCATGAAATCACTTATTAATGTTTTAAAATATCAACTAATATATTCAACCAATAAAAATATCGATAAAAATATTTATCAGTGAACATTATTATTATTTATTACTTACAATATTTATTATTATTTTTATATGGACTTTGACTGAATTAAATAAATAAATAAAAAAAAAATGCCATCTCTACCTCTTAATAACAACAATATTAACATGGAGAGGAGATAGGTATCCCGAACGCTCGCCCTCCTTAGCAAAGGCTCGCTCACCTTAGTTTTCGCCATAGTTAAGGTCCGCAATCCTCTCATTGCGAGAATACATTTAAATTGAATCCCTCCTCATACTCATTTATTGTTCTCGCGGGTAAACCTACAAAAGGTACCCGACGGCATGAAAGCGGCGCTGGTTATGTAGGTTTTTCACCGCAAAAAAAAACCCTTAGGCCATCTTCAGCGGTGCTTGGAAGACTCCGGGGTCGCCAACGGAACGCAAGCGGCATCCATGCAATTTTACATTTACCATTGCCGATGTAAACATTTGTGCTCACCATACCTTCTGATGTTTACGGCGGCATGCGACCACACATACCGTCGTCCTTCCCGGGTTTGCCTGGCTGGACGGCTAGGGCCCCCGCTCTTAGCGCCCGCAACTCTGAAATCCGTTTTTAACTCTCCCCTTTCGATAGGAAGGGAAATACCGTAGACCTGTTCTGGTTCCGGAAAAAAGGAACCCCTCTGCATACCCAGATAATCTACTAAACAAAAGCACCTCTAGTATCCTTAAAATTAGATAGCATAGATTGATAAGTGATAATCCATTACCCTTCAAATCCAATCAAAAGATAATTAACGTAATAAACATAATTGCGACGTTCCTGTTCACGCTTAAGCATATTTAGTACGATGTTCTAGTGTTTTGTTTAAAATGGATAATTAGTTACGTGTATTGTTTCCTTTAACGTTATTAACTACTAGCTCTTACTCGCGGGTAAGAGCTAGTAGAAGTTTATAACGTGATTCAGAACTTGCAAATGAATTTTACTAACGCCATCTATTAACAACCATATACCTATTGATGAAGAAAAATATGAGCTGGATTAGTTTCTGTTAGTAATAGTAGGAACCTTTTTTTTGATATGATATCGAGGGGGAAACCTTCGAAAGGTACCCGACGCCGTGGGAGCAACGCCGAGTTATGTGGGATTTTTTCCTCACTAAAACCCCCTCTGTGGCCATCCTCGGCTCTGTGTGGAGGACATCGGGATCTCCAACGGACCCTCTTCGGGCTCTTCCCAGTGAACATTGTACTCAGTGCGCCTCTTTGGTGTTTACGATAGCATGTGGCCAAACATGCCGCCGTCCTACACGGGGTCGCTTGACGGTTCGAGCTCGCACTCTTACCGCCCGCAACCCCGGAAGCCCCTTTTAGTCGCCTCTTACGACAGGCAGGGGATACCGTAGCCCTATTCTGATCCCGGAACTACAAGGATAGAGTAATAGTACCTAATGATAACCTAATGATTGATGAATACTGTATTTATAAATGACTACCTGTAATCGAACGGGGGAGGGGTAGCTACTTATATACTAATAATTGTCACTAAGGAGAGGTAGGGGTTCAAAACTTGTCAAACATAAGTCACAAGGTTTGGGTACGTTGCGTAAGGTATATCAAATTAATACACAGAGCTAGCGACAAGTCTGTGGTTTCAATGTTCGAATTTGGTTAGATAATTTAGGTTGATTTTGTTACATACTAAAATTCAATTTGGCGTTGATTACAAGTGATATTTGATATGTTTGTCAGTTGAATGCAATGAGTGACAGTAACTACTGACCATCAGCTGATCTGGTACTAGTCATGCTTTTTTTCTTAGCAATGGGGCTTTTTCTAAGCAAAGCTTAATCCTGGAGAGAAGACTGTAGTAGTCTTGTACATTTTAAACCGTTTTACTTACCTTCCCTTTTAGCGGTTGACTTGAAAGAAATTTTACGCGCCAACGATTTTTTTGCCTGATCGACGCCCTAGATTGATAAGGAGAGTGTAGTAGACTTTTACCTGAGATGTACCGAGTTATTTTTTAGCTTTTAGTACATTATATACGTTATTACCTACCCTTATTTTAAATATAAGACCGTTTAGCATTAAAAGTATTATACTTATGTTTGATTTTGAGTAGAGGTCAGTAGCTCAACGCTTGCTGTTCATTCGGATACATTTCTACTCTTATCTCTCATTGAGAACTAACGATATCTATATATCCTTTATCTACATGTACGTATTTCATCAAAATATTGCCTAATGTTTAACTAATATGTCAACTAGATTCTTAGGCGTGTATTGAATGAACAATTGGGACATTAATCAAAGCGGACGCTATCCAAATAGGATAGACAAATCCGCGTGCATGCATTCGTATTGTTAGGTAATGGTTATATAATTAGTAGTAAACTGTAGCTATATTCCGTATTGGAATTGAGGCGTTATGTCTTGTGCCTTAAGGTACAAAATCCGATGTACGATCAATTGTAGTGGTTGGTTGAAATGTGCTATGGATAATGTTGCCAGCTTTGGACAAATAAAATCGGGACGTTACCATTCCTAATGATGAACGGGTAAAGATAAAGACACCTAATAATTTATTTCTAATAGTTGTCCTGTTCGGCAATAGTCTTGTATAGCGCCATTCCCGCTCTTGTTGTAGATGTGTTAGGAGGCGACTACTTAATTGATAAATGGGCTTTTTTCTTTACTTGATAGAAGCATTTATGATAGCAATCGAGCATGCACTCCATCTGATGGCAGGTTATCACTGCCGCATGGACATCTGTGAGCAACTTCATACGGAACATGGATTCTATTTGAAGTCTATTACAGATGCGTTGCCTCTCCCTTCCATCGAAACGCTAAATCTGCTTCACGCTAGACATATGTGTTGCGGTGTACCTACTTTCCTGGTGGAACTACACAGGGCCTATCACCTGTAAAGCTTACTCAGGAGATGTTGTTTCATGTGCAAAGTTATCATCAGATGGACCGCAAGTAATTTGCTACTTTGGTCTTTGAAAAAGTATTTCTGATATTATCCTCGACCAGTTTAAAAAAATCAACACAGAACGGCATATCAAGAGTTAAGCGTGCGCCCCTTGCGTTTCATTATGTTTTTTTTTAATATCTAGTTTGCTGCCTTTCTTTGTACAAATTTCTTGTCCAGGACAGTTACTAACGTATAGTCGTGGCTTCATAGAGTGATGTATACGAGGAATATATAATCTGCGTGCAGCTAATGATTGGGATGCACGGTGCGCGGCGCTAACCTTGCGTACTGAATTTCGATGCTGCGACTTTCCCTTGCCGATGAGTTCAGAACAACCACTATTCTCAACACGTTCGATATACCTATTGTGGTTTTTATAAGATCGATGCAGCATGTAGTTTAGATCGTAAGTGGTAACTGGTACCCATTGACATCGGTAAGCAGATTCTTAAAGAACAGAAGAAGGTAGATTGCCAGAAATACGTATGATTATGTTTTTTATACGATAGAAATAGATTGGCATTTGTGACATAGGTATATGCCTATCCTATTACTTACTATTTTTAGGTCCTTCCTTTTTTGAATATAAGCGGATGTTGTAAGCGAACAAATTATATATTACGTATCTTAAGAAGCAACAGTAGTAAATTTTGTAATACCTAGTTTTTATTTTATACAAACAATAGAGTGAAATAAAAAAAAACTATTAATTATGAATTATTGATTATTATTCATTATGAACCGATTATTGCTCCTCTGCTTGGCACGGCTCTTCTCTCAGAATAAAAGAGTTTTTAGACCATTGTCAACCGCGCTGGCCAAGTGCGAATTGGTGGACTTCTCACACCTCCAAAAACTTTTTTTAAAGAACTCTTGGGTGTGTAGGTTTCCTCACGATATTTTCCTTCACCGAAAAGCAGTGATAATTAATTTCTAATACGCACATAAATCTGTGGTGTGTGCCTGGGTTTGAACCTCGGAGCGCTCGATTGAGAGGGCAAGTTTCAACCATTAGGCTATCACGGCTCTATCATTGTGTCACCACACAACAAAAATGCAGAAAAATGCTTTTTTCATTAATATTTGTACGAAGTCGAACCACAGACATAATGTTCGTAAAACAGCATTACGAACGGTGGTTCGTTTAAATATCGCACGTATAACAGAATAGGTCCGTGATCATCCGATTTGCCTGCAACCCTTTATATTATGTGTCGAAGGAACGCGGTGAGCAGTCATTTGATAGGGATTGTGGTCATCGTGCATCATGAAGGCTTTTGTTTTTGTAAGTATCCGAAATTAATTTATTAGAAGTGAAAATGTGTTATGTGAAATAGTTAGCAGAAAACACAGTGCTTTCTAATATTTATATTGTTAAGGATTGAAACTTCCTTGGTTCTTCCTTTGTTGTGCAAGAATTTCTAATTAATAAATTAATAATTTAACTACATCATCGTTATGTGGAAGTGTCTTTAATTTAGTGATTCCGTTTGTGTAAATAATTGTTAAAAGTTTCATAGTGCATTCTTACAATTAGTTATTTTTTATATAAGGTTGCAGTAGATAACGAACATGCAGTCAACCTGATGGTAACTGGTCACCCCGCCTATCGACATCTGTAAGCAACTTCACACAGAACATGGGGTTCTATCTGAAGTCAATCACAGATGCGTCGCTACTCCCGAGGACTGAGATGGTCGCCTCATATAAAAGTGTGCCGGCAACCACATCCTTCCATTGAAACGCAAAAACTGCTTCACTAGAAAAAGATGTGGCGGTGGTACTTCCCCGGGCGAGCTACACTAGTTCTACCACCTATAAAGTGGAGTACCACATATATTCTTTGGCGTGGAAATGTTTTTATGTTACAGTTAGGGAAACCCCCTTTCGCTATTGGTACATGTAAGCATTCCTAAAAGCTAAAATCTATATACGATGTAATGAGCAAACAATAGGTAAATAAAATCAGTACCTACCCAATGAATAGAAAGTATTTTGTTAATGTGTAGATTACTTCGTATAGAAAATTAAAATTAAGAGTTATCAATTTTTAAATCGACTCATATATTTCGCAGTGGTGTGTGTAGGTAGATACGTATAATCCATCAATCTTTTAAAATATGTATGATATCTTTTAAAATTCATATTTTGGGAGATTCTAGAGTTCCCAATATTCATATTTACTTTAAAGGTCAGTTTTGATTTTAATAAAACTGTTACAGATATCACTTCTACTCATAATACACACAGCAACGGGGACAGTCGAGCTGCAAAAGCTGACAGAAAAAGTTGCAACCGGCTTGAAGACATTGAAAGAATTTAAGGAAACGGCCAAAGCGAAGATCCACAAACTCGCTGAAGACATAGATTTGCACAAGTTGCATCAATTGGACGTGCTTAATTTGTTCCCAGCGCCCCATCCTCACCATCCTCCCCATCCTGTACATCCTCCCAAGCTCTTTGTGCCGCACTTCAAGAAGGAACCCTTCATTGTAGATCCGTACCAAGTGGACAGACTCAAGCATTACTTCGAACACGAGAGAGAACATGTTCATGTTCACCATTTTGATCATTAATTTGTTTTAACAAAACACATTTCAATCGATAGTTTCTATCTAGATAGATTTAAGCCCTTAGTACGAGTTTATTATGTTTCTTTAAACAATAATCGTATTCGTTTTCGCCTATAATCTCAAAGCAAGCGAGCAATAGTGCCGGATTAAGCCAGCGCCGGGCCTGTAGCAAATTCTATATAGTTTGCCTTAAGAAAGGGTTAATACCCTTTCTTAAGGCAAACTATATAACAATAAAACTATAAAACAAAACTGTTACTAGTAAACTTTTCTGGATTTAATCTGGGAAAATTTAGAGATGACACTTTCTATATCTACTTTCTGTATCTTCTTTCAGTTTAGGATTTTTAGGATAGCAAAATATAAATAGCAGGTACGCATCTGTGATTGACTTCAGATGGAACCTATGTTCTGTATTGTGTGTGTTCTGTGTTGATTACATAGGTCCATAGGGCGGCAGTGACCACTTACCATCAGGTGGACTGCATGCTCGTTTGCTACTTCAGTTAGATAAAAAAAGGTAGGTGTAGGGCTGCGGGGCCCCTCTAGTCGCATGGCCCGTAGCATTTACTACTCTTGTTATTTGGCTAATCCGGCATTGAAGCAATCCACTGCAAGGTAGGTCGAAAACGTCGTCATACAATGCACATTGCGATGGTTTAACGATAAATTAAATAATAATTGCTTTGGGGAAATTAAACAATAATTGCTTTAGAAAAAAAATAAACTTTTACTAAGGGTCTGGAGACTAAAATGTCATTATTGCTTAGGACTCATGCGGTCGGCTAAATCTAAAAAAATCGTAAATATGATCGTACGAACAATTTTGTTACATTATAATAGTACTTAATACAGCGGATTAATGAAAACTGATTAGATGGAGTATCTATTAAATAATTTGTTAATTGTAAGCATCCATAAAATCTAATTAGCGTTTGTACAATTATTAATACGATGCTATTATATTCAATTAAATTTCGCATTAGAAAATATAGCCATTCCGATTACAATTTTCGTTAAAACATACATATTATTAACATTGAACTTTCACATGAAGCGACCATCATAGTCCTCGGAAGTAGCAACGCATCTGTAATTGACTTCAGATGGAACCCATGTTCTGTATGTAGTTGATTACAGATGTCTATGGGCGCCAGTGACCACTTACCATCGGGTGGACTGCATCCTCAGTCAGATAAAAAAAGAACTCTTTAAGAAAATCTAGTATTAAGGAGTTCAGTGTTCGTTGGCCACTAATAGTACCTATATGATCTGTAAGAAATTCTGATATCGAATTGAAAAGTCATAGCGTCGATTTTTGAATTCTCATCTGTCGATTTAAATGTCTAATTAATGCATTGTAACATATATTTTAAGTAAGTCAGGATGTAAATAGAACTATTTGAAGCCTTATATTTATATGTGTAATTACTTAAATGTAACTTTAATCAACAAACTTTTTATTTGTAGAGTCATCTCGAATTATAATTTGTTGATATTTGACAAAATTCAGTAATGGCAAAAGATGTTATATTTAATTCAAATGATTCGCAAATCAGCGAACGGAATGTAATTCTGTCGTTAATAATTATTAGTAATTCAATATACACCAAAACGTAAAAAAATCTTACTAAAATTTGTCATTTAGATCATGAACATAGATTATATTAGAGTAAAAATATGCCCTACTGCATAGATAAGTACTATACTAAGCCTACTGTGTAAAAATCATAACAGAAATAAATATTTTTCTATTTGCATTACCCCTAAAGCCCGAATATAAATCAATTTCAATGTTAGTACTTTAATAGGCTAAAAGTTTTTATTAAACAGACTTACAATATTTTTATTATATGAGTGCCTGTAATTTGATTAAATATAAGCAAACGAGATTATGTTTATATGTAATTAACTTGCCTATCTGTTGTAAATAATTTAAATACATTAATAAAATGTATGAGTACAAAAGCGAATTAAACCTTAATTGGTACGGAAAATAAAAGCCTTTGTTGTAATATAACTTTATTGTACACAAACCTATCTAGTAAAATTAAATAAATGTATATAATAATAGGTATTATTTTTAATTTAATGAACTGCAGTACTTACTGCGTTCATTTCCTATACTAATTATGAATGATCAACGCAGATTTCTGATTTTGCGCCGGCATCTTAAATATTTTGGACAAAAAAATTTAGTATTCTCAAAAAAGCTGACATAGAAAAAAAATTTTTTTTTTTAGAATAAGCATATGAAGTCACAGACAATGTATAGTTACATACTATCACTATTCAATGGATGAATTGCTTTTGAAACTGTATCATATCCAACCTGTATCTAAATGATTTCGTAAAGTTAAGCCGAAAAATAAGAAGTCAAGGCCGTAAAAATAATTTATAAAAAACTTATATCTGTCAGTTTTGACACCTATCAAACTATACAATGTATTTACAAATATATCAATTCGTAAATTGTTATATAAGTTTTTGACACGTATCAAAGTTAAAATCTATTTATTTATCTACAAAAAATATCGAGTTTTTAAATTGTGTCTTTGGTCATAAGTCTCACATTCTTTACAAAGTTGTATAGCAGTTTTTTAAGTTCGTTTGTTAATTTAATAGGCATAGAGTGAGTTATAAAGTAAATAATTTTGCCATTTGCAAGTTTTTTCATACATTCTAAGCCGATGGCTATATACATAGGTATACAGATTCGCATGAGCGTCAATCGATCTGTGTTGCAAGAGTCAGCGTAGAGTGTTAAAAATAAATTTATGTGTTGGAAAGATCTTAAAAGGACATGATCTTTACCTACAGTAAGAGTTCGTATTGATTCAAAACGAACTCTTACTATTCAATACTATTGAATATGGCCAAAAATCATTAACGCTGTGACAAAGAGGAGATCCGTCAGGCTAGTGATCGTGCCTGGAGAGCGGCTGTACTCCAATAATCTTTATTCGGAACTTGTATATAAGTAGAATGTTGAGAAAACTTCGATAGCGATTCAGAAAACTAGTAGCGCCATCTCTTGATGAGTTGCGGGAGGTTGCCGCAATGCTAATGTTTACAGCGAGACGCCATATTTTGTGACCGAGCAGTAAATCTCTACCTTACCACACAAATAATCAGACTTTATACATCATATCCTATTTACAAAGGTCGTTAAGAAGTTTATCAAACACATCCTCTGTGACGTCATTGCCTTTAGGCATAAATTCGTCAAGTAACCCATTTTGAAAATCACCAAAATCATCACTAGTGTTAGTATCAACCAATCCCAATTCTGTCAAAAGTGTCAAATTGTCATTGTCAGTTTTGACATCTGTCAGGGATATGTCAGTCAGTCCCGGCAAGAGTTGCTCTGAGGAATCTGTGTCGTCTTTGTCTTTGGTTTCTCGTCTATTTGTCACTTTTGTGTCCTTGGTATCATCGTCACATACATCGTGGTACTCTTTTATCTCCTTGCCGTATTCTATTTCTTCCTCATCATCTTGGTTATCCTGTTAAATTATTAAATTACGTAAGTATTCAAAAATTCTATATAGTATAATACTACTAATATGTATCGAATGAAAATAAATTTTGTACCTGATTGATCTGTGCCGTAGATTTATATTGGAAAGCGTTTTGGGATAAATCCACTTCAACTGGAAATAGCGAACAGTTTTCCTTCAAATGGTCCATTGTTTCGCTGAAAACATATTAATTTTATGAGTTTATTGATGATATTTTTTCTATGTCCATTATTGACATACAGTCATTATAGACAAACAGTTTAAGGGATTTTTGGTACACTCAATATATTTTTTAAAGTGCTGCTTTTTCGCTTGTCTATATAGAGTGCGTTCCATTCGACGTTCACAAAGTTCACGCTCACGACCGCAGTTTTTCCCGTTCCACTAGCTTGTGAGCGTTACTGACATAATCTCTAGTGGAACGATCACTTCGGCCCATCTTAATAGATGGGTCGTCGTGAGCTTCGCGTAGGCGTAGGTCATGAGTGACGTATTCGCCGCGACCACAAAGACCGCGGTCGTCTTGTCGAATGACGTATTGGGCGTTTTGGGCTTTGTGAGCGGCTTCTGGGACGCGCCCATATAATATATTTCTATCATTATAACAGATTTTGTCTGCCTGTATGTTTGTGTACTTGAAATCGTTTTGAACTAAAAGTACTTAATTTAATATAAAGGATTGAAAATATATATTAACGTCCATATACCTGAAATAGTTTTCATTTTTCAATTAAAGAAATAATCTTTACTTTAAATTACAATCAAGTTTAAAAAAAACAAAAGAAATGAATAGCTCCGATCACAGAGCTGCTAGAAGAAATTTCATTTTGGAATAAGTAGCCCTGTGTACCATGTATTTTTAATGTTTTTTTACAGTGTACAAAAACCTATAAATAAATAATAACCTTGTCCCGAGGTATCTATTCATTTCTTTGCTAATTTCAAGAGATATTTTTTTCAAGTATAAATAAATAGATGTAAAGATGTATGTAAAGAAGATGTTTCATACTTGTGATAAACGGTCAGTCCCTGTATGAACCTCTTCAGCTGATACGCGACGTCTTGAGTCTTCTTGTTGTCAAGCAACTCCAATTTGACCAAAACGTCAAGTCTTCGCTTTGCGAACCTCGCTCTTGCTTCTTGACGGCAACGGAGGATTAGTCTGTTGGTCAGTTTGAAATTATGAGTTCCTGGTTCGTGCTTCGGTCATGCTACATGTTATTTGAATATTTGCTTTAGTTTCAGGTTCTAAGTGTTTGTGCTTTCATCTTACTATGTTCATATCTGATGATACATAAAAATAATGTCAAGTGACGAAGTTAGTAAGAGGCTGTTTATGTTTTTTTTTTTTTATCTAACTGAAGTAGCAATCCACCCGATGGTAAGTGGTCACTGCCGCCCATGGACGCCTGTAATCAACTTCATACTAAACATGGGTTCCATCTGAAGTCAATAACAGATGCGTTGCTACTCCCGAGGACTAAGATGGTCGCCTCATAGAAAAGTGTGTGTATGTATTACGTAGACACTATATTGGGGACTATTTGCCTCGGTTCTATTTCACGACTAGACTGGACCTAGACTAGACCTCTATCTAGACACCTATCTCTCTACCTGTCTTTGCAAATTGAAGACCAAAAAAAAGGCCGCCAAATTTCCGTCCATTTGACCCATTTCGACCCACTTGCATGGATCGTGGTCACAGTTTTACCGTGATCACGATCAATGTAACTGGGTCTAAATATCGATAGAAAGTAATTAAAAATCGCATATCCTGAGTATCCGTTACACAATAAAATTTATAAATTCCGCGATAATATTAGTTTAAAAACATTCTTAATCTTAACCCGCGGTTAATGCTTTAAGTATTAAACTTAAGTCTTAAATATGTCGACAACTAAACCCTAATGGAAAACTTAAATTGAGTCTGAACCAGACCACATGCAACGCCAATCGAATGACGCTTAAAATAAATAAGAATTTAAAATTGAATAAAATAAGTCTAACGGGTAGGATTAAACTTAAAACTACCTCCATACCTTAGACTCTTACCTATGGTTTAAGATTATTTATTTCCCAAAAAGATTACAAATCGCTTACTGAGAAATTAGTTTTTAACAATGATATTATTTTTGTGAGCACTAGAGTGGGTAGGCGAAAAAATTTTGCATACAAAAGAAACGGTCGAGTCAGAACAAATAACAGCAAGGCCCGGTTACACCAAGTACTGATTAATTGTTATTGTGGATCATAGATTAAAATTAACTATTGAGATTGAATTAACTATGAGAGATTTATTTATATTAAATAAATGAATGCAGAAATTTTATTGAGTTTTATTGTTTAGATGTTTAAATATGATAAAATGTTATAAATAAATACTCTTACCTGTATTCATAATTGCCAGTCTCCACACGATACAAGGGCTCTTGTAGGGCATTGTAGCCGTATTCCTCATCATCCATCTCTTTAACCTTCAGACAGTATGAAAGGTACTCGAATTTCGTGTCAGCATACTTTCGAATGGTCAATTTGGTATCAGGTATTGCTTTGTGCAGATATGTCCCCATGTCTGCTAGAATCTAGAAATTGGTAATATTTCTTGGAAACATTCATTAAACATTTCAAGTGAATTTATCTGGTGATAGAACAAATGTAGTTCGATAGGAGAGTTACAGCCACACCTGTTTCTAGTGTGAAGCATTTCTTGCTTGCTTGGAAGGGTGTGGTTGTCGGCACGCTTTTACATGAGGCAACCATCCTAGTCCTCGTGAGTAGCAACGCATCTGTGATTGATTTCAGATAGAATCTATGTTCTATATGATATTGCTTATGGATGTCCGCGAGCGGCAGTGACCACTTACCGTCAGATGGACTGCATGCATGTTTTATACTTCAATTACATAAAAAAAGAAACCATCTTTGAAGATGCTCATTTTACATCTCGAAACAAATCCTAATATCATCTTCTTGCCCATTACCAACAATGTTAAGCGACGCTGATTTCTGGTTTCGTGTGGTGAGTGAAGTGTTCTGCTTAGTCTTTAAGTCTATCTACTAGTCATGAAAGTAACTTAGCCTTTTTACGTCATATTGAAAATACTCGCTTCATTATTACCGACTCATGTCTTGATCACAGTTTTAATAAATACTGTGTCGTTTTAAAATTTAACATTCAAATCCAGACTTTTAAATTAAATTTCAGTCATCACTTTACTGAAAAAAATTAAATACTCTAAATCATTAATATGTGTACTAGAAATGTTCTCCAGTTGAGGGTAGACGTCAAAACAGTACGTTTTGACGTCTACCCTCAACTAAAATTCAACCTTAAACGACTCGGGCGAGCTTACGCGCCTCGGACGGGCTTAGGCGACTCTTAGGGCTTAAGTGTTATTTCTTTGTGTTAACTTTAAAATAATTATTTCTGGACTTCACTGGACAGAATTGTACAAACCTCGTGTGATCTCTGTTGCTGGTAATTACGTTTTGTGAGAGAAGTAATAAGTATCAAAAATGTCCAAGGAACTTTAACATAGAAGAGGGTGTTAGTTTGTTCAAACTTGAATCTGAGAGGTTACTTTAAGTAAATTTTTAAATGGTGCAAAGTTTGGTGCAAAAAATACAGTTAGTACAGTGTGTAGTGATATTAGGGTAGATAGAGTGATCTACCACCAGTGCTTGTCAACAGATTGTCTCCGCCTTCGCAGTTTCGCCGTGACCACGATCCGTGAGTGAGTACCCGTTATTAAAATGTATAAATTCCGAGGCAATTTTAGTTTAAAACAGACTATACGCACTCCACAACTGAGTCGTCATTTTTTTAATCGAGTTTTGTAATTAAGTCTTTTTAGGATTCCGTCCCCAAACAGGTAATAACGGAACCTTATGAACAGGACTTCGCCGTTCGTCTATCTTATAGCGATAGCAAAACCGTTGTTTTTTTTTCACAAATTATATATTTCTGTTGCAGCTATCACATTAAATACTAAAAATAAAACAAAATAGATATTTAAGCGAGGCACCCATACAACAAACGTGATTTTTTTTGGCGTTTTTGATAGTTAATAGTACGGAACACTACTTGCGCGGGTCCGACTCGCACTTAGCCAGTTTTATTTATTAAACTTTTAAGAACTCTTTCATCACAACTAGCGACGTTACTATGGAGGAGTGTCAGTACGACCTCTACCAATATTTTGCTATTTATTACATATCAGGAACCAACGTTACGTTGCAAGGAACCCCAAATGTCCAAATACGCTCGCTCTGAAGTTTTTATTTTTTATAAAACTTGTTTCTCACAAATTTCTTATCAGTATATGTCAACTTATTATATAATAAACTTTCACTTATTGATTACATATCAATTTTATCTGAAACTTAATGAAACAAATTATAAAATAGTAAAGCATTTACAGACTATGTTGGAAGTGGGATCCCAGGATCACTCATCTCACTTTTAGCAATTATCTGTGTATTATTAATTTTATAGAAATATCGCAAGAAAATCTACACATTTGAAAGTTCTTTAAAACGATGTTCACAATTCTCAAAGATGTATACCAGGTGGTAGAACCAGTGTAGTTCGACTGCGGAAGTACCACCACCACACCTATTCCTAGCGTGTAGCATTTCTTGCGTTTCGATAGAAGGGTGTGGTTGCCGGCATACTTTTATCGCCATCTCAGTCCTCGGTAGTAGCAACGCATCTGTGATTGACTTCAGATAGAACCTGTGTTCTGTATGAAGTTGCTTACAGGTGTCCATCAGATGGACTGCATGCTCCTTTGCTACTTTAATCATATAAAAAATGTGAAGTTTATCCCATTTGACAATTATTGAATGGATCTTCCTTCTCATGCAGAGAAGGCATGTGTCTTTCAGAAGGACAATACTCCAATAAAAACGAATACATTTAAATATATGATGATTGCTCTATTTTGCCAATATTTCGATCCATTTACATGATCGGGATCACGGCGTTTATTGACGAAAAGAATTCACAAACTGCATATCGCGAATACATGCTACATTAAAAAATGAATCAATTCAAACGAGTATCAGTTGCCAAATTGACCTTAACTAAAGTGACTTATCGATAGATCAGTTCTTCTGACACCGAGATCTTTTTTTTATTCTCGAGGGGGAACCTTCAAAAGGTACCCGACGCCGTGGGAACGACGCAGGGTTATGTGGGATTTTTACCGCATTAAAACCCCCCCGGTGGCCGTCCTCGGCGCTATAAAGGGGACTCGGGGATATCGAAACGACCGCAACCGGAATCCTGTAAGTGCGTTGCCCCATCGGGCTCCTATCAGATGGGCGGCTGGGACCACCGCTTCGTCTAGACTTTACGACGGTATGCGACCACATATACCGCTGTCCTTGCCGGGATCGCCTAACGGAACGGTTTGAGCTCCCACTCTAGCCGTCTGCAACCCCGTAAGCCCCTTTTAGTCGCTTCTTACGACAGACAGGGGATGCCGTAGCCCTATTCTGCTCCCGGAACTACAAGGACGACATCGAGATCTATCGACGACGTTTCTGAGAAAACTTTAAAAAACGGATCTTTAATAGAGCTTTGTTTTGGTAAAAAAGGCAATTTGACAAAAATCTGACTTATACCCGTTGAACTAGAAACACAGAGTTTTATGTTTAAATCACACACACACGCTTTCTACACTCATAGCCCCACAGTAGGATTTTCTCTTGTATCGTGGGTACCATGGACACACACAAGACGAGTACACAAACACCCAGACCCAGAACATGAATCTAAACTCATTGTTGAACTGAACGATTAATATGGGTCCGATTATAATGGGTCCTGGGTTCGATTACGTTCGATGGCCGGGAATCGAACCCTGGACCCATTGTGCGTCAGATCGGTATGGTAACTCCGCCACGCGGGTCGCCAAATCGAATCGAAAATAATACTTAGCTCACCGGTTTCAAAGTCTTGAGCATTTTGATGCCGTCTCTCTCCAGCGCCCGATGGTACTGTCCAAACCTCGTGAACGCCTCCGAAGCCCTAGCTTGGGGCTCCCTTACACCGATAGCAGCAAATATGTCTCCAATAGATTTGTATGTTTGTAGCAAGTCGAAGTATGATTTGAGCATTCTGGAATGTTACGTTATCTATTGCTGATTGGATTCGTAATAGAATCGATAAAAAAGGACAGAATAAATGTATAAAAAAAAAATTGAAAACCACTCAAAAATGTTGAATCAATCACCAAATGTTTGCTATAAACGAAATTCAAAATAGAACTTGGCACAAATTTTAAAATTGTTTTACGCAAGATAATTACAGAATTAAAATCTAAAGCCTTCAAAAATTGCGTTACGTATACTTGAACGCTCCCTAAAATGATGTTATTTGACAGAAAGAAGCATAATAATTCGTCTCAAAAAGTCTATAGAGACAAATCTAAATTTCTATTTATGTAAGTAAGCAAAAGGACACGAAAAAACTCAATCGTATACTGACGAATCTTTATCGTTCGTGACTAACGTAAAATGATTCTAATGCTGGGGCCACACTATCGCGATAACGCGAAGATTTGCGTTGTCGCGACACGTCTGGCCAAAGTTTTCGCCCTATCGCGAATCATCTTCGCGAATACGAATGCCCTTCGCGCCGCTGTCGGTAAATTGCAACACATCAAAGAGTTTTGTTGCGACGAAGTTCGTGCGGTTGGCTACACGTCGCACGCATTAGAATTCATACAAAATTATGAATGAATTAACTATCGCGACGTTCTTGACTATCGCGACGCAGTGAAGTTTATTTTTTAATGTGGCCAAGCACTTCGTCATAGATCGAACACGAACTTTTATCGTGACAACGCGAACACGAATCTTCGCTATCAAGTCTGGCCGTACCATAAAAGTATTTAATTTTAATTAACGATACCTAATACTCAAATTCTAAATTAAAATATTTGCAAACCCAAATTCCTCAGAGATAAATATTCAATTTACCGAATTTCATTACCTCTTAGCGTGTTCCACTAGCCGTTTGTACGTATTCTCTGTGTCTCTCATCTCATTCAACTTTGCAACTAGAGAGTCATTCGAGAGGATAGCTCTGGACAAGCCCAGAGCATCAGCTGTCCCTGACGACATGTTTTCTACCAAACGGTGCTTCATTTTCTTCATTATTATGTCTAATGACTTGCCTTGCTTCGGATCCGCGTGAAGTTTGTTGTAGTTTATCGTTACCTCATCCTAAAATGAAAATGTAAAATTGTTTTAAAGGTGTTAGAACCAGTGTAGTTCGACCGGGGAAGTACCACGGCCAGGGTGTGGTTGCCGGCACACTTTCACATGAGGCGACTATCATAGTCCTCGGGAGTAGCAACGCATCTCTGATTGACTTCAGATGGAACCAATGTTCTGTATGTTGTGGATTACAGATGTCGCAGGGCGGCAGTGACCAATTACCATCAGGAGGATTGCATGCTCGATTGCTACTTCAGTCAGATTAAAAAAAAATGTCGACTAAAATATTAAAATAATCAAGATGTCTGAAACCGGTTGCTACGTGAGCACTGGCATATGCATATAACTCCAAATAATAATAAAGTTCTCTCTAAGCAGATCACAGACTCTGTAATACTCTTACCCCTGAAATTCTTACCAAATTTCCTCAAAACTCTAGAGGCTTAACGGAGTTGAAGAAAACATATCCGTACGCTTTTGTAAATTAAAAATACTACTTTTATTTCACAGACTGTATTAGTTAGTGCCAACGACCCGCGTGGCGGAGCGGTTTACATACCGGTCTGACACGCAATGGGTCCCGGGTTCGATTCCCGGCCAGACAGGTACCTATCTGAATGATGAGTTTAGATTCATGTTTTGGGTCTGGGTGTTTGTGTATTCATCTTGTGTGTGTCCATGGTACCCACGACACAGGAGAAAATCCTAGTGTGAGGCTATGAGTGTAGAAAGCGTGTGTGTGTGTGTTTTTTTTTTAATTTACCAATTAACACTCAACAGCATTTGCCACCAGAGGAAAGCAGAAAGACGTGTGCGTAGTACTCAATACCTAATTGTAACCACCTATTTTGACTTACTTTAGCAGCTTGTATCATCTTGGCAACTTCGACTTTCGTCTTTCCTTTCACGGTCTGTCCATTGACTCCGACCAGCTCGTCTCCACTTTGCAGGGTACCGTCCTTATCAGCTGGGGTATTATCGAAAATCTGGAATAGGCAATTAGATAAGCAATCAAACATTTACTGAACTAGTTGATGTTATATATAATATATGCATTATGTGAAAAAAATATTAACATTCTGCACTCCTTCTCTACGTCCACTATAACTGTGCAAAATTTCATACTAATCCTTCCGCGGCATATTACTTAAAAATGCGTCACAAGTTTTTGCTTTACGTATTAATAAAATAATTCCAATCAATGGATGTTAAAAAGTCGAACAAATTGTCGAATATGGCATACCTGAACAATATATAGGCAGGGACATAGAGGTGCTCCGCCACCTATGCTTATGCCTATTAGGTTTTTCTCGTCCTTGTTCAACGTCACACTCCCTGAGGTGACTGTCATCCCCCTAAAAATAACAATACTCTCATTGACTTATATGATAATGTATTTAAAAAAACACATGTGCAATTCACACGGCAGAAGTGGAACTCAATAAGATTAATTAGCATATATATAAAACTTGAGTTTTTATACAAAGCACGAAGTAAAATCGTTAGCGTTATTTAGAAAGGGGTATTGCGCCAAGTAGTTGTAGCGCCGAGGGGAAACCTTCATAAGGGGGTCATTCCCGCTCGGTAACACCCCGTCGTCCACACTGTTGACGAGTGGGAATTAAAAGTTGCAATTGTGCACAGTGTTGACGAACGCTACTTTTTTTTCCCGTTCGTCCACGACGTGTATAGTCCGAGAGACAAGATATAAAAAGTAACATTAAATAAAAGATAATGCAGATTTCAAGTAAAACTTTATCATAATGTTTAGCTAAAAATATACTTATGCTTCATAAGTACGTAGATAAGTACTAAATATTTTTTGTAATTCACGCAAAGTTCTAATTTAACAGAACTGTTACTATTTATACGTCACAAATAAAATCATATCATTTACAAATACTTAATAAATAATAGTCTAATATTTAGTAGGTATTACAACATCGTTCCTGTAGTTCCAGGATCAGAATAGGGCTACGGTATCCCCTGCCTGTCGTAAGAGGCATCTGAAAGGGGCTTCCGGGGTTGCGGGCGGCTAAGTAGCTTGAACCATCCAGCCAGGCGATCCCGGGAAGGTTGGCGGTATGTGTGGTCGCATATCGCCGTAAATGGGCCAGCCGCCCATCTGTGTGTGTCAGAATCGCGGGTGTACCTCACGGATTTAAATATGTCTTTTATATTGCAAACGTACTTGCTGTGTAACTTAGTGTACCTAACATAAAATTCTGTGTCCTTATATGCATAGATTTAAAATGAAATAGGTACACCCGCCATCCTGACGTCAGAATCGCGGGTGTACTTCTAGTCAGCATATGTACCTAAGTAAAGAGTATACGTAGATTTGGTACCTCCTGTGTACCTGCAGAAACAAAATATTGAATAAATAAAAAATAGGAAGGTTGCTGAGAAAATAAAAAAAAAAAAACAGTTTTCTTTCTTTGACGTCGTTTTTATTTTATAAAAATAACTACTGTATTAATAACTAAAGTTGAAATTAAATATTAATTGCATCTGTTAGAATAACAAAAAAATATATTGCGTTTGTTTTTTTTTATTGTAAAAGATTTAGGATTAGCATGTTTACCGGTTTTTTCGGAATGAAAATTAAACGAGTTTTGAAGTTTTTTTTATTATTTTAATATTAAGTAATTCGAATGGTAACAAAAAAACATTTCATTTTAAATCTATGCATAGAAGGAGGTAAACAGGATTTTATGTTAGGTACACTAAGGTACACAGCAAGTACGTTTGCAATATAAAAGACATATTTAAATCCGTGAGGTACACCCGCGATTCTGATACACACGTCCATCTGGGAGGAGCCCGATGGGGCAACGTGCTCAGAGGATTCCGGTGGTGTTTGTTGGAGATCCTAGAGTCCTTTTTTTTAGCGTCGAGGACGACCACCGGGGGGTTTTTAGAGCGGTGGGTATGTGTTTTTTCTTTGTATTTTTTGGCCATCTTGTTTTTATCTTACATCTATATCTATACTTATAATAAATCTGTAGAGAGGTCAATTCTGTACATTAAATATATGTTGGGAAAATGGGAGAAGTTACTCCATTTTTAAGCTTTCGTCGCGTGTGCAACCTTAATGCTTAAAGCTACACAGAGATCATGTATGACGGAAATATTTTCCTTAAAATTACATAAAAAAATATCCGACAACAGCATATGTCTATCTTTTATGGTTGACTCACAATAACACGTGTAACTCCCGATAGCGTAGCAGTTCAATGCTTTCTGATTATATTTGTCTTCTCTTACGTTTATAACACTCTCAGTCATCCCTAATTAAAAAAAGTTAACATTATTTAGGCGGAACGAAGTTCGCCAGGTCAACTAGTTTGTAATAAAAGTTAACTCCAGCCTTACAATTCGCTGCTCAAGAACCATATTTGGCACGATACGCTACACTTTGACATTCAATTAATTAAAACGTATTGTTCAGTCCCAAGCTGTTCTATCTTCTATATAACCAGAAATTTTATAATATACTTTACGACTAAGCTTGACTTCTTAATAAATGATTTAAACTTATTAATTGACAAATTTCTGATTTTGATTGGAAGTTTATTATAAAAGCGTATACACCGACCCATAAAACAGGACATATGAGGCGACCATCTTAGTCCTCGGGAGTAAGAACGCATCTGTGATTGATTGCCTTACAAAACCCAAGTTCTATATGAAGTTGCTTAGAGATGTTCATGGACGGCAGTGACCACTTAAGTCAGGTGGGCTGCATGCTCGTTTGCTATTTAAATCATAAAAAAATTAACTGCGCAACATTTCGAGAAAATGTCCTACTGACAAATTACCAAGTGTTAGCTCTATTTGAGCGTTATGTATAAATTCATCTTTTTGCTTATATTTTTCATCTCTTGCTGGCGCAGAAGTCATATTACTATGAATTTGACGACTACGAACAGTGTAGAAAGCAGCATCTTCAAGCAATATGTTTAGTAAATGCAACAAATTTGGTCCCTTTTTTCCGACCGCAGAGTTCAATTTATGATGCCAAGATTCTAAAAAATTTGTAGTTCTGTGTTTTTGTCCATATGCATTCCATATTGGTATGAATTTTTCTTTCAGCCATTGTTTCTCCATATATATTTTAAACTTTTCCACAGACATATCTTCCATATCATGACGTGTGATGTAAGCCCATCCGTTCATCACTTCACTCTGTGGCAATAAAGGTAAAACTGCACTGAGTGCCACCAAACGTTTCTTTTTAATATTTTTTGATTTCACAAGACCCAATTCTCGACCCTTAGCCCAAATCGCTTTGTTATAATGAAAATAACAACCTTTGACTTCAATTTGGGGAAAAACTTGGGTAATGGCTTTCATGGCTGCTCTCTCGTAGTCCATTCTTAACGTTTTCGGCTTCCATTTAGGAATTTGTGCCTTGATCAACATAAATAATATTTTATATGTTTCTGTTGATCGATTACTCATGAGAGCATATACTAGAGGCATCAAATTTGTATGATTTATTGTGCTCCCAATATCTCCATGAATACTATACAGTTGTTCGAAGGGGGGAGAGCAACTTTTGAACGTACCGTCAGCGAAAAAGTCTTCATTTTGACAAATTATTTGTTTTGCTTTTTCTGAACAAAATACGATTATCCTTGTATTACCATTAGTATAGTCGGCTAAAAGAAAATTTTGGTAAGCTGACGGCACTTGTATATCTTGTACAAGTCGACATTGTATTTTCGACAATTCAGCTGCAGAGTTTCTGTACCTATAGAGTGAACTCTTTATGCTACTAAATTTTGGTATTTTGCTGAGTAGCTCTGTGCTTGCTTCTTTTAAACTCGCGACTTCGGAGTTATACGTATTCGGTACACTGGGAAACGATGGTGTTATTAATTTTTGCTTTATGTTGTATAGCGATGTGTCAATTTGATTTTTTTCAAAATCTGGCGTACATTTATGTGGCGTTTCTTCGATGATTTTATCGTTCTGAAGCAAAATATATAGGAAGCTATTAGTTTAATGAAGTAAAAACCAATCAAGTAGGTATCGATATTCATGATTAATGAATTGCTAATAATAATAAAACTAATAATATTAACAAAACATCGAGACTAATACTATTCATATCACTGCTCATATTGAAAGTACTTACATATTAAGGCCTAGCTAAGTACGTTCATAGGTAGCAGTTTTTTACAAGTAGGTATGTTACCCAAGATAATAATAAATAAATAATAAATAACGCTTCACACTCATAGCCCTACACAAGGATTCCCTGTGTCGTGGGTGCCATGGACAACACACAAGACAAGGACATACATCCAGACCAATAACGGAAATTTAAACTCATCATTAAAATTTCCGCCTCGCTGGGAACCGAACCCAGGACCCTCGGATTAGCGGACCGGCGTGTTAACCATTGCGCCATCCGGGTCGTCAATAATCCGGGATAATATAACGCTAAAAAAATATGAACTTACTTTGATTCTGACAACTCCGCTGCACTTTAATTTACGCTGACTGCAACTCCAAACCACTAATCCACTATTATGTTTCCTTCTTGTGTAGTATTGGTGACCACCATGAAGTAAAACAGTCCCATGTTTCCTTTTTATGTAGTTAAACACAGATGTTCCACCTGAACTACCTGCTGTACCTGGTTTTGAGGACATAACTACGAAGTGCAAGATGTAGAGCCAAGATAGCAAGAGAGAAAGAGAACTTATAGATAGACTTATACAGAAAAGATCAAGGCGAGCGGCGGGCACAAGAGAAGAAAATTTTCCGACAGACGTCAAACCGAATGTGTTCGCTTTTATTTACTTTTGAATTTATTTTTTCCCGACCGTCGCACGTTTGTACATAAACAAAGTGGTTTCTATCGTTTACATGAAGGTTGATCCTGAACTGCACATTTTTAAATAAAGTTCCAGAAACATGCAACAATGCTAATGTTAATACGAGCGCATTATGTACCGCCATGATTAGGTACCTACTTTATAAGAAAGTATTAGTATTATCCACCAAATAAGATTCTACCAAATTATATATTTTTAACTAGCTGAAACCCGCAGCTTCGCCCGCTGAAAATACGTTGCAGCATGATGTTATATAGCCTAAAGCCTTCCTCCATAAATGGTCTATTCAACATAAAAACAATTTTTCAATTCGAACCAGTTCCTAAGATTAGCGCGTTCAAACAAACAAACAAACTCTTCAGCTTTATAATCTTAGTATAGATTAAAAATTTACGTGAATTAGAAAAAAAATATTGTACGGAAGTTAAGTACTTATCTGCAATATTTTTTCTAATTCACGAAGCATTATGATAAAGATTTACTTAAAATCTACATTATCTTTTATTTGTTAATGTTTATTGTTTATTTGTTATGTTACTTTTTAAATCTTGTCTCTTGTACTATACGCGTGTACGAACGGGAAAAAAAAGTAGCGTTCGTCAACACTGTGCACAATTGCAACTTTTAATTCCCACTCGTCAACAGTGTGGACGACGGGGTGTTACCGAGCGGGAATGACCCTCATAAGGTACCCGACGCCGTGGGAGCGACGCAGTGTTATGTGGGATTTTACCGCACTAAACCCCCCATTGATGGTCGCCTCATGTTAAAGTGTGCCGGCAACCACATCCTTCTATCTAAAGGCTAGAAATAGGTGTGGCGGTGGTACTTCCCCGGTCGAACTACACTGGTTTTGAACCTTTAAATAATTTATTAGTTATGTTCATTGTTACTGTATCCTCGGTTGAATGCTTTTGTTTTTGGTTTATTATATTTTCCAAAATTATCTTTTAAAAGTGATGACAATAAGGACTAGGGCACAAGACTGGATACCATGACGGGAATACTTATTTTATGATTTATCTTCTTTTATTTTATCCTACGGGACTCTTTGAATTTTTTAATCAAAAAGTACCATATATACTACTTAATTCAGGTTAAAATTTATCACTGTTCCAAATTCATTCAAATCAATTAGCGATGCTGATGAGATTTAAAAGCAAACACCCACCAAAACTTTTAAATTTATCATAGTAATAAGATATTTACCTAGTTAGTTCTAGCAATGTGCAAAATAAAATTAAAAAAAAAAACAGCTCAAAATAAAATAAAATAAATGATATTCTACGATAGGTTCTCAAATAAAACTAGCATAATAAAAATGAAACCAGATTAAATATTACAAATGTTTATTTCAATTATAATCTAGCTCGTTTCTTATACACTAGCAATGAAAATTATTTATTATACAAACATTCTACATTCTTGTCTAACTTAGCATGACGATGAGACGAACTTAGGTAAATCCAAAAATATTGACTTATATTTTTTTCTAAAGTATTTATATAATACTGATGCAGAGCGTCCAACATCGGTCTATCAAGCAGTGGGTACTAGGTTTAATTCCTGTTTTTGTGTGCGGGGTTTTGAGTGTGTTCATAGTAGGTATCCATAACACAGAATTATTTTTAGAGAAACTGGAGTTATTTTCTGAATGATTTTAAATTTTAATAATTTGATATAACGCGCCTTAGTCGTTCGCGCCAAGTCATTCATTTGGTATAGTTTATAAAAAAAAATATATATTATTTACATTATTGTCTAAGCCCTGTTCACTTCCTTACCTGTGATTTGGATTGCCTTCCTCTACTAAATATCTAACGACTTAATGCCCCCTAACTGTCACAATCAGGCAAAGTGCATACACACGTGCAACATTAATTTTGTAAATAATAATTAAAAATTCCCGACCTTCAAAAATATGCAACATTTATGCTAATCCAACGACTTATGACTGTGACGCACAATGTCTACTAATTGAGCATGCATATCTATGCTTTCATTTGAATACTCCGAATATTTTCAAGGTGATGTTTAGACATTTCGTATATGACCTTTCGTTTCGGTTTTAACTCATCTTGTGTTGTAATAGAACACAATAATAATAATTTTTGTGATCGTATAGTTATCTTCTAATATATAAAATTTCTGTCACAATGTTAGTTACCGTACTCCTCCGAAAAGGCTTGACCGATTTTTATCAAATTTTATATGCGTATTCTAGTAGGTCTGAGAATTGGCCAACATCTATTTTTCATACCCCTTAAGGGTTGCCTACCCTTAACATTTTTTTTCACTTTTTGTATGGAAAAACGTCTTTTGTCGGGTCAGCTAGTAATATATATGTATGTATTGTTGAATTTTTCTGTTTTTTTTTTATTGATAGTTGCAATATTCGCCTATTCAGTTGCAATTTTTATGTCAGCATCTTGAAATGTTTCGTTGTTAACGTTTTTTTTTTTTTTTTTTTATATTGTTTTTGCACTTAAAGCACGAGAAATCCCACGTATTATTTATTTTTTATCGCATCGAATGCTACAGATAACTAAACTAACCAATTTTATATATTTTCCAATCATAGCACTGCTCAAAAGAATCGTAGAAAATTGGAACTTTTGTAGTTTTGACATTTCACTGAAGTTCCTACACTGATAATCTATGAAATTAACATTTTTTTCACAAATATGACACTCTCTACATTAATAATAACTAGCGTGTACATATATATAGCGGGGTTGTAAATACATTTAAAACCGAATATACATATGACTAATATACACCAGACTGATAAAATTATTTATTTTCTAAAGTTATGTTTAAATCATAGTTGACTGTCTAGAGGCTTCAATGCAAAATAAATATGTTTAGGTCTGCTTTGATCCCTCCAGACAAAAAGATATCAGCATATTAAAAATACAATTCATTCTAAAAATAAATTATAATTAACACTCTTCTAAGTCTAGAGATAATAAACAACTTAATCCACTGTTTCTATTTTTCTAGCGTAAACTAAACATAGTTTGTGTACTTATAGCGTAACTAGCATTTCTAGAAGTTTGTGTACTTCTAGCGTAAATCTAGCACGTTCTAGAAGTTTCTGTACTTCTATCGTAACTCTAGCACTTTCTAGAAGGTTCTCGAAGCTCACATCAGGTTCTGATGACGTATCATGTACCGGTCGCGCCTCATGTCGTTGAAGACGCAATCCGTTTGTTCTTCTACAATCATTGTACTGAAACACGACATTAATTTATTAGATTGTGCTTTGTTTTTATTTTATAAGTTTGCTACATACACAAAATGATTAATAATGACTAATATATTTGCTTTGCTCGAAAATAAAATCCTCAATCCTTATAAACAAGTCTCAAATCTTTTTAGTTTGAGCAGAGACCTGTGCTGATCAGGGAATCTCTACTATCTAGACTTCACATCCCTATTTTAGCAGCTCTCATACTTGCTCTCTGCTGCTTACAGATTTTCAGTGCGGCAAATACGCCTTACAATCAAGTGGACTGCATGCTCGTTCAATCTTACAAAAGGCGCGCTTACTTTATTTTCACATCGTTATAACAACTCATTATAATTATTTAATGTAGAATAATATTAAAATCCGTATACGTATATTTAAAAAAAAACAGAGATCTAGTCCTCAAACGTAATAGAGGAAATTTCCAACCAGTTTGCCTCCGATAATTAAAAATTAAAAAATAATTTAAAAAATGCATGTAATATTTTTTCATATATTTAAGATATATATTATGAAGGATTCAGTAAACTAGAACAATTGTCCGCATGAATCATTAAAAAAATGTACGTTTTGACTTCGCTACATGCGCCTTTTAAAATATCAGGCTAGCCCGTTACTGTTTTAGTTCAAATTAACAAACAAACAAACATATTAAAACTTACTCTTCAAATGGATCGTTACTTTCAGTATTTGTCACTGACGCTTCTTGATCTTGTTCTGTTATTGGAGCACTGAATTAAAAAATAAACATTTTTTTAATTTTTTTATGAAAAACACTATGTTATTAATATCTGTATTTCTTTGAAACTTGATGTAAAAAATGATTTTGTACTTACTCGTCATTAATGGCAAGTAAAATATTTTTATTGATTTCATTCGATTCCGTCGATTTCGAGGCGCTAATTAAAACAAAAATAAAATGAATTCGAAAACTAAAATATTTAAGATTATTACCACTTTTTTTTTTAAATATATTTAACATCTAATAAACAAAAAGCAACGCCGAGCCAAAATAGTTTCATTTGTTCCAGAAAGTTAAAATTATTTTTTATCTATTACATAGGTTGTTTATGGCGAGTTATTTTCTTTATGGATACAGGATAATTAAAGATACCTCAAGATATATTGTTGTGTAAAAAAAACAAAAAAATATTTAACGTATGCTTACCAAATCCATATTAATTAACACCCCAAAAATTATATAAATTTTTACAACTGAATTATATGCCATTTTTTTCGTATGAATAATTTCGGGAATGAATAAAAGTTTATAAATGTCCATTCAGCTTTGCGTTGTGATTTTTTTAACACCAATAATATTCAAACCAAATTATCAAATTTGAAAAATGGTTTAGATCTTAACCTAAAACCATATACGTATTTGTTTGTACTGTAATCAATTATTTACTTTTTTTAAATACTAAATACTCCTTGTAGTACATTATCATATTTTAATTATATACTCAAATTAAAATAATTTTAACAAAACAAAATAGGTACGTTTACACACAACAAAGTAAATTAAAACAAGATTTTTTTAACAAACAAATTATGTGCGTACACAAACAGAATTTTAAATTACAGCTAGGGCATACTACGTGGTCAATCTAATTACATTTTGTCTTCATACATGTTGTAGTTGACGCCAATCAGGGGATGACCAAATCTTGGATCGTAAAATGGATACATTTGAATGAACTGACTTCGCCACATGTACAATCACAAACTCGAAAAAGCCAACTGTCCACTCAAACAAAAGATAACACACTGCAACATAAAGGAAATAACTGATAAGTGTTGATAATGGCGGTTCAACAATGTTTTACATACATTTTGTCTTCTTCAAAGAAGAAGTCGTCGTCGTATTCTTGCATCATTTTGTAAATAAATAGGAATTTGTAACACTTATAATGCAATAACAAATGTATACGTGACAGGCTGATTGTCAGAATTATTGATTTTTCAAATCGTAAACGAGGTGCGCGCGTCGAATATTTTACTTTCTGTGAACTACCAATCACAATACAGTTTATCGTTGGCGGGAAAGTGTTTTATCTTTTTTCTAAAAGCAAAGGTAGCGACTCATAATGCCAAGTTTTTCATTCTTTTTAATTTGTTATAAGTAAGTTTATGTATTGTGCACATAAATACGGAATTACCATTAAAGTAGATAGATTTATATTTGAGTACTCCATTCAATATTTTTATCTAACGTTTTAGCAAGCCAAAACTAATGATTATTTATTTGATTCCTGTTTTTCGAAATAACATCCTTGTTTATTTACGTATGTGATGCTATTTTTGAATAATTTATTTAAAGATGGGTAAAAAATAATCATTTTTGCATGCTTGTGTCTTTAGATTGCGATTAATAAGCATTTCTACTTACTAGTTTCAAAGATGTTTGAGTTTAAAATATTAATACCTAAGTGCAATCATTGATGTACCTACAGTTTATGAAATTACTTTCAATATTCAGTATGTAGTACGTACTCATCATACAATAGATAAAACAAAAGCCTTCCAAGACGAGTCAGCTGTCATATTTACAAACACCCCTTTAACACTAATTTAAATTTTAAATTAACTAAAATGTTGTAAGCTACAAGGACAGTTCCAGCCATTGCATAACTGTACCTTATGTATAGGACTACCTACCTCTGTAATTGGCAGTCATTTGCCCGACGTGTTGCAAGATATCAACGCATTGGCATGATCGTTAAGCAACATAAACTGTTTTAAATGTAAAAGTTGCAATAAACTCGGTTCGCCCCTAGCAGTACTGTGGAGCGCCTCGCGCGAATTGGTCTCGTTACGCATAGCATATAGTAAAATGCTACAAATACAAGTAATAGCTGTGAGTAATAAAAAAGTGTATTTTGTATCTGTGGAATTTAAATTAAAAAGTGATTCTTCCCGCCAGAGTTATGACAGTTGTTTTTTTTTCAGCTGTCACTGTGTTTGAGTGCACTGATGAGTGCCACAGATTCGCAACAAACTGGGCCGGTCGCGACCTTCGTTCGGACGAACGTGGTCGGATTTCCCGTGATTCACGATAAGCAAACGTGGATTTTCGACCCAGATGTGTCACAACGGAGACGGAAGCAGTTTTTCGAGCTACACGGCGATAAAGCAGAGAAGTTGATAGAGAGACTGGGCTTAGGTATTGACGGGTATGAGGACCAGAGACTAAAAGCACAGAGACAAAGGGATGAAGGTCATTTAAACGGTTTAAATGCTTATCTACCTTGAGATAATTAGTGTTATAATTTATGGTGAATGTACTCACGAAGCTATTTCATTTTAATCTAAGAGCAATTTGCATTACTATTAGGTGACAAACCACCAACACACTTTGAGTTGATAAAATGATGCTTGAAACAACTTTGTACTACTTTAGGTAAGAAAGTATGTAAACTATGTAAATATTGCATTAGGCCCTTGGAATTTCCATAGATAATATAAGGTTATCTATCATTTGGAAATTTATAAATCTGTACAAATGAATCATCGTAAATATCTTGTACAAGTGAACATATAAATAGGTTTATTTAAAATATTGCCTTTACTCGGGCTATCAGTATTTTATGTTTATAGTATTATTTCTACAAAAGTCTTATCATACGAATTTTAATATTATTTGACGGAGTTTCAAGTGTAATACTGAATACAGAATTAGATAAACCTAAGTTTTCAAACCGCAAACTCATTTTCATAATAAGCTCAAAATTAAATCGTTCTTATAATAAGTTTAATAATAAATAAGATAGCTCAATTGTACACCCACCACACATAAAATAAGTAGCTAAATAATGTCTAATGAGAATACCTGAATTCGAAATAGCGCAATCAAAAATATTCTCGTAAAATATTTCGTAACAACTGTTACTTAAGTATAAGCTGTAATTAATAAATATTATCACATAATGTGTTTTCATTATAGGCGAAATAATGACACTACTATCAAATAGTCATTTAGGTACCATTATTTAATATTATAAGAGCGACAGTTACCGAATAGCAAATATTATTTGGTTACCCGATCCGCATATTCGGCCGAATTATTCGGTTTACCATTTCTTATTAAGAAACAACTGCGAGAGTGTGTTCATAGAAAAAATATTGATATGACTTTTAGTTGCTTTATTTTATTATTTTATTTATGCTTTATTCAACACACTTTTCATAGGATTTCTTTGCCCAATAACATAAATCTTACGAAAAAAGTTTTATTTTGTTTTTACCGTTACGTGTAGCCAAGAAAATAGAAAACTCGAACCGAATATATTCGGCTCCGAAACCGAATAATTCGGCCGAATACACATATTGAAAAAGTTGCCGTATTTACCGAATACTGAATATCAACCGAAAATTCAGCGAATTTCTAGTTATAGAATGATATAATTTAATGATCTATTTTATAGGTAACCATTGGAAACTTCACTGATCTTAGTATAAATTTTACTGTGTTGTTTAATTATGTACTATGTAATCTTTTGTTTCCCAAATATATAAAAAAATACTCATTATCGTGGTAGATGTGTGGAGTAACCTAGGTCGAAATAATTTTATTGTCATTTTTTGTCATCAACAAATAAAATAAACATAATGTACCTATCTAACTTTAGATTTTAGTTAAATAAAGTGCCTACATAGAGAACATATAGGTACATGTTACTAATATTTTAAAACGAGGAAGTTTGTGAGGATGTATGTGTGTTTGTAGCTCTTTCACGCATGAACTAAGGGCGCTTTCACATTAGGTCGCAAGCAGTGCGGCAGCAGCGCGTCAGCCGACGATGCAGCGAATGCTTTCTTATTACGACTATAACCGCGGGTAATTTTAGATTAGGGTGGCGCACTTTACTTTTATAATGGAAATAATAATAATAATAAATAATGAATAATAATTTCAATAATAGGAATGCATCTGTTACAGTCACGCGGCTGACGCGCTGCGGACGCGCTAGTTGCGACCTAATGTGAAGGCGGCCTAAAGATCGAATTTCGCTTAAATTTGGCACTCAGATAGTTTATGACCTAGATTATGAAATAGGATACTCATTACCGTGGTAGAAGCCGAAGACTTAAGAAAAATAATAATAAAATGAGTAGGAATAATAATGTCATTTCAAAACGTATTACATTTGATTGAGGTTTACCAATTATTGTCCCACTGCTGGACACGGAGTTTTAGGCCATAGTCCACCGCGCTGGCCAATTGGTCGACTTCACACACTTCCGAGAAATTTGCTCGGGTGTGTAGGTTTCCTGACGACGTTTTCATTCACCGAAAAGCAGTGATAATTAATTTCTAATACGCACGTAAATCTGGGTTTAAACCTCGGACCTGCCGATAGAGAGGGCAAGTTTCCAACCATTAGGCTATTAGTGCCTTTTTTTAAATTTTGATTAATGACCATTAGATGCTAAGTATGTCAGTTCATTAATAGGTACATTTATTTAAGTATATTAAAATAATAAAGAAAAAAGAACATCATGAACTGCCATACTTAGTATATTTTAAATGTAGGTATATAAATCCGAATTCGATATAAAACTTTTGAGTAAAATATCGTTAAATTATAATGAGTAAGCAATTAATGCAATTATTGCAATAATTCTCCTTTGTCTCATGTAATTAATTGAACGTAGAGCCACATCAAGGTTATTTACCGATCGTAAGATTAGTGGATTCATACTTGTCTAGCAAAATAATTGCGTTGTTGCAAAATTATATACAATATACAATTAATGATTCTAAATTACTGTTATTTTCTAAGCATTCATTATTCATATGTGTATGACGGAGTATTAATACTAATGCAATTTTAAAATTACTTCATTAAATTTTAAAATGACTATTAATTGAACAAATAAATATATGCAGACGAACACAAAAAGATTAGATTTCAAATATTTTTACTTCAATAAATATTAAAATTATTGTTAATTGAACAAATAAATATATGCAGACGAACACAAAAAAATATTAGATTTCAAATAAGTGGTCATTGGATTTTTTTATTGAGAACTAATGTTTATACTTCCATAAGCTGGTACTTTACTCAAGGTGGTAGCACCAGTGTAGTTCGACCGGGGAGGTACCACCGCCACACCTATTTCTAGCGTGAAGCATTTCTTGCGTTTCGATAGAAGGGTGTGGTTGCCGGCACACTTTCACATGAGGCGACCATCGTAGTCCTCGGGAGTAGCAACGCATCTGTGATTGACTTCAGATGGAACCCATGCTCTGTATGAAGTTGATGACAGATGTCCATGGGCGGCAGTGACCACTTACCATCAGGTGGACTGCATGCTCGTTTGCTACTTTAGTCAAATAAATAAAAAAATAAAAAAATAAATAAGCATACTAAATATTTCCGCTCTGTTTTAAATGCACGTACAATCATTTATAAAGAAGTTCGAAAAAGTTACAGATCGTTACGTTGTATAACAAAAACTTGTTGAAGAGAATAGCAATTCTATCTGTGGTTACGTGGTATATAATGCGCCATACAAAAAGTTCAATTTCGCAATGTTCTCGAACGATAGCTAGCGACAGTGCCGGATTAGCCATATAGCAAGAGTAGTAAATGCTAGGGGCCCCAAAAATAGAGGGGCCCCGTGGCCCAACACCTACCTGCAATTTAAATTTTATTATCTTTGCCCTAAAAATCTTAAACTGAAAGAAACTATAGAAAGTGTCATCTCTATTTCTTTCCAGATTAAATTTAGAAAAGTTTACTAGTAACAGTTTTGTTTTATTTAATACCCTTAAGGCAAATTATGGGCCTCCTGTCAGAATTTGCTACAGGCCCCGCGCTGGCTTAATCCGGCACTGGCCAGCGACGTCCATTGCAAGCTAATAGAGTAGAAGACAGGCTTCCCAGGCCGCTCTTTCTCATTGGGCACACTGGTCACGTGCCCAGGGCCCCGCGATCAGGGGGCCCCTAGTTCCTATTCAATTAACAATAGTGTTGAGCATAATAGCTTGTGAAAGGAGCGTTCAGAGCATCGTCGTTGGGCAAGGTAAGATACAAATATATGGCAAGATACTGGAGCAAATTTTTAAAACCAATGTAAAAACAATATGGCAATAAAAAAAGATATAAAAAGAAAAAAGACAAACCCACTGAGTTTCGTGCCGGATCTTCTCAGTTGAGGTCGTGTTCCGATCCGGTGGTAGTGTAAAAAAAAACATATGTAACTGACAATTTCTAAGTGCATCCGTAGGCCTATGCAAAATAAAGACATTTCATTTCATTTCAGAAGTATGTGCTCTGTTATCAGTGTGATGACCATGAAAAAGGTCGTCAGAAGTATACTGATGCAAATGTGATGACCATAAAAAAGGTCGTCTTTTTTTTTTTTTGCGCCCAGACAAAGGGGAAAGGGCTACCCTCCATGCGGGGAGGGTGGTGGTGAATGCCCATGCATACCAATACGGCCGTCCGCATTGGTTATGTGGGACTCACGAAAGAACCTACGTGCCTACCCACTAAACACCACCAGAGGTTGGCTTTGGCCTCTGAGGCCTTAAAGCCTTCACCGGAAAAATGCCCCCTATGGGCTGAAAAGGGGGTTTTTAGCGGAGTTCCATAAGGGAGCTCCGCGAGATTTTAACACTGTTGTGTAACATGTTGAGCATTAGTGACATCTGAGAGATGAACACTATGCTGGACACCTATGTTGCCTGACTGCTGGCCGCCAAGAGGCAGTCCAGGTCAGACGATAGTTTATTAGGGGGGTCGGTGAGGACATTCCTCGGCCGCCGGATTGAGTGTGGTGTGGGAAGGGGAGGGTTATAAACCGCCGCCTCCACCACGAGCTGGTTGGGATGGCAATCGGAGGCTTTGAAGCTTTGCTCTCCGAGAAGTTCTTAAGAACCTGCTGGATAGTAGGGAGTTCTAAGTCCCGGTGAAGATCAGCATTTCTAACGCACCAGTGTGCATTTAATGCCTTCCGACAGAAGAGGTTTTGAACAACTTGAAGTTTGTCCAACACCCTCGGAGACGGTGGCCACTTATCATCAGGTGGACTGCATGCTCGTTTGCCTCTTCAGTCAGGTAAAAAAAATCCGATATGTCTTCTAATCCACTTCTAAACACTAAAGAACACATGCCTGTTCAGCGAATGCAATGTTACGCCTGGCGGAGTATTCTACATATTATAACTAATTTGTGTTTCATATGCAGCGGTCAAGGTTAGACAGGTGGCTATTTAAATATATAATAAACAACGACTTTGCTAATTTATTTGTGTTATGAATAAATTTTCGTGTCTAATTTACATTCTTTAATGGAAGGGCGAATTCTAAACTATACGTAGAGAATGGCTTAACTTAAGGGAAAACAGGGTAATGGGAGTCAGCGGGCAATGGGAGTCACCCACATATCCACGAAACTATCCACGGGAGCATCGGATAAACCATTTTCATGCATTCGTCGGGTTCCTCCTGGTAGTGTTTTAGATGGTTCGTGAAAATAAACACTCGCGCTTTAAAGAGACAGGTTTTTGGTTTTGCGTTGTCCTGATGTAATTTTTCCTTACGGTAAAATAACATATAAGTGTATAATTTCTTACAGTATATAAAAAAGAACTTTTCACGTATTTAGCTAGACTACTGAAAGAGACATGTGCAGTTTAGATTGTGTCAGTATATTATAATTTTTTTTCATTAGCATAATTGAGGGCATTGACAGTCAGGTACCTACTGCTTGGAAACAGCATAGTTTGTAGTTATGAACTATTTAATATAAACAGTAAGATGTTTTATGGAAAGTTTGCCATGTACGGTTATTGCCATTGCCATGCCTATTTATTCGTAATAACGGTGCAAGGCATCCAAATCTTTGAGAATCCCACCTACGTAATAATTAATATTCAACCCGAAATTATAATATCCGCATTTTTGATTTAACTAAAAAATATCGGTTAAAAGTTGATAAACGCATAAATGTATTTAGTAGATGTGGTTCTTCCTCAAAATTTGGTGCGTTGTCCAGAATAAATTGTACTACCATCTATCGGTAGTTTTCTAAATACAAGTTTGTTAGTAGCGACACCTTGTATGATACTTAAAACAAGTATACAACAGCGGCCTCTATTGGCGAGTGGCGTAAATATTTTATAATAAAAGTACTCGTTATAGCTAAGAGATGGCGCTGTGCGTATTCAGTAAAAAAACAGTACCTTATTAATAAAAACTGGTTAAATAAGCATTTTAAATCCAGAAATTCTAAACGAATTCGTCTGTTCTGCTTTAAAGGTTATATGCACCGTGCATCAGGCATTTTGTTCATCCCATTGAAAATGTCGGACGAATAAGATTCGCGGACACTGTAACATGAGGGCAAAATGCGCTCTGTATTGTTGTATCTTGCTTGGCTTTAATCAAATAGTTTTTAATAAAATTTACAAATCGGATTTACTCTGACTCAAGTTATTTTTGCACATTATCCGTCAAATAAAATGTTTAGTACTTGTATTTTACTCTGATATGAGAAATTGAGAATACACGCAACACTAATCAGGACGATCTTATCGGGCGACATCCTCGTGGCATTGAGTTTTTTAACTATTCGTGTCCTAAAATTTACTACTAGGAAATTTTTCTAAACTCTCTGTCTTTGGAAGCGCCCAATACTTTTGATGAATCAATGAGTCTGTCTGTATCGCCCATTTTAGAACGATATTCGAAATCAAATGCCACAGAAACCATCTAGTACAGCTAAGAATATTAATAAATGTAAATTAAGAAAGTAATCAATACACTAAACTTCATAGTTGTGATTTTTTTTATCTGGCTGAAGTAGCAAACGAGCATGCAGTCCACCTGATAGTAAGTGGTCACTGCCGTCTATGGACATCTGTAATCAACTACATACAGAAACATGGGTTCCATCTGAAGTCATTCACATTTGCGTTGCTACTCTCGAGAACTGTGATGGTCGCCTCATGTAAAAGTGTGCCGGCAACCACACCCTTCCATCTCGCGCAAGAAATGCTTCACGGTGTGGCGGTGGTACTTCCCCGGTCGAACTACACTGGTTCTACCATCTTGTAGTGGGTAAGTGATATTTGTTTGGGACACACACAGGCCTTCAAGATACATTTTGTGATATTTCTCCCATAAAGATGTTACAAAGATGAAAAAATACGAATAAGCAATTTTGGAATGATATTTTGGGAGGCATTACCCAAAACTTTTGGTTGTTTCACGTACACTCATACTACTCGACCAAAACAATTAGGTGCATGACAGTTGAAACGTCATTAGAACTAGGGATTTCCCATCCCGATACGAAGTATATTCTATTACCAAATACCAAGAGTATGTAGATATACGATTATTAACAATTTCATGTGTTTAATATATTTGCAGACTTGGAATAATTTGGTTTCTTTTTTATTTTTGTAAGAGTACGGCGACTGATGCCGAGACAGGAATACTGACCCCATGCATCGTCTCTTGTTAAAAAAATTGCATATTTTTAATATGACAGTCCTTTCTCTACCACCAATAGTCTTTTGCCTATTCATTTTGACGTTTATTGACGAATATTCAAATAATTTAATAACCACTTGAAAAAATCAATAATCACTTATTAAACTAACATTATAACGAGAAACATATAACAATGAATCGAATTTATATAATCTCAAAGCGCAACTTAAACACGTGCTGGCTAACGTAAACGCAGACGACACACGACTGCACGTCACTAGGGGATGCGCGGGGACAGAAGCGAGGTGCGGGGTACAGAACCGCTTTCGTTTCATGCGCCTAATTGTTGTGGTCACGTAATACAATTGTTATTAATACCATTCCATCAGTATAATTTTAAATATTAGACATCATCAAAGTAATATGGATGTTTCAATTATTCTCCGTTCTTTCCATATCTATTTTCTGTTCACGATTAGAATATTCTCTTATATTCCCGAAAAAAATATAAGTAAAAGACAAATTCTCAAATCATTTCGTTTATTTCATAAATTTACTGCCGATCGAGACTTGACAATTTCAAACTTATTTTAATGACATGACAGAGTAAAAATATTCTAGTTATAGGAAATAGGAAACTAGCTAAATGTAAACAGACAATATTTGGAATGAGAAAATCTTTAATGTGTGTTGTACGTTTGCTAACACCAATATTTCCTCTCCATTAATTGAGTATTATTAAATTCATGTCAACAAACCACATCTTAAAAATCTTGTCAACGATAAATTTGTTGAAAATCCAAAGGAAACTTACTATAAACATCATCAAACTTTGTCTTTGAACTTCCAAGAAATTTATCATATTAATAATTAATAGAAATACACCTAAACTGTACAGTTGCTATGATCAAAAGAAGAATTAAAATATTTTATTGATTTATAAGAATACAGCATTTAGGATTAAGAAAACTACAAAATAACAGCTGTAGTTTTTAAATCCAATTGAAATAATTATCAAATGAATAAATGCTATCATATACACCTAATTTTGGGGTTAGTTTTATAAATTATTTAATCATCAGCAACCGTACTATATGTATATAGCTAAACAATACTATTGTGTAGTAGAAATGTCATAAATGCATATTATTATTACAAAAAATTTGTTCCATTAATCTAACTAGTAACTAAAATGAAAATTGTGACTGTTTCTCTTATAGTTACATTATTTATTAGTGATTACATTTTCCCTTTAAACAATTACATTTTATTTTGAAATAAGCGAAACATTTAATTACTTAGTAAGGCACCTCAAGTTTTTGGTTTGTATTTTGTGAGAGTTTATTTTTTTAATTTGTACAAGATTATCTGCCAATATAGAGAAACTTAACTCGACCTTAAATATACGTAGAACACTAGAACACCGAAGAAATTACCGTAATATGGCATCATAAATAACGATTTATAATTATTCATTAAAGAGATCAAAATACAATTTATTTTAGAAAATACACCTTTAATTTATTTACTGTTTTGGTAAACAGTAAAAATTATTAACAATGCTAAATAGACTAATATTATCCTTACTTTTAATCATCTTCAATGATTATTATCGTTCATATTGGTTCGATTTTGTCGTTTGTAATTCAATTCGTTGTTTATATCTATTTTATTGGTCTCTGGCGTGTCTTCAATACACTGTGGACAGCGGGACCTGTAAAAAAACAAATTTCGTTTTAAAACATAGTTTGTTACGTAACTCCACCTAGTGGGCAGTAGCTGCGTTAAAAATGTAGAGTATGCGTCGGGTGACAGGAAAACTCACTTACTACAGAATATGAAACATGAAGTTATCAGCATTTAATAATATTTTGATACCAAAATTTAATTTATATGAAATGCCCTGAAGTTATATCATTAAATAAAATATCGTACAGGTTATTGTATCCATATATTATTAACGCAATAATAATGAATTGTTAAAGAACTGTGTATTAAGTGAAAAAATCGGGAGTATACAATTTTGTAGTGAGTTTTTCTTGTCACCCGACGGCATATTAATATTAAACAATATTAACAATTCACTAGAATTTTAATTCATAATTATAATTATTACAAAATAAAACTAATTTATCAAACGAATAAAAAACGAGCACGCAGTCCACCTGCAACAGCTGTAGTCCAAAACATACTATCTGATGTCAATTACAGATGCGTTGCTACTCCCAAAGACTAATATTTTCCCTCATAACTTTTTAGCGAAACGCAAGAACTATTTCACGATAGAAATAGGTGTAGCGGTCGTACTTCCGCAGTTTAACAGTATTTTCATTCTACCTTACGAATACAGTTCATCAATAAAAACATAATTTCAATATAAAAAACTCATTTCATAAACATTTTCTCTAAGTGGTAGAACCAGAGTAGTTTGACCGGGGAAGTACAACCACCACACCTATTTTTAGCGTGCAGCATTTCTTGCGTTTCGTTGGAAGGGTGTGGTTGCCGGCACACTTTCACATGAGGCGACCGTCATAGTCCTCCGGATTAGCAACGCATCTGGGATTGACTTCAGATTGAACCCATGTTCTGTATGAAGTTGATTACAGATGTCCATGGCAGTGACCACTTACCATAATGTGGACTGCATGCTCGTTTGCTATCTCAGTCAGATAAAAAACATGAATTAATACTCGGATACTTGTATCAAACCATGTTTTTAATTAAATTAATAGTTACCTATCCCAACAGGTCATTAAAGTTTAGTTTATAGACCGGAGACTCAGTACAAAAAGTATTTTTCAAACTCCGTAATTAGGTAGTTAACTACCTACTCGATAACCCGAATCGAGTTTTAACTTTGCATATTACATTTAGCGCAAATTATAGACAAAGGATCAGTGGCTATGTGATTACAGTCTAGCCCTTTTTTACTTTTCATTTATATAGCCTTGACGGTCGACAAGATTATTTTGTTTTATTTAACTAGATGTCGCTTCAGGCTATAATTGAATTTACAAATATATATACACAGATATATGTGTGTTTACATACATATATGTGTGTTTGTATGTGTGTACTTATACGTGTAAAAATATAACTCAAAAAAAATACATCTGATTTTGAATTGTCTGTAAGTGTGTATGTGTGTGTGTGAAGGAAAACATCGTCAGGAAATCTACACACCCAAGGGTTCTATAAAAAAAGTTCTCGGAGGTGTGTGAAGTCCACCAATTCGCACTTGGCCAGCGCGGTGAGCTATGGCCTATAACTCTCTCATTTCGAGAGAAGACCCGTGCCCAGCAGTGGGACGATAATGGGTTGACAACGAGACTTCACACATCTTAGAGAATATTTTTAGAGAACTCTCAGGTGTGTAGGTTTCTTTACTGTTTCCTTCACCGTAAGGGAGTGATAAGTGATTTCTAATACACAAATATATTTCGCATAAATAAGTCGTACATTTCTGGAATTCAAACCTTGGACCTACAAAGGATGTTTCAACCATTAGGCTGTCCCTGCTTTGAATGAAATTAAGTGAAATGAAAAACCACCGATTCGCACTTGGCCAGCGCGGTGGACTATGGCTCAAAACTCTTTTATTCCGAGAGAAGAGCCATGCCCAGCAGTGGGACGATAATGGGTTGACGACGACGAAATGAAAAAAAAATGTCCTTATTTTGTATAGGCCTACGTGGGCGCTTACAAATTGTTAGTTATTTTTTCTTACACTACCACCCGATCTTGTGAAGCTGTTACATATTAAATACAATAATTTGCTCCAAAAAGTTAAAGATTTCCATTAAATTGTTATAGATCCTGTGATCAAAACCTTTTCAAACTCTTATCAGACTACCCCTGAAGTACATCCTTTCTAATAAAAAAAAGAATCATCAAAATCGGTTGGCGTGACATTGAGTTATTCGTACATTTATCGCGCACATTGAAAATGCAAATTGAAGACTCAAGCGTTTTTCTTATAGATGCCATTGTCAAAAGTGAACTAAAAATAAATGGGACCCCATGACACGCACTACCTTTCAAATAAAAGAAAAATCATCCAAATCGGTTCACCCAGTCCGGAGAAATGAGGTAACAAATATAAAAAAAAAAAAAATACAGACGAATTGAAAAAGGTTCGTGAAATGTATTAACTTCTACAATTTCCAAGGAAGAGTCTAGCAAGCTACCATAGTCGATTGAAGTTATTTATAGATGCCCGACCACTCGATAGGACTGGATGGGTTCTAAGCAAAAACTAGATCTAAGCTTCTAGCTTCCGTTTAATGCGAGTCAAGATTGAGTTTTTATGCATTTTTTATGGTGAACTACGTAAGATACATGGTAAATGGTCATTCCCTTTCTTTGTAACATTAAAGTAGTAAGCGATCAACTTAGGCAGAGCGGTGGGCTATGGCCTAAAACTCTCTCATTCTGAGAGAAGCCCCGTTCCCAGTGGGACAATAATGTTTTTTTTTTTTTAATTGACTGTAGTAGCAAACGAGCATGCAGTCCACCTGATGGTTAGTGGTCACTGCCGCCCATGAACATCTGTAATCAACTTCATACAGAACATGGGTTCCATCTGAAGTCAATCACAGATGCTTTGCTACTCCCGAGGACTATGATGGTCGCCTCATGTTAAAGTGTGCCGGCAACCACACCCTTCTATCGAAACGCAAGAACTGCTTCACGCTAGAAATAGGTGTGGCGGTGGTACTTCCCCGGTCGAACTACACTGGTTCTACCACCTTTAAACGACCACCTTTAAGTGGGTTGAAGAGATGCTTCCAAATTTTTGCCTTTTCCTGGATGGAAGTTCTCACAGGATTCTTTAGAAAAAGGCTTGACACCATAAAACATGATGGTCAACAGTAAGTGTTCACGTTGTTTACAAAACAACCTTCCATGCCAAAGCATAGTAAAATTCCGAGAATACGCCATTTGTGTCACTTTCGCGAATAATCTATTTGAGTGGCAATCCCTAATGGCGGGCGTGGCGACCACACCTGGACGCCACACCTGAAAACCACGTTTATTTCCAAAGTGATTAGGGATGGGTGATTTGGCGAACATGCGACTTGGTAAACATGGTATCACTTCCTTTTGAAGGTAAACAACTCACATTGTTATACTAGAAGAAATTATTATAATAAACTAACTGACCCGGCGAACTTCGTTGTGCCTAAAAGTTAATAATATAACTAAAAAATGTGTGCGTGTACTAGCGTACACTCGTAAGAAGTGAAACTTCTTTATGACGTTATTTTTCAAAAAATAATTTACTATATGCAACTTTACAGAAATTGGTTAAATAAAGTTAAATTAGATAAAGTTAAACAAAAGGCTTTTATTAAACTTTATCTAATAATCTAATCTATGATAATCTATCTAATATCACGCGTGGTAGGGATAAGAAAAAGATGGCGCGTAACGGAAAAAAAAGATGGCGCGTAACAGAAAAAGATGGCGCGTAACGAAAAAATGTTACACTAAATTTTTTTCCAACCCCGATAAAGAAGTTTCATTCACTTCAACAACCCCGATAAATAAGTTTCACTTCAATAAGTGTTCCTCCATTGTATTATGCATGTATTATACATAAAAATCTTCCTCTTGACTCTATTTAAAAAAACTGCATTAAAATCGACTTAGTTTATACTATGTAGTATACGATAGACATACAAACTCGAAAAACATTACCCTCCTTACGGAATTAGGCAAAAACAAAAAAAACGCCAAATGCGTTTTTTAATCATTTATTTAATTTAAAATACATACATACGGTAAAAACCGCTAAATGCATTTTTTAATAATCAATTTATTTGATTTAACATACATAATTACATACGCTCAAAAGTCATAACATCTGACGCGGTCGGGTAATTGTAATTAAAGCAAAATACCCGACAGTTTAAAGGCGAAAAAGGCGTGTTTTTGTGTTTTCCTTTTTTTGGTTTCCAAGGTGGTTGAACCAGTGTAGTTCGACCGGAGAAGTATCTACCACCGCCACACCTATTTCTAGCGTGAAGCATTTCTTGCTTTTCGACACAAGGGTGTAGTTGCCGGCACACTTTCGCATGAGGCGACCATCATAGTCCTCGGAAGTAGCAACGCATCTGTGATTGACTTCAGATGGAACACATGTTTTGTATGTAGTTGATTACAGATGTCCATGGGCGGCAGTGACCACTTACCATCAGGTGGACTGCATGCTCGTTTGCTACTTCAGCCATATATAAAAAAACACTGTATTTGATTAAGTGTGTTCAAATAGTTCAAATGGTTCTTAAAAGTATACAACCCTTCTTTGGACTTATCTTCTTGTTTACCCGTTTAACAGTTTTTAATACGAGATAAGATCCTGGGAATCAAATCTGCGCCCATATGTGATGTTTATTTTTAACCTAAATCCACATTTGTTAATTGCAGGTGTTAGAACCAGTTTAGAGTGACCGGGGAGGTATCAGCGTCACACCTATTTCTAGTGTGAAGTAATTCATGTGTTTCGCTGGAAAAGTATTTTTTTTTTATTTGACTGAAGTAACAAACGAGCATGCAGTCCACATGATGGTAAGTGGTCACTGCCGCCCATGGACATCTGTAATCAACTTCATTCAGAACATGGGTTCCATCTGAAGTCAATCATAGATGCGTTGCTACTCCCGAGGACTATGATGGTCGCCTCATGTGAAAGTGTGCCGGTAACCACACCCTTCTATCGAAACGCAAGAAATGCTTCACGCTAGAAATAGGTGTGGCGGTGGTACTTCCCCGGTCGAACTACACTGGTTCTACCACCTTCAAAAGGTGTGCTAATTGACCTAAATTCGAGGCGAATATTTCAGTCTTAACGAGTGTCGTCAACCCATTATGGTCCCACTGCTGGGCACGGGTCTTCTCTCATGAGAAAGTCATTAGGCCATAGTCCACCGCGCTGGCCAAGTGCAAATTGGTGGACTTCACACACCTACGAGAACTTTGTTTTTTTTCAAAGAACTCTCGGGTGTGTAGGTTTCCTCACGATGTTTTCCTTCACCGAAAAGCAGTGATAATTAATTTCTAATACGTACATAATTTTAGAAAAATCAGTGGTGCGTGCCGGGGTTTGAACCTCGGACCTCACGATCGAGGGGGCAAGTTTCAACCGTTAGGCTATCACTGCTGTGCTTAACGAGTAATGTAATGAAATGTCTTTATTTTGTATAGGCCTTTTTTTTTTTGTTTTCGAGGGGAAACCTTCAAAAGGTACCCGACGCCGTGGGAGCGACGCAGGGTTATGTGGGATTTTTACCGCACTAAAACCCCCCCGGTGGCCGTCCTCGGCGCTGAAAAGGAGGACTCCAAGATCTCGAAACGACTTCAACCGGAATCCTCCGAGCGCGCTGCCCCATCGGGCTCCTCCCAGATGGGCGGCTGGGCCCACCGCTCCGTCTAGTCTTTACGACGGTATGCGACCACACATACCGCCGTCCTTCCCGGGATTGCCTGACCGAACGGTTCGAGCTCCCACTCTAGCGGCCTGCAACCCCGGAAGCCCCTTTTAGTCGCCTCTTACGACAGGTAGGGGATACCGTAGCCCTATTCTGATCCCGAGGCTACAGGGACGTTCGTATAGGCCTACGGGGGCGCTTACAAATTGTCAGTTACATTTTTTTTCTTACACTAACACCGGATCGGTCACTCTTTTTTACTGAACTGTAGGAATACTGGAGCTAACTTTCATTACCATTACACTGGTTCTCCCACCTATTACTTTGTCCAGTAGCAGCTACGAACCCAGCAGTGGTACATTGAAATGGATTGCAACTAATTTCCCTATCTTCAAAACTACTGATGGGATTTCACTAAAATTTCATAGATAGCTTATGACCTAGATTGACACACTACTAAGCAACTTAATCAAAGCGGGTGACGCCGCGCGATCAATCTAGTCAATTATGTATTGAAGGTTGCATGTTATATAGCAATTAGAGTCGGTAATTACGGATCATGCACAAATGGTAATTAAGTAAAATTATTAATTCCATAACGCTAATTAGTTCTGGGACATATTGCATAGTCTTTAGTCTTGCAGAAAATTTGTGACTGTCAGCGGGCAGCGATAAGCGATTGAAATAATGCTCGCTTGACTTTTGTATATAGAACTGTACCCTGCGCTCGTTGCTACGCCACCACAAAAAAGACCTTTGTGGGCTCATGCACAATAACTTCTATAAAGGATATACAGGCAAACATGCATTTTTAATATATATAGAAATATGAAGGCCGTGATACAGTGGTGCCAACCAATTACTGTCCCACTGCTGGGCACGGGTCTTCTCTCAGAATAATAGAGATTTAGGCCATAGTCCACCGTGCTGGCCAAGTGCGAATTGGTAGACTTCACACACTTCCGAGAACGTTTTTTTAAAGAACTCTCGGGTGTATAGGTTTCCTTACGATATTTTCCTTCACCGAAAAGCAGTGACAATTAATTTCTAATACGCATATAATTAAGAAAAATCAGTGGTGCGTGCCTGGGTTACAACCTTGGACCTCCCGATCGAGAGAGCAAGTTTCAACCATTAGGCTATCACTGCTCTCTGAACTCAGTGATACACCTGAGATAAATTACTTTACATCGTTACTACAGCCCATAGATATCTGTAATTTAAATAAAAATCTAAAATCCTAGTAAAGTCTGCCAAGATGCGTTGCTACCGCTGATAATTTAGTAAAATAAATTTCTAGAATTTCTAGTATTTTCATCTGTCTGTTTATAGGTATGTGAATCACATGAAATCAGAATAACTATATTTTATTTAAAGCATTTTTAGTATATTAATAATAATATAATTGATTATATATTTCTATATTTATACCTATATAAGTACTATAAACCCACTTGGTTTATAGTAAGTATATAATTTTTTTATTTAATTTAATTTCTTCAATTCTATTAAGTTATTAAAATAAATAATGTTACATTTACTTTCTAATAAGATCTCTTTTAAGTTAAACTTAATTTACCTTAAGTTACCTCAATAATATATTTTTTACTAGGTTGTAGAAACAGTGTTGTTTGACTGGGGAGGTACACCGCTAGACTTAATTCTAGCGTGAAGCATTTCTTGCGTTTCGATGGAAGGGTGTGGTTTCCGGCACTATATATAAGGCGACCATCTTATTCCGTTCTATATGAAGCGTTCTATATGAAGTTGCTTACAGATGTCCATGGGCGGTAGTGACCACTTACCATAAGGACTACACGCGTTTGTTACTTTGATTTAATTTAATTTAATTTAATTTAATTTAATTTAATTTAATTTAATTTAATTTATTTAATTTAATTTAATTTATTTTGATTTACTTTACTTTAATTTACTTTACTTTAACCACTCACCATAAGGACTACACGCGTTTGTTACTTTAATCTAATAAAAACTCAAAATGAAACTTAAGTTAACTTATAAGGAAACATTTAGCAGACGTTTCGATCTTGCAATAGTCGTGATATGCCGCTAACTGCAAATGTTACCGTATTGCTAACTTTATAGTTAAGCAACTTCATTCTTCGGCGCACGTGGCTCAGTGGTGCAATCATATTGAAAATCATATGCTTATTCCATGATTTTCTTTTAAAGTTTGGTATATATGTATTTCATGAAAACTAAGTTGAAAAGTTTTAAATCATTTTAAAAGGCAGGTTTCTAATTATTAAGCACATTATTTCCTTGAAGAATACAATTTCTTGCTACTATTTTTTTCAGAAATACAAATTTAATTTTTATCTGACTGAAGTAGCAAACGAGCATGCAGTCCACCTGATAGTATTACTGCCACCCATGGACATCTGTAATCAACTTCATACAGAACATGGGTTTCATCTGAAGTCAATCACAGATGCGTTGCTACTCCCGAAAACTATGATGGTCGCCTCATGTGAAAGTATGCCGTATGTACGACGGATACTAAAAAAATGTTAAAAAATTGCTGGTACGGAACTCTTTTTGTGGAAATGTAAGTTGGACTTGGCCTATTTTATTTTACAACGTAGGAGCATTGTAATAGTAATTAGTCCTTAGAAATATTAAATTTATAGAGATTAGTAGGAACTAATATCTATAAATTTAATATTTCTAAGTAATTAGTCCTTATTTCTAAGGACTAATTATTTTGTGAGACAGTGGTTAGTATACCCCATTCGGATACCGGTCTCATGCGCAATGGGTTCCGGGTACGATTCCCGGCCAGACAGGTATCTCAATGATGAGTTTTGATTCATGTTCTGGGTCTGGGTGTTTGTGTATTTGTCTTATGTGTGTCCATGGTACCCACGACACAGGAGAAAATCCTACCGTAGGGCTATGCGTGTAGAAAGCGTATGACCATGGACATGTGTAACTAACTCCCCATACAAAATTGGCACAAATCTCCTTGGGCCGAATTGACCATTTACAGTGTGTATTCGTCTTGTATGTGTCCATGGTACCCACGACACGGGAGAAAATCCTAGTGTGGGGCTATGAGTGTAGAAAGCGTATGTATAAAAGTGTACCTGTGTGTGTTTATAAACCCGTGTGTGTTTATAAACCCGTGTGTGTGTATGTGTGTGGTTACAAACAATACAATAATGGTATCTGTCAAGTTTGACGTTTTCATTCCAACAATGAAATGAGTTTAGCGGTTTGTTGCACTTCGTTAACGGTTGAAGTGTGTTGACAGCCGCATTAGAGATTAAGCTGTTATACTGATAGCTTAGTGGTAAAAGCCATCGAGGTCCAAGGTTCAATTTTTTTTGATTTTTGCGTCTTAAATGTCGTAAATTTTAATGGTGAATATGCATGCTTTCCACCTAATGAGTGGTCGTTACATAATCTTTAGAAGACCTGCGTGGCGGAGCGGTTACCATACCGATGTGACGCGTAATGTGTCCCGGGTTCGATTCGCGGCCAGACAGATATCTGAATGATGAGTTAAGATTCATGTTCTGGGTCTGGGTGTTTTTGTATTCGCCTTGTGTGTGTGATGGTACCCACGACACAGGAGAAAATCCTACTGTGGGGCTATGCTTGTAGAAAGCGTGTGCGTGTGCCTAAAGGACATGTGTACCTAACTAAGCCCACATACGAAATTGGTCACAGATCTCCTTGGGCCGAATTGACCATTTACCATCTGTTGCCTCGAATGCTCGTTCGCTAAGAATACTTACTTTACACTTGTAAAAAAAAATATGAAAATAAAATCAAAATTCTTGCTCAGCGTAGGGATAACGATGTGTTGATTACTCATATTGATAAACTTTAACTTACCAAAAAATTAAAGATACAGCGTGGGCACCCTTTTCTGTGCCCCCAGGGACAGTTTGGCCCCTATCTTTTTGTAGCCATCGTTTTTCACCTTGCACTTCGGTTTTTCGTTAGGTTCCACTGGACAGCCCTTCAACTCCCAAACCAGATTAGTTAGGGATTTCGGCCGGCTGAGTTTCCTCGACCGTTTCTCTGGGAGTTTTGGCCCATTCCCCGAATCACCTGACGTGCGCCCTCCAGAGTGACTCGAGTCCAACGTTCCGTCCAGCTCCATCGCTTGGTGGATGTTCGACAGGCTCTTGTACCGTATGTTGAAGATTGGCGAGTCCCCCTTCGTCAGGGGCCGGATAGGACTAGCTAAGGGACTAGGTGACTCCTTAGTTGGCGAGTGACTCTTCTGACTAAACACCAACCGTGGTTTATTGTTACTGACACTATTTTTAATGTACAATTTCGGTAGATTCGGAATTGGTGCTACCGATTTCTCCTTATAGACTGTTATGGGGGCTTCTTTAGCTGTTATTGTCGCTTTGCGAGTCCGTTTCTCAGCTTTTTGGGAATTCAGCGGCTTTTTAGTGGGTATAGTCTCTATCGGTGGTGGTTCCGGCTTAATTTCTGTTATCAGAGGCATATGGATAGGTGTGGCGGCTGGAGACGATGGAGCGGATTCGTGTCTTGTCGGTTCGTTGGAATAACATGCCTTGATATTCTTAGGAAGCGGTGCAAATCCTCTCACGTAGTCATAGATTTGGTCAATCTCATCATACTCATCCGGGATGCTGTTCTCGTCTCTATGTGAGCTGTAAATGTGGCTATGGCGACTGATATGCTTGTGTTGATTCGCTGAATCCGAAGACGCGCTTCTTCGGAGGAAATACCCAGTTTTAACTAGAGGTGGAGCATGTAGTGGTGCGTTTAACAGCCTCTTGGGATCGCCCAGTTTCCCATCTAACACGTGTATTCGATCGACCACGTCCACAAGCAAACGATTGCATTTTTCGACTAGTCTGGAAAATTCCATGAAATTTTTGATCTGTTCCTCGTTCTTGCATCTCAGCATTTTAAGAGGGGCGGCCATGGGTAAAGCAATCAATGCATTGCCTTCCTTCTGCAACGGTAATGCGAAAACGTGATCTTCTTCGAATAGGGATAACAGTCTTAATTCTGGTACAAAATGATTCGCGCTTTTTAGGCCTCTTGGAGGAGTACCGTGGACGAGTCTTACGGTGATTGGCAATCGCTTTGTTAACAACGTCTTCGCTGTGTGGACGCCGCTGATATTCTCCTCCTTAGCCACGGCCGAAAACTTGCCTCTTTGATCCAAACTAAGCAGCACCATGTCACCTTTCGTGTCAGTACACTTTAAGTATTTGTTTTTACCTAAAAACGTTTCTCCTCTCGGCATGATAACCTCTCCGGCGGGCAAATTCCTCGCTCCATCTGCCGTGATATTTCCATCTAAGTCCGTTTTCGCGCAGATCACCCTCACTGGTTCTCTCACTAGGCATCCGTCGTCAAGTTTCCTTCTAGCTAGTTCTGAGACGGACTCGATGCATCTGACGGCCCTTCCTTCTTCACTCAGCAGTTCAAAGTAGCCCTTATACGTATCGGGAATGGCGATTCTTGGTCCAACGCTAACCATTCGTCTTCCTTCCTTTAGTTTGATAGCTTGAGCGATTATTTTCTTTCTTTTGCCCGCCGATACGAGTAGCGCTGTGCTTTGTAGTCCAGGGCTAGGGAGCGTGGGTACTCCGAGGCCTCCATATTGGCCTTTGATGATCTTAGCTACGCTCGGTAGTCGGTTCTTCGCGGCGAACTCTCTGAGGTAGTGACCCTCGACAGACCAGCGGGATGCTGCGACCACGACTTGGCCGTCCGTGGCTGCCATCGTGGGGAGTTGTCACATCTGAAACAGACAAACGTATAAGTTATTTAACATCGTTTTGAAATAAATAGTTATGTTACGATTCGCTGAATAGAAAAATGTGATTTTTTTTACTACTAAACAAGAACGTAGACAAGCTTAAGTTCAGTGTAATTGTGTAGAAATTTATCAGCACCAAATGAAGCTCAATTTTTTAACGAAATCTTTAACAGATATATACGTTACTGATATATATGTGAACTAATCGTAAGTTAAAAAGCCTTGAGACATTTATGTAAGACTGTCTCAATTTTTTTTCTACAACGCTCATGGAAAGGTTACTGCTATACTGCCATAATTAAGTCAAATATTATTCTTGCAACAGCGATAGAAATATTTTTAGAGTGAAACAGTTCTTGTATTTTGTTATGATGTATTTCTCGTCTCACTTTTACATATATGGGGTGAGCTTCTTAACCTTAAGATGCAGCAACCTAATCGTATTGTCTTATTCACATAGCGGTTACCATACCTTTTTTTTTTTTTGTTTTCGAGGGGGAAACCTTCTTCAAAAGGTACCCGACGCCGTGGGAGCGACGCGGGGTTATGTGGGATTTTTACCGCACTAAAACCCCCCCGGTGGCCGTCCTCGGCGCTATAAAGAAGACTCCGGGTACTCGGTCCGACCGCAACCGGAATCCTCTGAGCGCGTGGCCCCATCGGGCTCCTCCCAGATGTTGCAACAGCGATAGAAATATTTTTAGAGTGAAACAGTTCTTGTATTTTGTTATGATGTAGTTGTCGTCTCACTTTTACATATATGGGGTGAGCTTCTTAACCTTAAGATGCAGCAACCTAATCGTATTGTCTTATTCACTTAGCGGTTACCATACCTGTTTGACACGCAATGGGTTCTGGGTTCGATTCCCGGCCAGACAGGTATATGAATGATGAATTTAGATTTCTGTTCTGGGTCTGGGTGTTTGTATTCGTCTTTGTATGTCCACGACATAGGAGGAAATTCTAGTGGGGCTGTGAGGGTAGAAAATGTATGTTTTTTTTTTGGAGTAGGTTACAGATGATACGCATGGACCAACATCAGTTGAACTTCATTTTTGCTAATTGTAAAACGAAGACGATTGTTAACACAAAACAGTACTTAGTGGAAAAGGAAAGTTCAAGAGAAAGTTGAAACTAAATACGCATGTCCCATGGTCACTAATTGTCATGGGGCAATGTCAGTTAATTACGGGTAATGATGCCGAAGACTGCTTTGAATATTCAATGATACAATGTGGGAAAGTCATGTCGCTGTTATTAATTATCTTGTTGTACAAGAAATTACTATAAAGACAAAAAACCCGACTGCCAAAATTGCAATTTTCGGTCGGATAACACATTATAATTATTATATTTGGAATATTTGGAATATGTTTGTGACAATTTTGCATACCCTAGTGGGTTAGAATGATTATGACTGTATATCTTGTTATTCTGCAAATAAATGAATTGAAACATTTTAGGTGTTTATGACAAAACAGAAAAATAAGTGTTTTAATATAACTGTAATGGTCTATTTGCAAAATTTTATTTGGTACTTATATTGTTATGATAATTACAAAATCCTCCCTCTCCTCCCCTTTTTCCTGATCGCAGGCGCCATATTAAAAAATTATATAGCTTATTATTTCATTTCATTCTGACGACCCGCGTGGCCGAGCGGTTACCATCCCGGGCTGACGGGCAGCTGGTCCCGGGTCCGATTCCCGGCCAGACAGCTGTCTGAATGATGATTTTAGATTCTTGTTCTGGGTCTGGGTGTTTGTGTATGTCCATGGTACCCACGACACAGGATAAAATCCTATTGTGGGGCTATGAGTGTAGAAAGAGTTTTATTCTCCAAATTGAGAAGATTCCAATAACATGTCAAGCCGTTTGAGCTGTACCGTATGCTAAAGAAATGGGCATACAAACATACATACGCCCGTAAAAACTTCAGATAGTAGATTAACAGACAAACTTTTCAACAATCTTATGTGGGAATCGAACCGCGGATCAAACTAATTCCTTCAAATCATCTCGCAAATAGCAGTAAAATGGTCGTGGTGTCGGAAATGAGTGAAATCACAATTTGATTTCGACCGCAAATATGAGATTCGGATGATAGTGGCCGTTGAACACCGTTACCACATAAACGTGGTGCTGTAAAAATGCAGATGGTCACGCTGTGGTACACTGGACGCGACTTGCTAGCGAAATTATTGCAGCTATATTCCATATTAGCTATATTGACATGATAACAACTTTAAATTGTAATATTTATAGACTACGTTGAAATTATGAAATTATGTTCATATAGACTAAATGGTAATGTTAACCCAAGATACAGATATACATTACTTAATAGGTAATATACTTCATAGGTACTTTTTAACGGTGGTAGAAGTAGTAGTTCGACTGGGGACTTATTTCACCACCGCCACACTTATTTCTAGCGTGATTTCTAGCGTTTCGATGGAAGGGTGTGGTTGCCGGCACACTTTCATAGTCCTCGGGAGTTGCAACGCATCTGTGATTGACTTCAGATGGAACCCATGTTCTGTATATAGTTGCTTACAGATGTCGCAGGGCGGCAGTGACCACTTACCATCAGGTGGACTGCATGCTCGTTTGCTACTTCAATAAGAAAGAAAACGACTCGTTGGAACTTCTAAACCTTATCTGGGTTAATCACATTTGGGTAGGGGCCGCTTACCATGAAACCGAATATTTGCTAAATTACATACAGAAAAGCAATTACACTAATTTTTAGGATAAGACGCTCTAGACCTAATCGGAAAGCCATGATTTTTTTTTATAAGATTGAAGTACCAAGCGAGCATGCAGTACACCTGATGGTAAGTGGTCACTGCATCCTATGCACATCTGTAAGCAACTCCATACAGAACATGGGTTCTATCTGAAGTCAATCACAGATGCGTTGCTAATCCCGAGGACTAAGATGCTCGCCTCATATAAAAGTGTACCGGCAACCACAACCTTCCATCGAAACGCAAAAACTGCTTCACGCTAGAAACAGGTGTGGCGGTGGTATTTCTCCGGGCGGACTACATTGGTTCTACCACCTATACCTCTTTTTTTTGTTCTCGAGGGGGAAACCTTCAAAAGGTACCTGACGCCGTGGGAGCGACGCAGGGTTATGTGGGATGTTTACCGCACTAAAACCCCCCCGGTGGCCGTCCTCGGCGCTGAAAAGGAGGACTCCGAGATCTCGAAACGACTTCAACCGGAATCCTCCGAGCACGTTGCCCCATCGGGCTCCTCCCAGATGGGCGGCTGGGCCCACCACCTACCACCTATACCTATAGTTATTTAAAATTGTAAAGTTATATTCAAATTATTAGTTATATTAGTTATATTCAAATTAGCTTTCACGTAGTAAATCGCTTTCACAGTATCGGAAAATAGTTGTATATATATAAAAAAGTCACCCGGTGTGCCTCAGCGCGTTACATCAACCATTGTCTGTGTACATTGACCTTCGGTTATCGTTTGTATATGCGGAAAATTGTTACATAACGTTTTAACGGTCTTGTTTACTGTGTGAATTGAGATGAACTTCTAAGTTTTGTGTAAATCGCACTCGTTTTGTGTTTTTGTCTGTGTATGTCAGGGTCAATTTCGTATTTTTATTCTGCCCACCAATTCGCACTTGGCCTGCGCGGTGGACTATGGCCTAAAACTCTCTCGTTCTGAGAGAAGACCCGTGCCCAGCTTGAGACAATAATGGGTGGCCACCATTCTGCCACCCATCGTTTTATACCTGATAATAGATCCCCTTTTTTTAACATGCGTTTGTATAGGTAGCTTAAATTTCAAATAAAAATAATTTTTAATCTATTTATAGTAATCTTATAATAATGAGATCATACTGAAGAAAATTTATTAAAATCTGACCAGTAGATACTTCCAGAGTATGCGTTAAAAAACTAACGAAAAAAAGTCTTCCGCCTTATTAACTCAGTAGGTACAGATAATTACATTATTGACTTAAATCCTTCAGGTTCTGCAAAGAAATGTCAACAAGCAGTGAGATTATATTAAAGAGATAATAATGTAAATTTAAAGCTAAGAATGACAAAAGCACCCACATTCTCCTTTGACCATCTTAGCAATTTGACTAATAAATCTTTTCGTCGTCGACCCATTACTGCCCCACTGCTGAGCACGGGTCTTCTCAAAATGAGCGTTTTAGGCCATAGTCCACCGCGCTGGCCAAGTGCGAATTGGTTCTTTACACACCTCCGAGACCTTTTTTAAAGAACTCTCAGGTATGTAGGTTTCACGATGTTTTCCTTCGCCGTAAAGCGATGATAATTAATTTTTAATACGCACATAATTTAAGAAAATTGGACCTCCCGATCGAGAGCAAGTTTCAACCATTAGGCTATTACTACTCTTGTCCCTGTAGTTCCGGGACCAGAATAGGGCTACGGTATCCTCTGCCTGTCGTAAGAGTCGACTAAAAGGGGCTTCCAGGGTTGCGGGCGGCTAGAGTGGGCGGTCAAACCGTTCAGACAAGCGACCCCGGGTAGGACGATGGCATGTGTAGTCCCATGTCATCGTAAACACCAGGAGATACGGAAAGGGGCATCGCGCTCGGAGGACTCGGGTTGTATTCCGTTCAACAATTCCTTTCCTAACATTATAGAATAGTATTTTCGTTAAAGTAATAATTTGTAGCCGGCATTGCAACTTAACCTAAGATAAACAGGTATGTAACCGTTACAGTTGATGCGTCGGGAGTTACGATGTACACCGCAGGCCACTCAAACTATAAGTTTAACATTGTAAAATATAGATGTTCTTGTATGTTTGTGCCTGATTGGGTTCTATATAAGCTTTGATAACGTGTTATAATACAATACAAAACATCTTTATTGTACACCAAAATCAGAAAAGAACCAAAATAAAAGACACATAATGAAAGCTACAAACAGGCAGTCTCATCACTAAAATAGCGATCTCTTCCAGACAACCTTAATGCGACTGAATGAAAAATATCTCAGATGGTTTGTCCCTGTAGTTCCGGGACCAGAATAGGGCTACGGTACCCTCTGCCTGTCGTAAGAGGCGACTAAAAGGGGCTTCCGGGGTTGCGGGCGGGAAGAGTGGGAGCTCGAACCGTCCGGCCAAGCGAGCCCGGGATGGACGAGACCGGAAGGTGCGGTGAGCGTGTTGCGCTCACCGGGGAAGATCCCGAAACGCGCTCAGAGGATTCCGGCAGTGTTCCGTTGGAGATCACGGAGTCCTCCAAACAGTGCTGAGGACGGCCACCGGGAGGGCTTTAGTGCGGTAATAATCCCACATAACCATAATATAGTTTTTATCTTTTTAATTAATGAAGTTAAAACAAAAGAAAGAATTAAAAGGTGATTAATATCGGTATCGTTAGAGCACCTAGTTTTCACGTCTAGTTTTTTTTACTAAAACTACACTTAAATTACACTTAAATTTAAAATTGATTGCAAATTTTACGGTTGCTCTGAAAAGCTGTATGTAAATTGTAATCTTCTATCTAAATACAGATCAAACTGTGGAACAAACCTAGTTATAACATAACCGAGATCATACTTCTCCTATCCAACAGTGTACACGGAGTATGGTTTTTTGTAGCATAACAGGTGAACGTCCTGTCTAAAGGACCTTATACCCGATTGATTAAAAGGAAGAAATGATGCAATATCTGACAACCGCGTGAAAATTACCTACATGGATTTAGCAAAAATAAGACAAAAACGTTTGACCATAGTGCAGTTCGCGTTTATTTTTAAATTTGTTAATAATTTTAAAAAGAAATGGCTGTAAACGAGCCTATTCAATCATACGATTAGCGGAGCGGTTACCATACCGGTCTGACGCGCAATGGGTCCCGGGTTCGATTCCCGGCCCGACAGGTATCTGAATGATGAGTTTAGATTCATGTGCTGGGTCTGGATGTCTGTGTATTCGTCTTGTGTGTGTCCTTGGTACCCACGACACAAAAGAAAATCCTAGTGTGGGGCTATGAGTGTAGAAAGGGTGTTTTTTTTTATATTATTTTACTAAGATATATTCAAAATTACAATTTATACGAATTATTACCAAATTATGTTCTAACCTTTTTGCAACGCGGTAAAATCCTCCTGGATCCTCTTCTAGCCAGGGATTCCGGACATCTACTGTTACCGATCATTGACTGTTACTAAAATAGTAACAGATGATTTGTAAAGCCTATAAAAATACCTCACTTGAGGTCGTTTTGCCGTTTCAGTGGTAATCTAAAAATGAATGTTTATCTGTATGTCCTCTATACAATCGTAAACTATTCATTTGTTAATGTGATGATCTTTAGCAAAGTTGACTGTATTCTGCAAAGACTGCAAAGACTGTATTCATGAGCTAGCGAAGGTTTCTGGTGTATTTTTTGTGATGGTGTAGCAACGCGCGCAGGGTAGGTACAGCTAGTGTAAAATAAATTTTGTAACTAACAACATGTAAGTGCCTCTGTAGAATAAAATAAGAATGTTTTATTAATTTCTCATGTTATTGAATTCCAAAGGTTCACATAAGCCACCACTATAGCAATTCTATTCGGCCATAAAACAAAAATGAAATGAAATATCTTTTATTTTACATATAACTACGAAGGCGCTTTTTTATCTGACTGAAGTAACAAACGAACATGCAGTCCACCTGATGGTAAGTGGCCACTGCCGCCCATGGACATCTGTAATCAACTACATACAGAACATGGGTTCCATCTGAAGTCACAGATGCGTTGCTACTCCCGAGGCCTATGATGCTCGCCTCATGCCGGCAGACTTACAAATTATATCAATATTTTTTCTTACACTACCACCGGATCAGAATACAACCTCGTGAGAAGATCAGGCAAGAAACTCAGCCAGTAATTTTTCTTTGTAATCTTTTTTAACCTTCCAAGAATCGAACCCGCTCCTCATACGCACAACACCCACGCACCATTTAAGCCACCTGTATCCATTAAGCCAAACATGTTATCCCAGTTTTATTCTCCCACAATTATCTTTATGGGATAAATATGGGACCAAATTAGGCTACAGGACTAATCAAGTCGTAATAAATCTAAGTTCATGGGAAACCCGGCCTAGCGGTCCGGCTGGACTTTGGGGCCATAAAACTAGCAGCAAGTGAAGCGGAAGCGGATGGGATTGGAATCTTAAGATATTTTCTTAAGATAATCTTAAGATTTATAAGAGAATTTTCGACTTATATAAAGTAAAGAAATAATCTATTTTTATTAGTTGTGTTAATATTTTGATGTATTTTGTACTTTAAGAAATATTCTCTTTCTACGTTTGATCCTGGTAGAATTCATCGTTCTTCGACTACGGTTGTTTATACAGCTGGCACTAGTATTGCCTTATAACAGCAGCTGTAAGCGTTGTACTTTTCTGGTTTTGATGAGGAATATATAAGTTGCATTGCAATGTACATTACGAGTAATTAAGAGCGCGTGTTTGCTTTTGCCTATAACTTGAAATGTACTATGAGATGAGCGAAAACATAAACAGTTCTTGTTTTGAGATTTCCTTTAACATACTAAACTCGTACCAACTACTTACTACAGGCAGGCGATGCCGTACCCTATTCTAATCCCGGAGCTACAGGTACGAGAGGTCGGTATCTCTGCTACCCTTAAGGACTAACTTGGAACGCCTCGTATACGTATGTCATCTTTACTACACCCTAAGAACACAGTAGCGCTAAATACTTCTATTATAAAGCAATGATAGATGTCATGTGTGGCTTCAAAATATAAGTGGTGGCGCTTGCTGAGTCTGACTTAGAGCAGTGATTGGAAGGAGCAGCTTAATAATTGGAATTCGACCTTTTTTTTGACTGAAGTAGCAAACGAGCATGCAGTCCACCTGATGGTAAGTGGTCACTGCCGCTCATGGACATCTGTAATCAACTTCATACAGAACATGGGCTCTATCTGAAGTCAAACACAGATGCGTTGCTACTCCCGGGGACTATGATGGTCGCCTCATGTAAAAGTGTGACGGCAACCACGCCCTTCTATGGAAACGCAAGAAATGCTTCACGCTAGAAATAGATGTGGCGGTGGTACTTCCTCGGTCGAACTACACTGGTTCTACCACCTTTAAACTCGACCTCTTAATGAAAGGTCCAGAGTTTGAGTACCTACCAAAAATGCGCGACTGTTTTTTCTGATGATGTGCGTGTTAGTAACTAGTTATCTCAGCGTTATGGTGAAAGTAAGCATCGTGAGGAAACCTACATATCTGAGAGTTCTCTAAATTATTCTCAAAGGTGTACAAAGTTCCCAATTCGCATTTGGCCAGCGCTATGGATTATGGCCTAGAAATTTCTCATTCTGAGAGAAGACCTGTGCCTAGCAGTGGGGCACTAATGGGTTGACGGCACAATTTCACTCCACTTGACCTATACCGACTAGACCATTTAAGCTAATAATGAGTTGTAGACACTTGCAATTGATGACCCGCGTGTTCGATTCCCGGCCAGACAGGTATCTGAATGATAAGTTTAGATTCTTGTTCTGGGTCTGGGTGTTTGTGTATTCGTCTTTGTGTGTGTCCATGCCAACCACGACACAGGAGAAAATCCTACTGTGGGGCTGTGAGTGTAGAAAGCGTTTTTTTTTATTCTACTCTACTAGGCAGTAATATTTTTTTATTATACCATTATGTACATATCATAGTTGTAATTAATTATTAATTAGTTGTTCTGACATTTCGTTGGTTTTAATTTAATTTTCAACGTGACTTTGTAATTAGGAAGATAATAGTATTAAAATATGGACAAAAACGTTCAAATGTTCCGTGGTCTACTGATTTCTGGTTAAACTTAGTGTAAGTTATTCATAATCGGTTTTCTTGCATTTTATTATATTTTATACTACTACTTATAAACAGTTATATAAGAAATATTGCAGATGTATTTTAATGTATGGACTCCTGTAGAAGGTAACAAAAACGTTTGAGAAAGTTCCAAAACCACGTAGATTCTCTTACGACTTTTTTTAAAGCTAAAGGTAATAATAAAATATTTCTGATAAGCAAATAATTATAATAATAATAAACATAAAACATGACGAGGAGTTATTTAAATAACACATTGGCTTTATTCTATCCTACCGTATTATACTATAATGTACTCCCACTCAAGCTGCCCGCAGCCCCGGAAGCCCCTTTTAGTCGCCTTTTACAACTGTCAGGGGTTACCGTAGCCCTATTCTGGTCCCGGAACTACTAAGAGACATACCTAGTCGAGGCGTCCTAACTTAGTCCTCGGGGTAGCAACGCTCTGTGATTGAGATTAGCTGGGATTCTAATCTTTCATCCATCAGTCTTTCGAAGTCTATTGTGCCTCCTTAATCTAACGGTTTGCCGCTGTCTTCTTCAAGTTATCGGTTCACCTGGAGGTTCAAATCATATCTGGAATTCACAGGTGTCCTTTGGGAGCAGTAGTCACTTACCATCAGATAAACTGCATGCTCTTAAACTTAAGTCACTCAACTTTTAAAATTACTACTACAAAATATATTTGACTAAAATCCCAAAATATTCTTAGCAAGTAGGTAATTTTCCATTTTCGCGCTAATTCAAATTAGCAATTCACATAAAAACTTAACTACACATTATTTACGTCATAATAGCTATTTAGATTTGAAAAGACCGTTTCATTTACAACTAACTGGGACAGTAACGTTACTTTTATGTAATTATTTACTGGGTGTATGCCTATTGCTATAAAGTATACAATTTTGCATAAATTTTATCGTGTCTTGCCGTTATATAAAGATGAGGCGTGGAATAACGCTTGGCAGATCTGCCCTCGTAAATAATGGAATAATGGACACTTTTGCTAAATTGTTTATTGCGGTACTAGCATCAGATGTTGCTCTGGGGGTAGAAGAAAAAAAAGGTTTTTTTTTAATTGAAGTCAGTCAAGAATGAATGAAAAATGCAATACTTGCGCTAAAGTTGGTGATCATTGATAGTCGTTACTTAAATAGACTTAATTTCATTTCTCAGAGTAGAAAGAAGTATTATTTCTTTTTTATAAACAGATATCCAGTTATTTAACCAGATATATATTAATATCAGTAAGGTAGTAGAGATCTGATAAATTACTCAAATGCGTTTATCTCAAAACTGTTATATTATTTTACTGAATTTTCCATTACGAAGGTAGCATTTACGTTTGTCCATAAAATATCCAATAAAACGCCTAAGTCATACAGTGCGTTTCGTGGCCACACACTCCTTATTTGACTCCTTTACTAGCCAATGAGGTAGGTCAAGTTACAATATTGTCTCCGTACAATTTTCTCTGTAAATTCGAAAAAAGATGGGATTATGTCAAAATTATTATTTTGCAAGCACAATTTTTTTCATAGGGGCGGTAGCATATTGCCTCACAAAAATGAAGCATTTCTTGCGTTTCGATGAAAGGGTGTGGTTGCCGACACACTTTCATATGATGTGACCATTTTAGTCCTCTGGAGTAGCAACACATCTATGATTGACTTTAGATAGAAATTATGTTCTATATGAAGTTGCTTACCATCCATGGGCGGCAGTGACCACTTACCATCTGGTAGACTGCATACTCGTTTACTACTTCAATCAGGTAGAAAAAAACAATGACGCCTAAGCCAGACAGCGCGTTTCGTGGCCACACACCGCTCCTTATTTGTCTAGCCAATGAGGTACAGTTACAATATTATCTCCGTACAATGGGTTTAATCGTGCGATGCGGTCGTGATGCGCCGAGCGGCTTCAAAAATTATTTTTCCTCGTGATTGTACACCGATTGGGTTTGATATCTCAATGGACGCTACATGCCTTTTGATAGGTTATTTGACCTAGACCGAGACTGAAATAAGTATATTGAAGATATATTTATTTGGACTAGTCACCCGTCGCAACGGTCGAAATTCGAACGTAATTTAAATTAAAAACTAAACATCATATTGTCTAAAGTAGCAGGAATATTTCTCAAATTCAAATAAATTGTAATAATTTTCAACTTTGAATGCACCCGTTAGTGTTAAAAAAGAGGTCTGGGCACGGGTCTTCTCTCAAGATGAAAGTTTAGGCCATAGCCCACCGCGCTGGCCATGTGCGCCACTTCCACGCCACGGTGGACTTCACACGCCTACAACTACAGACTACTACACTACATATTGATAGGTTTACGAGGGAGAAACCTTCAAAAGGTACGTGGGAGCGACGCAGGGTTATTAAAACCCCCTCGGTGGCCGTTCTCGGCGCTATAAAGAGGATTCCGGGACCTCGAAACGACCGCAACCAGAATCCTCTGAGCGCGTTGCCCCATCGGGCTCCTCCCAGATGGGCGCTGGGCCCACCGCTCCGTCTAGTCTTTCCGACGGTATGCGACCACACACACCGCTGTCCTTCCTGGGATCGCCTGACCGAACGGTTCTAGCTCCCACTCTAGCCGCCCGCAACCCCGGACCCCTTTTAGTCGCCTCTTACGACAGGCAGGGGATACCGTAGTCTTATTCTGATCCCGGAACTACAGGGACGAGGCAATATAACCCAGAGTTCCTAATATTAGCATGACAAGAGATTTGTGTAGAAAAATCGCACTTTATTATTAAATCGCTAATATCCGCTATGCGACCGACACGTCAACTACCTAACATGTAACACTATGACACCAATACAAGGACTAAGCGTGAATACCTCATGTGCATATATGAGTAAAAACAAACAACAACAAATATACTTTTATATACGGCTGCTTACACATTCGTTCGATTTCCATATACATACAAGTTATCCTTTTTTTTGTTTCCGAGAGGGAAACCTTCAAAAGGTACCCGACGCTGTGGGAGCGACGCAGGGTAATGTGCGATTTTTACCGCACTAACCCCCACCCCTCATGACCGTCCTCGGCGCTACGAAGAGAACTCAGGGACCTCCAAAGGACCGCAGCCGGAATCCTCTCAGCGCGTTGCTCCATCGGGCCCCTCCAAGATGGGCGGGTGGGCCCACCGCCCCGTCTAGTCTTTACGGCGGTATACGACCACATATTGCGCCGTCCTTCCCGGGATCGCCTGACTGAACGGTTCGAGTAGAGTGGGAACTCTAGCCACCCGCAACCCCGGAAGCCTATTAGTCGCCTCTTACGACAGGCAGAGGATGCCGTAGCCCTATTCTGATCCCGGAACTACAGGGCGACATACAAGTTATCCTTCGTGAGATTTGATTTGAGTCCCCCTGTAAAAGTCTCCGTAATAAGTGGATGTTACATTAAAGCTCGTTTCTCCCTATTTAATGAAAATTAAAAGCAAAAGTTGAAAATGACCGCGGATGGTCAGAAGAGCTGTGTTTATATGGTGTTTAATGCACCGTTACTCCTAATAGCGGTTGAAGCAGTTCAATTAATGGATTACCGTCTCAATCGTTGGGACAAGTCAGAAACTGATGTAAGCTTGTAGTAACATTCTCGTTACGATTCGTGGTTTAACGCTCGGTCATGAAACCTTAGCATATAAATTATTTCGAAGAATATAGATTTTCTATATGTCGGAAGAAGGGATGAATACAACTTAGAAGTTACTGAAGATGGCTAGGCTTACATTAACATTCATAGTTTATAGAATAATTTAAATGATTATAGATTAGACTAAGTAACCATTGTTTTATATTGTGTTTGAGTTATATTGTCATGGTGTATGATGTACAATCAGAGCAGAGACTTTTAAGAAGTCTCTAGTGGAGTCGAGGATCATAATTTCGTTGTGTGTTGAAGTGTGCGGTCACTGCCTTGAACCCGCTGCTCAAATAGCTTAATTGTATTAGATTATAACCTACGTGTATTTGAAATCATTATTTTGTGGAACTCTGAATATAAAGTGTCAAGAACAATTAATGCTGTATTTGTGCCCGCATTTACCCTTCAATGACGCCCACAAAATCCACTAATTACTAAAGATGTCGATGAGAATGGAATAATCTCCGACATACATATATTTATACTAAATGTAAAATCCCCCCCACTAGGTGAACGATGACCTGAAGAAGACAGCGGGAAACCGTTGGATTCAGAGTACAGGACCGGTTGGAGTGGCGTCATTTAGGGGAGGCCTATGTCCAGCAGTGGGCCTCAAACGGCTGATGGATAAATAAAGAAAATATTTGCTTAAAATAGACAAGTCTCATGAAAATACTAAAAGATCTATGACTGTTATTAAAATTATAAGTGCGAATGTTTGTGAGCCGCACGATTTTTTTTACGTAACTTATTTCATAGTGTCGATTTTAGATGTTGAAGCATGTGCGTGTGTTGTACACAATTAGTTCGCTACTCTCAAATATGTAAGTCTATTTTCGCAGACGGATTTTAGGTTTTTAGTGTATCTCGTCAACCCATTATTGTCCCACTGCTGGGCACGGGTCTGCTCTCAGAATGAGAGAGTTTAGGCTAAGTTTAGTCCACCGCGCTGACCAAGTGCTCACGATGTTTTCTTTCACCGAAAAGCAGTGATAATTAATTTCTAATACGTACATAATTTTAGAAAAATCAGTGGTGCATGCCTGGGTTTGAACCTCGGACCTCCCGATCGAGAGGGCAAGTTTCAACCATCAGGCGATAGCGTAGTAGTGATAACTGCCCGCTCTTTTAGTGTATACTTACACTAAAAACCTTATTTTTGTCACCCGACTTCCCAAAGTCGAGGCAATCCGTACACGTTTTATTTATGTAAGGTGTTGCGCACCATAAACACTTGAAACCCGAGAAGCATCACAATGTCGTAACCGATGGCTCGTGTAAGCGTCACACACCGTTAGGAGTGCTTGTTTATCTTATTATACTTGTTACAACGTTGGACACACCGATGTCGAGTCTAAAATCCGTAAATTTGGCTAGTTTCAATCCGTTACACGAAAGTGAATAAGGACTGTTAGTATCAAAGTTCGAAATCTCGGACGAAAGTACGGTTTGCGTATTAATTACGTTAATTTTTTAGTCGTACTTTATTAAGAGGGATATTTAGGTGGGGGGGGGGGGGGGATGTAAAGGTCCGAAACGTAGAGTGTCATAAACAGTTGTACAGTGTGTAGTTCCAACGTGAAGCATTTCTTGCGTTTCGATGGAAGGGTGTGGTTGCCGGCACATTTTTATATGAGGCGACCATCATAGTCCTCGGGAGTAACAACTCATCTGTGATTGACTTCAGACAGAACCATGCTTTGTGTGAAGTCTTTTACAGATGTTCATGGGCTGCAGTGACCACTTACCACCAGTGCAGTGATAGTCTATGGTCAACCATTAGGCTATCACTGCACTCTCAAAACTTGCCCTCTAAAATCCCAGCCACAAACCACATTTGTTTCTAAAATTATATATTGAAAATTAATTATACGCTTTACGGTGGTAAATATCGTGAGGAAACCTACACACCCGATAGTTCTTAATAAAAAGAGATCTTAGAGCTGTGTGAAGTCTACCAATTCGCACTTGGCCAGCGCGGTGGACTATGACCCAAAAATTTATCATTTTGAATACCCGTGGAGCAATAATGGGTTGACGACAACGATCGCTACTCCAATTATATAAAAATCATATTGAGGACAAATGTATATAAAGTGAGTTTCTCAGAATATTGTACCACACAGCACTCAGACAGGAAGAAATAAACACCATCGCAGTCGGAGATAGATCTGCGTTGCGTGTAACCGTTCCTACTTGAGCACGTTGTTTAACGTCGGATTAAAAGAATTAAGGAAATTTAGCTACTATTTACATGTTCTAGTGGCGAAAGAGAATGCAGTCCATCTGATGGTAAGTGGTCACTACTGTAAGCAACTTCATAGACCATCACAGGTGCGTTGCTACTCCAGAAGACTAAGATGGTCGCCTAATACATTGAGATAATATGTACTAATTAGTACATATTATCTCAATGGCCTAATACAAATGTTTTTTATAAAATTGAAGTAGGAAAGCGCCTGTAGTCGATCGAGAGTCCCTGGGATTTGAACCTCAGGCCACGCATCACTAATTTTTCTAAAATTATATCCGAATTAAAAATTTATTATCACTGCTTTACGTTGGTAAACATCGTGAATCGTGAGGAAACTTACACACTCGATAGTTCTCAAAAAGAGATCTTAGAGGTGTGTTTCACTACTATATTATGCATGTATTATACATAAAAACCTTAAAAAAAAAGATCTAAGCATACATAAATGAAATGTCTTTATTTTGCCTACGGGGGCGCTTACAAATTGTCAGTTACACATTTTTTTTACACTACCACCGGATCGGAACACGACCTCAACTGAGAAGATCCGGCAAGAAACTCAGTGGGTTTGTCTTTTTTCTTTGTATATATATTTTTTTCTTTGCCTTCTTGTTTTCACACGGGTAATAAAAGTTAGCTCCAGTATCTTGGGTTGTAGGTATGTATTGGAATCTTTGAACTCAATTTTCACCGGTTTCCAGAATTCTGATTAATTTGAAACTTTGCACGCGTATCAAGGACTGATGGCAATGCAATAATATGAAAATAATAATAAAAAAATCTTTTTTGTTAAAAAAAAATATTTTTTTTGCACAAAAGCTTGTTTTTTAGTTTATACTAAAATAATTATTTTCTTATTAAAAAGTTCCCTGAATTTCAAATAATAAGAATAATAAAATTGTATTTTAGTAATACGATAAGTATTTAGGTAATGAGCCTTCCAAGGCTCATCCTAGCAGTACTTCAAGTTAAATGCCACTGGGGCTTGTTTGTGCGAATGTTACTTGATAAATGTTTACAAATACATAATTGAAGACTGAATTACGAAATTATTTTCTATGCTTATGTGCTTATTGGTAAAACATGTTTTACCTGTTGCTTTGCGTTAATTACACACGCACACACACGCTTTCTACACTCATAGCCCCACACTAGGATTTTCTCCTGTGGGTACCATGAACACGCCCAAGACGAATACACAAACACCCAGACCCAAAACATGAATCTAAACTCATCATTCAGATACCTGTCTGGGCGGGAATCGAACCCGGGACCCATTGCGCGTCAGATCGGTATGGTGACCGCCCCGCCACACCGGTCGTCAATTGATTAACTGCATTGAAAAAGGTTGAACCTTCTATACGGATTTTTTTCTTTTATCGTTAGTGTAGTAGTTTCCTTTTCCTTTTTATACAATTAGGGCATTATACTGTAGGGTTGTTAATTAAAATTTTATTTAAATTAATGGGGCGGTATGATGCCACGTCTGTTTTGGGAATAGCTGAACTAATTTCGACAAGTCCCACGGGAGGGAGGTCATTGGTACATTTTAGTTAGTTCAATCTACAAAAGTCTGCAAGGATTCGTTCTTTGTAGAGAACAATGGTTTACCCGGGAAAGTACCACCGCCACACCTATTTGTAGCGTGAAGCAGTTCTTGCGTTGGATGGAAGGATGTGGTTGCCGGCACACTTTTACATGAGGCGACCATTTTTTGTCCTTGGAAGTAGCAACGCATCTTTGATTGACTTAAAATTGAACCCTTGTTCTATATGAAGTTGTTTACAGATGTCCATGGGCGTCAGTGACCACTTACCATCAGGTAGACTGTGTGCACGTATGCTACTTCAATGTCATAAAAAAAAACCATACGATTATATATTCGTCCACCAATTCGCACTTAGCAACCGCGGTGTACTATGGCCTAAACTCTCATTCCCAGAGTAGACCAGTGCCCAGCAGTGGGACAATAATTTGTAGACTTGAGAGAGATATATTGTCATGGTTATATAGATATGTAATTTCGATGACCTGCGTGGATCGTTATGACGACCTGTCACTCAAGTGATTCCGGATTCGATGTCCGGTCAGACAGATGGAATAATTTAGAATTCCATTCTGGCTCTGTGTGTTAGCTATTTGGCTTTGTGTGCTCATTGCACCCACAATACAAGAAAACTTAAGTGTGAGGGTATAAGCGTACAAAGCCAGCTTACTTTCATACGAGGCGACTACCTTAGTCCTCGGAAGTAACAACGCATCTGTGATTGACTTCAGCTAGAGCCCTTTTCTACATGAAGTATGTCAATGAGTGGTCACTACCACTTACCATAGCAACGCGTCTGTGATCGTTGATCTTGTGTTTTGACGACCCGCGTGGCCGAGCGTTACCATACCGGTCTGACGCGCAATGGGTTCCGGGTTCGATTCCCGGCTAGACAGGTATCTGAATGATGAGTTTAGATTCCTGTTCTGGGTCTGGGTGTTTGTGTATTCGTCTTTGTGTGTATCCATGGTACCCACAAAAAACAGATGGACTGCATGCTCGTTTGCTACTTCAATTGTATAAAAAACGATCTAACAATTTTATTTTTTTCGTGTATACTTACTTTATAGTCAGGTGGCGTCAGTAGTTGTTCTTGTGATCAATTTTCCAAATCTGTAACAATTGTGAGATAAAAGATTAAAAACTGAAAATAATAAAGATTTAAAATTTCACGATTATATTATAAGGGCGCTAAAACCTTTCAATATTATTGAGGATATGAATGAGTATGCACTACACCTACAGTAAATGGCCACTGCTCATAGAAAGGTTTTTGATTTGGTAAGATTCTTCTAATCTGGAAGATTAATTAAGGTATTTTCACAAAAAGCTGTTTAATGATTTTTGCTCGTCAACCCATTATTGTCCCACTGCTGGCCACGGGTCTTCTCTCGAAATGTTTTTTTAGGCCATAGTCCACCGCACTGGACAAGTGCGAATTGGCATACATCACACACCTCCGAGAACTTTTATTAAAGAAATAATTTCTAATTAATTTCTAATACGCAAATAATTTTAGAAAAAATCAGTGGTGCTTGCGTGCCTGGGTTTGAACCTCGGACCTCCCGAACGAGAGGGCAAGTTTCAACGTTAGATCACTGCTCTGACAATGCTGCTTAAAATACGATAATTTGGTCCCATGATAAAAACATCGCGTGAAAGAAATCGACTGGAAATAGAAATCCAGGGCACAGATCAAACCGGATGAGCATCATTCATTCAGCATCATTAATTAGTGGATCATTAAATAATGATGCATCATTAATTAATGGACTTCCGGTGCGTCTTAATTAGGATGTGACGGTGAACTTGGAAGTAGGCTAGTGTGGTCTGTAGATTGATTTTCCAATTTCCAACTACCTGCCTAGTTTTTCCTTCGGTTTCGCCTGCTTTGGTCATGTCTATATGATAAAAAAATTCTTGTGTGTTAATCCGAGCATACCTATTATAAACATCCATCCTTAATATTTTCGCCTTTTTTTTGTTTCTGATCGAAGTAGTAAACGAGCATGCAGCCCACCTGATGGTAATTGGTCACAGCCGCTCATGGACATCTATAACCAACTTCAAATAGAACATGGGTTCTATCTGCAGTCAATCATAAATGCATTGCCACTCCCGAGGACTATGATGCTCGCCTCAAATAAAAGTGAGCCAGCAACCACACCCTTTCAACGAAACGCAAGAACTGCTTCATACTTATAGAAAAAATATACCCCAAAATGAATTATGGAACATTTGACCTTATTAAACTTGTGAATCTAATTTTATTATTCAGAAATCTGTCTGGCCAGGAATCGAAACCGGAACCCACTGCGTCGTCAAAACTGGGTCGTCAAATGATGGCGACGTAACTTAAAGACAGATATTTATCGCCTTTAAGGCTTGATGAATGATGTATGACCAATATAGTCTACAGTTAACCCAAATAACTATATATTACATCTTTAACACTGATGGTGATACTAGGTGCTTACGGTGGACGTATTCTGTCTTTATGATTTTCCGCCATTTTGTGAAGCGCCGAGACATCATAAAATGGCCGCTTTATGTTCTCGTAAATACGAAAATGACAACACATTGTTTAGTTGACTTTTAGGAATTATATCTTTAGGTCTGTTTGATATATTATCCTTATTCTATTTTGAGAAAAAGGCCCTTATATTCGCTTTATTGTTCATTTAAGGACCTCTCAATCTTTCAGGATTGGGTTGTTAATCTTAAGTTATAAATGTTGAATTTATAATAATCTAGGTGTTTATGTGCGTATTAGAAATTTATTATCACTGCTTTTGCAGTGAAAAGTTCTCGGTAGTGTGTGAAGTCCAGCAATTCGCACTTGGCCAGCGCGGTGGAATATGGCCTAAAAAGCTCTCTCATTTCGAGAGAAGACCCGTGTCCCGCAGTGGGACAATAAGGGGTTTACGAATATGGTGTCTATTTAATAAACAAACAAGCCATTCACGATCAAACTTGTCGCATACGACCGTAGTTCGTGCGACAGTCCATGCGACCGTCATAACGTGACCCATTGCTGTGCCCGTGCCCATTCTGAGAGAAGACCCGTGGTCTCCTCTCAGAATGAGAGAGCTATAGTCCACCGCGCTGGCCAAGGGCGAATTAATAGGCTTCATACACCTTTGAGAGCTTTTTTTTTAAGGAACTCTTAGGTATAGGCCTTTATAGCGCCGAGGACGGCCACCGGGGGGGTTTTAGTGCGGTAAAAATCTCACATAACCCTGCGTCGCTCCCACGGCCGGGTACCTATTGAAGGTTTCCCCCTCAAGAACAAAAAAAGGTATGTAGGCCTCCTCTCGATGTTTTCCTTAACTGTAAAACAGTGATAATTAAATTCTATCACAGACATAATTTAAGAAATACTGGATAGTGCCGATTAGTACAGGGTAGTACAGACGTGAGGCAATATGACAGTTGAAACCTTCATATATTTTATTGCCTAATATTTACCCATGTGACCTTAGTAAAATACCAAATATAGCATCAAATTTCATAATTTATCTCCTTCAAAACAGTTTTTCATCACAAAAACGTAATGATCTTGTATAGAATAGATTCTGAATACGCAAATGCACTATTCAGTAAAAATAACTAAAATGCCAATCATTTGCGCAGTATTAAAGTAACCATTAACATTATTACTCAGGTAAAGTTGAATTCCAAAGTCATTTTGACACAAAAAACCTCGTTTATACAACAGTTTCGTAATGTTAGGTTCTAACAATTGCGGGTATTGACAAGGCCTTTGACCTAGGTTGTGGGTCATTTGATAAGCGATCAGCGTGAACGTAAGAGGTGAGGTATAGATTTTTTTTTATACTTTAACCTAACGATAAGTCAGACGGGCTACCTGATGGAAAGTAGCATCGCCGGCTTTGTAGGAGAGCTCTTTTCGCACCTTTCTTGAAGAATCCCATGTCATAGCGCTCCGGGAATACGTCAGGAGGAAGCTCATTCCACAACTTGCACGTCCGTGGTAAAAATGAGCGTGCAAACCGAACCGTGGAGGACCGCCACGAATCCAGTTGGTGTGGATGAAACTTCATCTTTAGATCGTAAATAAATGGAAAGAAACGAGCGTTTGGGAGTTGGACAGATCGCGTGTGCTCAGTCGGGCGTTCGAAAGTAGAGCTGTAATGTATTTTGGCGACTGGTAGTTAGATTTAAGTTTTTCCGTGTTTTTATCCGACTGGGTTTCGTTTTTCGAGCTTATGTGTGAATTGAAATGGATTGTAACATATGTCATACATATGACATGATTTAAAACGACTCAATTGTTAAAGTGGTATGAGCTATAATATGATTTTTAAACGTCTTCGGTCAGGGTTTTTTTTTATTATTATCGCAATACGGGTATCAAAGAAAACAACTAAGTAGACCATTCCTTTCGTCCCTGTAGCCTCGGGGTCAGAATAGGGCTACGGTATCCCCTGCCTGTCGTAAGAGGCGACTAAAAGGGGCTTCCGGGGTTGCAGACGGCTAGAGTGGGAGCTCGAACCGTTCGGTCAGGCAATCCCGGGAAGGACGGCGGTATGTGTGGTCGCATACCGTCGTAAAGGTTACCTTTTGAAGGTTTCCCCCTCGAAAACAAAAAAAAAGACCATTCCTTTATGAGTTACATGAATATGATATGATTACATGAATATGTTAACGTTTGCGGATCGTAAGCTTAAAACATTTAAAATCATCATTTCCGTTCCTTTTTTAGGCCTTTCAGTTTATATAAGTTGAGGATTAAGTTCTCTGGTTCAATTAAAAAGTCAAATAAAAAGTTGTGAAACATGAAATCTGTCAGATATTTCCTTGCTAATTCTATTAAAAAGATGCAAGATTAAGCCATCTGAATACTTAAAAATAAAGAAAGTAGTTTTTATTTTAATAAATATAATTCCGTATTAATGTAATAGATATAGGTACATACTTGTAGAGATGGACATACTTATAATTATGTATGTAATGAAATGTCAAATAATATTCCATTAATTCAATTTTGTCGCGTGAGTATCTGTGGTTATCTGTGGCGCACAAAGAGACGCGTGACTAAAATGGTGGAAGATATTTAAATTATTTTATGCAATTTATTGTTAGAAAAAGTGTTAGAAAGATAAACGAAAGAATATAATTGAGGAATCGATATAAGTGAACTTTAAATGTCGTGTCTTTGTATTTTCAGAGAAACAATTTGTGGTTTATTTTGAAAATTCTCAATAATATATCTTATATGTAAAAGCCAGTGAAAATTGTAAGCTTTTAAAGAATTTATATATCAAATGTGCAATCAGAAAGTGAATGTATCGCATTAGGAAACAGTTACTTTGTTTTCCTGTAAACTAATCTTATGGTCAAGTTTCGGGGTCTCACGGGTCGAGGTCTAGAGGTCTACTAATCTAGAATGTAATCTATGGAAACTAGTGATGTAACCAATATTCGCATTCGCATTCGCGAATATTGTAATTTGCAAGAATTGTTCGAATGTAAAAACAATATGGCAATAAAAAATATATACAAAGAAAAAAGACAAACCCACTGAGTTTTGCCGGATCTTCTCAGTTGAGGTCGTGTTCCGATCCGGTGGTAGTGTAAAAAATATATATATGTAACTAACAATTTGTAAGTGCCTCCGTAGGCATGCAAAATAAAGACATTTCATTTCAATTTATTTCATATCAATGTTTTGCGAATATTGAATTGCAGTGCTTTGTAAAAAGAAGGTCGCCAAATCTATACAAATGCGGTTTGGCCACCCAAAAAAAGGTGCTAAATTTATATCCTCCGGCACCCTACACCAATAACTGTCAAATTAAAATACGCATTCGCGAAATGCGATAAGGAATATATCCCTAAAGGAAACAGTTACTCGCTTAACGTTTCGTGGCCTCAAACGCGGTTCGCTCATGACTCGGGCCATTGCGAAGTGACCGTCCCGTTAATGAGATACTGACCGATAGCGGGCAAAGGTCAGCTCTTGACTTTGAATGCATGGTGTTACTGTTAGGGTTGGCACTTACAGATCATTTGTGTGGTAAACCACGTCGGTATAAAGATACAAGTTATGTATATAGAGGTAATAACAACCCTATAATTTTCTCTTATATTATTCCTGCTGCTTCGCCCATTTTGGTCATGTCTACCAAGTTACTGAGTATTCTGTGTTGATTTTTTTTGTTATCGAGGAGGAAACCTTCAAAAGGTACCCGACGCTGTGGGAGCAACGCCGGGTTATGTGGGATTTTTAGCTCACTAAAACCCTCCCATGGTGGCCATCCTAAACGCTGCGTGGTACTCCGGGATCTCCAATGGAACACAACCGGAGTTCTCCGAGCGCGATGCCAACTTTTATTTATTTAATTCTTTTATATCTAATTCTGCGTCGCAATATAGTGCGGTCTTTAAATGTCAAAGACAGAGTGGTCAAAGAGGTGTGGTGGTAAGTGGTCGCCCGTGAACATCTGTAAGTAACTTTATCAACAACATGGTTTCTATCTGAAGTCAATTACAGATGCGATGCTATTCCTAAGGACTAAGATGAAAGCCAACATATACGAGTAAAAGTGAGCCGGCAACCACACCCGAAACGCAAGAACTGCTCAGTAATAGGTGTGGCGGTGGTGCATCATCACTCGAACCATACATATATCAACAACCCATTATTGTCCCACTGCTGGGGAAGGGTCTTCTCTCGGAATGAGAGAGTTTTAGGCCATACTCCAGCGCGCTGGCCAAATGCGAATTGGTGGACATAACATAACCATACATGTTTTACTACAATTGGTAGTGAACTGTAATAAGACTGGATTCTGCCAAAATGATGCCAAATTGAAAACTGTAATAAGTCTGGATTTTTCTAAAATGTTTATTTTTTTTTTAATTTGACTAAACCTGACTTTATCCGTCTTCACTGAACGCATATAAGGTCTTCTATCTAACTTAATCTAACATGAAGTACCAAGTAACCGACTTCAAGGACACTTATCTTATTTAGATCTACTTTACTATCACAATTTCCTAAATAACCCGTCATTAGCCAGCCCTATATGGGGTTCGGTCTGACTAGAACCGCATACGAGGTATTATTATAAACAATTTTCTAGTAGTTTGTGTGTCATGGGATATTACAAGAATAGGTTCAGAGTTCGGACGCTGGGTCAAACAGCTGAGACTTAACTAGGACAGTAAATGTATTTGCAGTTAATACTGAACTAGTTGATAAGCACTTAGGGCTATATCTACTATTTGTTCTATTTCCGAACTACTTGATAAGCGGTTACTTAGAATTATATCTAGTATTTGATCTATATCGGCTTTATAGTGCCGTGTCTGTCTATCTTGAATTAAAAATTCCAAAATATATAATACAGAGTTGTAAACATCACCCCGGTTTACGAAAAAAATGGCAACCGCTATGATGAACAATAAGTATTGCAACAATTATCAAGAGATTTATAACGAATCGGGACTAAAAATCCGAAAGTAGACGATTTTTTTCAAGCAAGTTTTACTTGATACTGTGATAATGTATATCACCTGGACCCTTGCCGACATCAACTTACAACCGTTTCCTCTTTGAAATCATTTTATGTTCAAATATTTGAAATCCATAATGACAACAACGGACTCAACTCAGAAGGCGGAAATCAGAAAAAAAAAATGCATAAAAAACTTATTGAAATTTGATAAAGGAATCTAATTTAAACACATTTTAAATATACTCGTATGTTACTTACACATATTTACTTGATACATGTGTAAAAAAAAATTGAAAACGAATTTTATTTCCGGAATCTACAAGTCTATAAACGCACCTTCCACAGGTATACTTTTGTAAACAACTGTCGCAATTGACAACTGACAGTGAAGCAATTTGCACTTATATAACTTGACTACTTCGTTTTAAGCACTACCAAAGGTCCATGAAGACCATCAAAACGCTTCACGATATCTTTTATTTAACAAACAAAGTGCTTCGCGTGTTTTAGAAGCACGTTTAAGCTTACAAAATGTTTAGCGGTCACCTATTTAATTGGTGACCGCAATTTAAAGGTACATTTACTATTAAATGTGATGTAATATGTGTGGGTTGAGTGGCAAAAATGGTACCGTGCTGATACTAATGGATACACTGCTGTGTTAAAGGTGTTGTTCTGATATTATAGGTAAGGCAGATATGGTGCAGGTAGGATACATGAGATTCATTTTTCTATGTTTACTATGAAAGTTGCAATCTAGCATGCAGTCCAACTGGTGATAAGTTGTAACGCATCTATGATTGACTTAAGATGAAACCTCGGGCGGCAGTGACCTTAACATCAGGTGGATGACATGTTCATTTGCAACTTCATTCAGATAAAAAAAAAACTAATCGTCACGGAGCCTTAATCACACCTAAAGTAAGAAAGAAAGAAAGAAAGAAATATTTATTTGTAAAAAAATACTACAACATAATGTGGCATAAATAACAGCATACATTACTTCTACATCAGACCATTGCTGTAGTAAAATTTACAAAAGGGTCCACACTCAGCCTCGCCGCAGCGAACCACGGCCACTGATTTTCTGTGTGTCCCAATTCGACGAGCAGCTCGGTCGAGCGGCGCGTTAACAAAATAGAATATAAAGAAAAGACATATAACATAACTAAATAACATTAAAAATAACTAAATAGCATGTGTAGTACTATAATAGGTAAAGGTAGTGTAAAAGGAAGACGTTTTAATTTATAACTTAAGCGATAAACATAGTAAAGTAACATAACATAAACATAACAAAGTAACCACTAAGGGATTGTATTTATTTTTATATGTATGTATTTATTATATTTCTTTTTCTAAGTGGTTTGAATACCAATAGTTAAATGTTTGTATTGTTAAGCTATTGCATAGCTGGTTTTGAGCGCGGCGACCGAACCAAGAAATTCCGTAACGAAAAAACACACCCCACTCCGCCTACCATGTTGCGCGGCTGAGCGTTCGCTTAAAGTGTATGTGTATGGTACGACAGGACGAAGCTCGCACGGATCGAGACGAGCTGCTCGGAAATCGTAAGCGTTTAAGTGTAAATGTTAATATGTAAGCGTTTGTGAGAAAGTGTGTATCAAATAAAACTTGAATTAATATCAAAGACATCACCACCACCACCACCGCCACACCTATTTCTAGCGAGAAGTATTTCTTGCGTTTCGATAGAAGGGTGTGGTACACTTTCACATGAGGCGACCATCATAGTACTCGGGAGTAGCAACGCATCTGTGATTGACTTTAGATGGAACCCATGTTCTGCATGAAGTTGATTACAGATCACTGCCGTCCATGGAGAGCGGCAGTGACCACTTACCATCAGGTGGACTGCATGCTCGTTTGCTACTTTAGTCAGGTTAAAAACAATATATTAAGTCGCGCGGAAAAGTTACAATATAGATAGTATTCAACGTCCACAAACCCAACTCGTCTAGTTATAAATAGGTATGTTGGCTATAGAAATTTTCAGGTTCGTCTAAGGTCAGGTGTTGAATGAAATTCGGAAGGATCACTGTAAAAACCTGTTGACATAACGATGTGGCAACATTTAACACAGAGGCGGTTTGAAATATTTCCGAAAATCTCTCAAGGTTTTTGTATAAATGATCAATGATCAGCCATTGTTATCGTTTACAATAGATTTATTGTTGTTATAAATATAAATAGAAGCTTTTTATATTATTTTATACGGTTTAATGACCCTTCGTAGTTCGACTCTTGTGCCCTTAGTTTGAGTTCAGTATCAAACTATTCTATTCAAAACAGTAATTTTTAGGGTTCCGTACTCAAAGAGTAAAAACGGGTCCCTATTACTAAGACTCCCCTGTTCGTATATGTATCACCGTCTGTGTATAATGAAGTAGCAATCGAGTATGCAGTCCACTTGATGGTAAGTGGTCACTGCACCCATGGACATCTGTAAGCAACTTCATAGAGAACTTCACAGATGCGTTGCTACTCCCGAGGACTAAGATGGTTGCCTCATGTGAAAGTGTGCCGGCAACCACACCTTTCCATCGAAACGCAAGAAATGCTTCACGCTAGAAATAGGTGTGGCGGTGGTACTTCCCGAGTCGAACTACATTGGTTCTACCGCCTGAAAATCCGATTTACCGTGCCAATATGTTTAGCACTTAAGTTCAATTTACATAGATACGCACACACAAACACACATAAGGATTTTATGTATAAAGGTTAACGACTACGCTTGATTTACGATTGTCGAAGTTACATCAATACAAAGCCTCGTATGACGTCATTGTTGACATGTCTTAGACATATTCAAACAGAAATCTGAAGCTTAATATTATACAGAGTGTTATCGTTAAGTGTGCACATGCGATTATTCCATAACTATTCCATCCATCCATCAGCCTTTTGATGTCCACTGCTGAACATAGGCCTCCCCTAAATGGCGCCACTCCAACCGGTCCTGTGCTCTCTGAATCCAACGGTTTCCCGCTGTCTTCTTCAGGTCATCGGTCCACCTGGTAGGGGGGCGACCTGTACTCCTTTTACCTGAACGTGGTCGCCACTCGAGGACCTTCCTTCCCCATCGGTTATCGGTCCTGCGAGCGATGTGGCCGGTCCATTGCCACTTCAGCCTACTAATTTTGAGAGCTATGTCGGTAAGCTTCGTTCGTCTACGGATTTCATCGTTGCGAATCATGTCTCGTAGCGAAATTCCGAGCTATTACAGATAGCAAAAAACTTTAAACTGCTATCGAACGTACTTTACCTAACGAGTATCGTCAACCCTTTATTGTCCCACTGCTGGGCACGGGACTTCTCTCAGAATGAGAGAATTTTAGGCCGTAGTCCACGGCGCTGGTCAAGTGCGAATTGGCGGACACCTGACAAGTAAAATGTGATAAATAACTTTTTGAAAATAAAATGGGAAATATCCAAAAACTTTACGTTAAACCCTCCCATACATTTAGTACGAGATAGTAGAAAGAAGAGTAGTAGGACATACAAACATTGATTACTTACGCCAAAAAGACGATCTATGGAAAATCAATGTAATAGCTATTAACTTATTAAATTAGTTCCTAAATAGCTATTGCAATCAACTATTACAATCAACAGAGCTTCATACTGTAAATTGATAATTTTTTAATATACGATTTTGTTCTAGGGGCCTGTCGATATAAAAATTTCACGTATAAATTTGTCACTTTAAAAAGAGTTTTGTTCCTAAAAATGTTAAAAAAAGTCAGCGATAGCATACAAGATTTAATATTACTGCTATTTGAAAACCCTCAAAAATAATCGAATCGACCTCCATATTGAGAAGATCGTTAGTGACGGGCCGTTCCGGGAAACGATATCGATGCCGTTAGCTCACGACGTAATTATCGATAAATTATAATCGACTCGCAATCTCGATTGTTGTGAGAACATTTATGTAGTAAATTATGTTAAATGTTGGATGGGAACATTTATTTGGCGTGTGGCCTTTGAACTGTTGATGGGCTGCGAACTCGAAGACGTTCGAACTAAAAATACAAAGAGAAGATATCGGTTTAATTTTACTCTCATAAAAATTACACTTATTATGAGAACTTATCTAATCTTAAAATTAAATACAATATTCGGCGCGCCTGCTAATAATCTATCCTTGGTATCATCATAATACTTAAGATTCGCAATGTGGGTAGTTTTGGAAAAATGCAAGGTACGACACAGGCAAGGCAAGATATACTAGCTACTTTTCCAGGTGTAAGAACCAGTGTAGTTTGACCGAGGAGATGCCGCCACCACACCTATTTCTTCCGTGAAACAGTTTTTGCATTTCGGTGGAAGGGTGTGGTTGCCGATCCATTCTTATAAATGCGTATTTGTGAGGATGTGTGTTTGTTCGTTACTCTTTCAAAAACTACTAATTGGAATTTACTGAAATTTGATTTACACAAGATTCTCATCACTTATCTCTGTATTTCTCCTATTAACTCTATCCTGTAACTATCTACTTTAAGTCTAATATTTTTCGCTTCTATTAGTTGCTGACATATTTAAATTTATATTGCTTAGTTTTCATTTTTGTACACCCTACCCTCTTTCGTATGTGATAGTTTTCCTTCAGCGATTTTAAGGTTGTCTGGAAGAGATCGCTATTGTAGTGACAAGGCCTCTTGTACCTTGCATTATGTCTTTTATTTTTGTGATATATATGTATATTTGGTACAATAGTTTTTGTATTGTATTGCATTGTATCACCGAAGTAGACGAAACCGATGCGGGCAGCGCCGCAGGAATAATCTAGTCATCAGAAATTTGATGCACATGATAAAAATCCAAAAACATCGCTCAAAACGCTTAACGAGTTGTTATATAAATATTGTATGCAAAAATAAACATTCACTTAGTTATACAGATGCTTAAGGCTTACATATACACAAACTAAACATAAAATTTTATTTACATAATACTAGTTATCCTATGCGGTGTCACTTGTTTATATTTCAAGATGTAGTTTTTAATAAAATTAATTATTTTAAGAGTTATTCTTAAGAGAACAGAAGAATAACACAGCCGCTTAAGAAGACCTACAACCAAAGTATCACAAATGTCACAATTATATAATTACAAGTATATAATATTATTATTACAATTATATTACAATATATTACAATTATATAATATTATTATTATTTATGACCACAGAAGAATAACACAGTTATTCTCTAACAACCTCTCTACTCTTGGTTAAAAGCTTCATCAAAACCGGTCTAGTTCATAAAATAACGATGTCTGAAAAAAATAAACATTATAAAGTGTTGTTATTTCTGTATCGCAAAAGTATGTATATGTTCGTAGAAATCATTTTAGGTTTATTTGTTATTTTTAAAACAGCTGTGTCTGGGGCTTTATCCGGATTTATTGTATCCCGTAATTTTCTTCGGAATAAGCATTTTATGTACATAATTCAATTCTAGCATTTTTGTGGATGGTTATGGTTAAGGACACTTTCATAAGGCGAAGATCTTAAGCAACGCATCTGTGATTGACTTGAGATAGAACTATTCTATATTAAGATTTTTCACACATTTTCATTGGCTTCAAAAGTCCATCGGCGGCAGTTTCCCCTATCAGGTGGACTGCACGCTTGTTTGTTACTTCAATCGTATTAAAAAAATCTATCACGGAACTAAATTTCACCCAAATCCGTTCAACTGTTGTGGCGTGATTATTTCATAAAAGTAGTAAGTCTCGTCAATTCATTACTAGTGTTGCCCAAATTCAGTCTTGGTCTTGCAGTCTTGGTCTTGTTCTTGCGTTTTTGCAAGACCAAGACCAAGAACAAGACCGCGTATTTTTAGCAAGACCAAGACCAAGACTGACCGTGCAAGACTTGAGCAAGAACAAGACATAGCCTGCAAGACTCTTGCGTCTTGCAGCTAGGACTTAGCGCTATTTCACTGAGTAGTTAGGTGTAACAGTTCGGTGTATAGGTAGGTACGCTTAGGAATTCTATGAGACGCAAAAAACTGTATCAAAGAATATGAAAAACTGGACCTATGCGCATTACGACTAATACCATAAACATAGCGAATAAAAAAATATCTATTAAAATCAAACTGAGTGCATGCATAGTTATGTTTTAACCATCGGCACTTTAATAATGCGGCATCAAAGGTTTTGTACTTACTTCTCAAAGAAATTTGCCGCTTTTCGGAAGTACATGGTTATGATACACGCGCCGGCGGCTTCTTTTGAAATCTAAAACAATCGTTGCCGCCACGCCGAAATCATAACATTTGACACTATTTGATTGCCGCCATAGGGCGTAGGTATACTCATGCAAAATAATTTCGAATTTTAAGAGTACCTACAGGTGTTCCAAAGAATAAATAAGTTTCAGAGTGCTTAGAATGAAAATGAATACATTATACTGATCACGCAAGTAGTATTATGATTGGGATAAAATGGTAAGGATAGGTAGTAGATGTCATATTAATTCATTCTAGTAAGTATATATTATAATATTGATTACTTATATGGTTTTAAACTAATTACTTAGGTACTATTATTGTACATTTAATCAAACTTTAATAAATAGTAATAGACTAATAGGTAATTGCAAGACTTGCAAGACTCTTGCTGCAAGACCAAGACCAAGACCAAGACTGGGAGCGCAAGACCAAGACCAAGACCAAGACCAGGTGTATTGGCGCAAGACCAAGACCAAGACTGGCTAAGTCTCGTCTTGTTCTTGCATTTGGGCAACACTATTCATTACTGTGCCACTGCTGCATAGGTCTTCTGTCAGAATAAGAGAGTTTGGGTCATAGACCACCGCGCTGGCCAAGTGCGAATTAGTGGACTTCACACACCTCCAAATTTTTTTTAAGAAGGTGTGTAGGTTTTATCACGATATTTTCCTTCACCAAAAAGCAGTGATAATTAATTTCTAATACGCACATAATTTTATGAAAAATCAGTGGTTTTGAACCTCGGACCTTCCGATCGAGAGGGCAAGTTTCAACCATTAGGCTATTACTGCTCATTAGGCTATCACTGCTCAATGAGCAGTGAAAAGTAGTAAGTACAAACATACATACAGACTTTTCATGTATATACATAATAGTGTCGGTCAAAGATCTTCGCACGATCAAGAAGATATATGGTCGCTAATATTATACTTTCTTTTTATAATTTCGGCGACCGCAAATAAACCGGTTTTTATGTTACGGCATTAGTTTCGCTGTTATGTTTTTCGACTATATTGTACATCCATTCACAAAATGAATGAAATGTATTATGTATTTTCTTACAATATCGAAGACAAACTATCATGAAAGGTTTTTTTTTTTATCGCAAATGAAGCGATTGTCAGTGATCACTGCTATTTATGGACTTATAATCATCCCAGGATAGAATTGGAGTTATACTTGCGGTCCGAAACATCTGTAACCCCTCTTAAGGGTTCTGTATCCAAAGTATATAAGATAGTTCATTTTTAATACGCACATAATTTTAGAAAAATCAGTGGTGCGTGCTAGGGTTTGAACCTCGGACCTCCCGATCGAGAGGGCAAGTTTCAACTATTAGGCTCTCACTGCTCTGTTTGCTTAGTTGAAGCCCCCTAACCTTGAAAACCCCTTATAATCGCCTATACTATAGGCAGGGGATACCGCAACTCTATTCGGACCACGGGTTTACAGAGACTGATTGTCTATGGGTCTGTGGGTGGCCATTTAACGTTTACTACTAGGTAGATTAAAGATGTCTATGGACAGTTGTCACTTACTACCAGGTTATTCTCTAGCTCGGCCACCACTTCTGTATACAAAAACCCATGAGATTATGAGTAAGAAATTAGGACTAACTGCTATGCTACTTTAGTAATAAATATTTTTTTATCATTATTACAAAAGCAAAAAGGTTTGTGAAGATGTACATGTGTTGATCGTTTTTACGCATAAACGACCGGTCGGATTTTGCTCAAATTTAGCACACACATAGTTTATGACACACATCTCTATATATTAATACGAGAAGCAAAAACATGTGATTCGTTTTTAAGATACTTGCCGCAGACGGAGGAGTATGAAATTACGCACGGTTATAGTTGATGTAGAGAAGGATTGCGCAATGCTAATATTTTTTTCAAATAACGATAAAACATACATAAAATCAATTAAAAACACATTACACACACTACCGGGCATTTGACACAAACACATATATAATAAACGAAATAGAACATTCAATGTCTTACTATGAAAACACATAACGTCAAAAATGTCAGATGTCTTTGTCAAAATACCCGCTATTGCTTTTAAATGCAGCTTAGTTAATAAAACTCTTCTTACCTTTAACGGGTGCGTTCAGATTAACTTTAAAATTACTACAATTTATTTAAATTGGAGAAATATGGGTGCTACTTTGGACAATATGAAGTTTTTTAATTTAAATTACGGTCGAATTTTGACCGTTGCGACGAGGAATTAGTAGTTATAACACAGCATATTCATGTGTTAGACGTAACCAAAACGGGCTTACTAACCTAGCAGTAACTAAATATACCCAATGCATCACAATTTCTTGACAGTTAATGCAAAGTGCACGCATACGTGTATTCGTCGATGTTTTTTATTAAAACAGGCTCAAGTCATTAACCTGCTGATATTACGCTCCCGAGGAACCAGAAAAAAAAGATAGCTAATAATATTACCTTATATTACCTTACGAGTTGTGACGGGATATTTTTAGTACCAGGTCTGGAAAGATTTGTCTAGAATAGGTTTTTATATTGAAGTATAGTCTAAGTGTCGTCAACCCATTATTGTCCCACTATTGGGCACGGGTCTTCTCTCAGAATGAGAGAGTTTAGGCCATAGCCCACCGCGCTGGCCAAGTGCGATTTGGTGGACTTCATACACCTCCGAGAACTTTTTTTTTTTAAAGAACTCTCGGGTGTGTAGGTTTCCTCACGATGTTTTCCTTCACCGAAAAGCAGTGATAATTAATGTATAATACGCACATAAATCAGTGGTGCGTGCCTGGGTTTGAACCTCGGACCTCCCGATTGAGAGGGCAAGTTTCAACCATTAGGCTATCACTGCTCCAAGCTCCAATAGTCTAAGTAGTTGGTGCTTATTTATCGATACCAAATTGTTTTGAGGTCTAGCCTAACGTTTTAACGTTAACACAAAAAAAACAAATAGTGAAAGTATATACATTTATGATGAAAACGACGATTTTTTTTTTGAAAATTCCTGTTTTTTTTTGGAAAATGTGGTGGCAATATTCACACAGCCTGTCGATAAGTCTTCATTTTCAATTGTTTACTCTTTAAAAAATATGTTTTTTTTTCTTCTGTTATAGAAAAAAATATTTATTGCGGCAAAAAGTTGCCAGAAAATCAACTCAATACTTGGTGGCAAGTATATTACCACCTTATAAAGGGCTAATGGCAAAAATTTGTACTTCCATTCGAGAGGTCCGTGATTCAGATCCAAAACCTCTGATTTTACTACAATTGTGTGCACATATGAGTAAAAAATTAGCATTCCTTTACGGTGAAGGAGAACATCGAGAAAAAACTTATAGACCTGGGACTTTTTAGAAAAGTTCTCAAAAGTGGAAGTCTATCAATTCGCACTTGGCCTGCCCGATCGATTATAGCCTGAAACCCTCTCACCCAGAGAGAAGATCTAACCACAGCGGTGGGAATTCTGTGGTTCGGCACCACGACAGATATTCTGTCTAATACAAAGTGTTAAACGATTTTCTAATTTTCATTTAAGGCATGGAGGGACTGTTTATCTGAAGCTAAATCGAGGTAGGAAACGAGCATTCCCACCAAATAAGCTGCTTCTTATGTAGACGACCCGCGTGGCTGAACGGTTACCATATCGGACTGACGCACAGGCACAGGACACAGGAGAAAATCCTACTGTGGGGCTATGAGTGTAGAAAGCGTTGTAAAACGTTTTTTTATGTTAATATTTCCACCTCACACTTCACAGAATATGTGCTTATTAGAAATTAATTATCACTGCGGTGAAGGAAAACACCGTGAGGAAACCTAAACACCCGAGAATTAAAAAAAAAGTGATCTCGGAGGTGTGTGAAGTCCACCATTTCGCACTTGGCCAGCGCGGTGGGCTTTGCCCTAAAACTCTCCATTCTGAGAGTTTTAGACCGTAGCCCAAGACCTGTGCCCAGCAGTGGGCGCAATAATGGGTTGTACCTCCGGGAATACTGAAAACTTGAACGCGGAAACCGTTTTTACTGTGATTTCAGTTTTATACTTTTTGGAGCGTTTTACGTATTTTTCGAAAATCGAATCAGGAAGAGTTCTTTTTCAAAATATTGGGCATTTAAATATCAAAAAATACAAGACTGCACGGTAGGCTCTATATTTATTACTTGCCTTTTTAATTAATCTCAAATGTCGCGGAAACGGAAACCTGTCAGACCTGATTTTGAGAACATAACGGTCAAAAGTAAAGGCCTTAATACTGTTTCTTTGTTATTTTTTGTCAATACACTTTTTGTTATTTTATAAGGGCAATTAGTGATGTTCATTTATAAATTGGACTCTAAACTGTAAACGTTACCATGAGCAATAAAACGATAATTATAAAAAATCTGAAATCGTTAGAGGTATTAATACCATAGTTGTAGTTAACCTATTAGGTGTTGCCCTGCTCGTCCCTGTAGCCTCGGGGTCAGAATAGGGCTACGGTATCCCCTGCCTGTCGTAAGAGAAGACTAAAAGGGGCTTCCGGGGTTGCGGACGGCTAGAGTGGGAGCTCGAACCGTTCGGTCAGGCAATCCCGGGAAGGACGGCGGTATGTGTGGTCGCATACCGTCGTTAAGACTAGACGGAGCGGTGGGCCCAGCCGCCCATCTGGGAGGAGCCCGATGGGGCAGCGCGCTCGGAGGATTCCGGTTGAAGTCGTTTCGAGATCCCGGAGTCCTCGTTTTCAGCGCCGAGGACGGCCACTGGGGGGGTTTTAGTGCAGTAAAAATCCCACATAACCTTGCGTCGCTCCCACGGCGTCGGGTACCTTTGGAAGGTTTCCCCCTCGAAAACAAAAGAAAAAAGGTTTTGCCCTGCTGTTGTGCACAGGTCTGCTCTCAGGATGAGAAACTTTTGGCCATAATACACCTCGCTGTACAAATGCGATTTGGTAACAGTCACCTATGTTCTCAAAAATTGAAATCATAAGTTTTCAAGCAGATCATCCTTTTCCTTTATGTAACTATATTGTGTAAGACGATAGAACGAGTTTTTTCTATCGAGAAGGTGTCCATCGCTACATATTTCTACTAGTGATGTGCCAACTCGGGATAAACACAAGTCTTGTCAACTCGAGTTAAGTACATGACAGTAAGGACCGTGAATATTATCATTATAATTATCAATCATTTCATCCTTTTCCTTAATGTAATTATATTGTGTAAGACGATAGAACGAGTTTGGTTCCATCGAGAACGTGTCCATCGCCATATATTTCTATTAGTGATGTGCCTACTCGGGATAAACACAACTCGGGTCAACTCAAGTTAAGTACATGACAGTAAGAACCGTGAACTGACTGACCTTTTTTTGGTCTCGTCAACCCATTATTGTCCCACTGCTGCGCACGGTCTCTCAGAATGAAAGTTTAGGCCATAGTCCACCGCGCGGGTCAAGTGCGAATTGGTGGACGTTTTTTTGGTCGTCAAACAAGAATCAGTATTAATTTGAGAACCTTTTGTTTTTAGTCGTGAAACTTGAATCAGTATAGATTTGTTGACCTTTTTTTCATGAAACTTAACAATTCCCAACTCGTTTTACACCGGATTCTACTCGAGTTGACTCGACTTAAGCCTAACTCGAGTTGACCGTCACTAGTTTCTACCATGAAGCAGCACTTGCGTTTCGGTAGAAAGGTGAGGTTAATAGTGAAATTTTATACGAGGCCACCATCTGCATTCTCGGGAGTAGCACCTGTGATTGTTACAGATAGAACCCATATTCTATAGCTAACTTTCATTACAGTGTAAATAAAACATGATTGAAAAAAAATACAACATACAAAGACAAACCCTCTGAGTTTCTTGCCGGATCTTCTCAGTTGAGGCCGTGTTCCGATCCGGTGGTAATGTAAGAAAAAAAAATGTAACTGGCAAATTGTAAGTGCCCCCGTAGGCCTCTACAAAATAAAGACATTTCATTTCATTTATATGATAGCTTATAAATCTATTGACCACTAACCATCAGGTGGACTGTATGCTAATTTGCCACCTTGATCACCACCACTACATCTGCCCGTACGACATTGAATTCTGCCACACATAGACAATATAAATGATATTTATATCAAAAAGATTATTTATATTTTCCTAAGTCATGTATACCATAGTTACACAAAGAAGAAAACGCAAACATCGCGACCCAAAACAGAAATCTGAACTCATTCAGTATTCTATCAGGCCAGGGATCAAACCCGGAACTCAGAACTAGTAATATTCACTATATCGTAAATAGTCAAAATTCTTTTATAATATTGTTTTTTTATATACGTAGTACATTATGTTATATAGTGTTAAAATAAAGATGTTAGTCTTTAAAACCTTATTTTAAGACAACTTTTATTTTTCTTTATAGAATGTTGTACCTATTTCAAATGCTGAATCTGTCATTGTTAAAATAGATTGTTATAGTAAATAAATGAATATTATTTATTATTATTATTGCTTGTCTGACCGGTATGGTAACCACTTCGCCACGAGGATCGTCTACAAAGCGACCACCAAGCAACAAAATCATTCCGGTTATTTATACAATATCAAATTTAGAAAGTTAAAAGTTTAAATTAAGATTGAAAGATATCAAAACATATGCATATGCAAAGATCTCCATGCAATACCTCTAGTGAATGCTAACATAGAGAAAGTTATCGATAAATATAATTGGGTAGGCGCCAAATCATGCGATGTTTTATTCATTAGGATTATTATGGTATAATATGCGTGTTGCGTTTTGTTTAAATTAATTTTATATACCATTTCGGTTTAATGGGCAACTGTGATGTGTTTTCTATGTATGAGATAGTTAATATGCTTTGGTCTCGTTAACACATTATTGTGCCACTGCTGGGCATGAGCTACACACAAAAAAATATTCTCAAATGTGTGTGAAGTATACCAATTTGCACTTGGCCGGCACGGTGGACTATGGCCTAAATCTATTATTCTGAGAGAAGGCCCTGGCCCGGAGTGGGACAGTAATTGGTTGATGACGATATTACTAATTAAATGTAAAACACGTTTTCTACACTCATAGCCCCACAGTAGGATTTTCTCCTGTGGGTACCGTGGACACACACAAGACGAATACGCAAACACATGACTCAGAACATGAATCTAAACTTATTACTCAGATACCTGCCTGTCCGGGAATCGAACCCGGGACCCATTGCGCGTCAACGTATGGTAACCGCTCCGCCACGCGGCTCGTCAACGTGTGGAATAAAACAATAAAATAATGATACGTCACGACAAAAACACTTACATTACCCCACTCATGTGCGATAGTGTTATCCCATGTCTACAAACTATGGACGAATTTATTGCTCAATAAATCACTAGCGACTTTTACGCTTTTTCCACGCATGTTAGTCCTAGTTCAGACTATGCTAGTAGTTAAGACATCCCAATTGACGAGTAACTTTTTGAAGTGAAACTTCTTTAGGCGCATGAGGGTAAAATTTTTAAAGATGAAACGTCACGCCGGTATGCAACGGAAGTGTCGGAAAAGAGAGAGAGAGTGATCGAGACCGATTGAGAGAGAGTAAGACAGGGCGAACGTTGCATGAGCAACTAACCGTGGAGTGAGAGTAGGGAGCAAGCGAGTGAGAAAGATTGAGAGAAAAAGTGAGACAGAGCGAACGTCGTATCACGCCTTTTTCCCTTCCTCTTAATCTTGGAAATTTAAAGTTTTAGATTTGTATAAATATAAACAAGATTTATAAATTTGTTCGCCAAAGAAGTTTCACTTCTGACATGTGTACTTTGTACGCACGCATGTTTTTTTTATCTCACTGAATAACTGCATGCTGTGTACTACACACGACGAGTAACTTTTTTTTTATCTCACTAAAGTAGTACACGAGCATACAGTCCACCTGATGGTAAGTGATCACTGCCGCCCATGGACATCTGTAATCAACTTCATACAGAACATGGGTTCCACCTGAAGTCAATCACAGATGCGTTGCTACTTCCGAGGACTATGATGGTCGTTTCATGTGAAAGTGTGCCGGCAACCACACCTTTCTATCGAAACGAAGAAAGGCTTTACGCTAGAAATAGGTGTGGCGGTGGTACTTCCTAGGTCGAACTATACTGATTCTACCAACTTTATATAAGGCTTTAACTTTATATAAATCGTCTTCGTCCTCGGAAGTAGTAATGCTTCTGTGATTGACTTCAGACTTAAATAACCGTTACTATGAAGGATAGTAGTCGCACGATTATATATTATGCACGTTTTCAATTCATTAATATCACACTTGAACATGCGTCTTCTTTCATAATGAGAAGAATTATCCATATTAATATTATAAGTGTGAAAGTGTGTTTGATTGTTTGTTCCTCTTTCACGTCGCCACATAGCTATATTTGATATGGTTTATATGCTGGTAGATAGTTAGGAGGACGGAGAGTGACATAGGCTACTTTTTACCGCGCTCTCTCATTCCCATGAGAATATCGATGTTTTGTTAGTCGATACAATTGAGTAGTTCCAGACTTTGTTAATAGATGGCGTAAGTAAAATTACCTTGCAAGTTCTGAATCACGCTTTCAAATGCTAATGTTACTTCCCTTTGACCGTGCAGGCGAAGCCGCGAGTAACAGCTAGTAGATTATAATTTACCATCTTAGCTAAGTGCTGACTAGTATTTCACACAACTTTGTAAACTCTTTAAGACGACTTTCCGGTGTAATCTAAGGGTTTGTTTTCGAAAACACGTGATGCTTTTAGTTTTGATTTATTTCTAGTTCAAATATAATCATATCAAATACAGCATAAAAATACCTTCATATCACTCGCCACTTGACAAAATTACTTACATAATCTGAAATCGGCCTACGGAAGTGTCATTCGATTTCGTAGCGTAAACGATCGGTCTATTGCATCGTTAAAGTTTATTATCTATTAAATAAATAAACTTTATTTATTTATATCTATCGGTATTTGATTAGATGCGTAAATTATTATCGTTTCGATTCGCGATGTAATCTTTATTACAAGAGCGTAAGAACTGACTGTTTTACTGGTGTCGTGATTCTCGTGATGTGGAACTTTTATTGGTATTGAGATTTCAGGAAATGTAATGGTTATGGGCCCAAGAGGGATCGTTTTACGTGGGAGGAACGTTTAGCAGAAGCTATATTTGAGCGGGTACTGATGGTATATTCTGCTTTCATCACAATTATAAATTGTAAGGAAGTTTAGATAATTAATATACAAATAAAATTGCAGACTGCAATTTTTACAGTGATATTCAAATAGAATTGACAACTGCAATTTTCAGAATAACTAAATTTAGGACTAGATTGTTTTTAATTGAAGAATTTTTAAAATGTTTCTTACGTTAGGCACAATAATTTCAGAGTTTGCTATTCAGAAGACTCCAATTTCGATTCTAAGTCTAGTAGATTTCCAAATTAGGACTCTTTTAATCCTGAGTCCATTAAGTAAATTAGTGTATTATATCACTGATTTAATAATGCTGATATTGCTTGCACTTAAATTTTGATTAAAAATGTAACGTTAATAGATTATCGTTTCTATTCGCGTTCATGCAGTCGTTATTACTAGAGCGTAAGAACTGACTGATTTACTGGCGTCGTGATGTGGAACTGTTATTAGTATTAAGATTTCAGGACATGTAATGGTTATTGTCCTAAGAGGGTTTCGAACGTTGGAAGGAACGTTTAGGAGAAGCTATATTTGAGCGATTTCGATGATATGCTGGTTTCATCAAAATGATAAAATGTAAGGAAGTGTAGATAATTAATATACAAATAAAATTTTAAACTGCAATATTCACAGTTAATTTTAACAAAATTGACAAATGCAATTTTTAGTATAATAAGATTGAAAACCAGAATTTTATAAACTGAAGAATTTTAAAAATACTCCTTCGGTCATTTACAATAATTTCAGAGTTTGCTGTGCAGTAAACTCCAGGTTAGATTCTAAGTCTAGTAGATTCATTGTGATTTTTGAATCTTGAGTCCACTAATTGATTTTGTCCATTAATTAATATAAAACTAATATTAATTGCACATAACTTTTAATAATAAAGCGTTTTGTAAAATTTTATCTCCCTAAAATTGCCCCGAGCCGTCATTACCCTCATCTATTACAAAAACAGACAGGACCGGCGATGCAAGAACATACATACTTAATGTACGCATGCATGCATTAACTTCACTCACAGATCGACGTGGAGCACGCCCTCATAATTAATTCCCTGTAACTGGCCATTAAGTAAGCCTTGCGAATGGTTGAACCGGTATAGAAAATACAATTACAGGTTTATTTAATTTTCTAGAGGCTTAAAGGTGATAGTCAGTTTAAACCTTGCCTAAGGTTATCCTGTTTATGTTTAAATGGCTGTAAGTTTGAATTTCTGTTAACTACACCGATTGGATGTTCTTCTTGAACTCTGTTAAATGATGTACGAATAGCAGAATCAGTGTAATGATATCAGGAAAGCACCCAGTAAATTTATATTCAAAAAGCTTGTCCGAGAGCATTATCTGAGCACTACTACTGTCTCCTTTTTTTTTGTTTTCGAGGGGGAAACCTTCAAAAGGTACCCGACGCCGTGGGAGCGACGCAGGGTTATGTGGGATTTTTACCGCACTAAAACCCCCCCGGTGGCCGTCCTCGGCGCTGAAAAGGAGGACTCCGGGATCTCGAAACGACTTCAACCGGAATCTACTACTGTCTCCTAATCATATATTATTTTATTTTATTTTTATATAATAATTTTATGTATTTTATATATTTATTGTGTGTATGATATGTATTTATAATATAAATATTTATTTATGATATATGTATATGTTATTATGACCAAGTCGGTATATTAAATATTTCTATTGCTCCCGTTTATAATTAACACCTGCCACAAATTTTCCAGCCACCCAGACTTCACTGGTAGAGAATGCCAGCAGGCATTAAGTTTGCCCTAATGTAACTTTTGTAAAGGTGCAATAAATATATAAATAAATAAATGAGTTAAGTTAGTGTAACTAAACTTATATGCGCTTTTTAAAATATTTTGGTCACTTAACCAGAAACGAAAACTCGTCGGTACGGCTTGTAGAGTTAGGTGGAGCGAAAGAGGTCACGCGGTAGATCTCCGACACGCTGGACAGACCTAAAAACTACTACACAGTGCTCGATTGTCCAGTGTAGCCGGAATACCATTAATAGAAGCCGGTAGCGAAGAATCGCAAGAGCTGTTGGCAAAGACAGCTGTGACTGACCATTCGTTATCATTATGCCACGACCAGACCAAGAGTGTACGACTAAAGAGATAGAGAAATAAATTGCGCAAAGGATACGGCGGTGGTTTTTTGTAAAGATTCAGAGAGAAGTCAACATTATTGAATATTCTATTAATTACGTCAATAGGGACAAGCTGTACCCTTAGTACGAGTTTCTAAGTAAGAGTAAGATTTAACACTAGAAGCGCGGACAATTTTGACACCCCTAGAAGCGCGGATGTTTTGGGTAAAAAACTGTGTATTTGCATTTAAGTAGTTGAAGTCCCGTGCACTTAATATATTCGTATTTCATGAAATGTCATAAAACTCACGAATTAACGTATAATAAAATATTAACTAGAGCAGGAAGAATTTATTTATTTATTTATTATTGATCACCTAAATAGTTTACACCAAAATATGAAAAGAACAAAAGTCTACAATACAGAAGAGCTAAGGTAGAGCTAGGCGAAAACTGCTTGCAAAAAGGTGCGAGTAAGTCAAATTATAATAACTATAATATTAAAGAAAAAAAAAACTTTTTTTGAAATGAACATGAACATGAACATCGAAATGGGTCAAATTTGGATCGCCCGCACTTCTAGTATTAAAACAAACATTGTTCTTGCTTTCGCTCATCATTTCGAGATTTGATTAATAGAAAATCTCAGGAAAAAATAAAAGATCAAGGTTGTCTTGAAGGAATTATATACTACGAATACTTTATCGATAAATGAGTGGCAACCCTAGACATTAAGCGACTCGCTAACAATATGATCGCGCCTACACGGATTCCTATCTTTGTCACAGGCCTAACCTTGGGCCTCGACCTCAATACCTAAATGTGGTGGAACTTAGACGTTCGCTGGCAGCACCACTGACACACGAGCAGTGATAGCCTAATGGTTGAAACTTGCCCTCTCAATCGGGAGTTCCGAGGTTCAAACCCAGGCACGCACCACTGATTTATGTGCATATTAGAAATTAATTATCACTGCTTTTCGGTGAATGAAAACATCGTGAGGAACCTACACACCCGAGAGTTCTTTAAAAAAAAATTCTCGGAGGTGTGTGAAGTCCACCAATTCGCACTTGGCCAGCGCGGTGGTCTATGGCCAAAAAACTCTCTCATTCAGAGAGAAGACCCGTGCCTAGCAGTGGGACAATAATGGGTTGACGACGACGACCACTGACACACCTATTTCTGCATACTAGCAAAAACAGTGCTGCTTTCGTTTAACGGGTGTTTTTAGTCCGATTGAAGTAGCAAACAATTCAGTCCACCTGATGGTAAATAGTCACTGACGCTCGTGCACATCAGTAAGCAACTTCTCATAGAACATAGGTTTTATTTTATATAAATACTAGATGCTTTGCTACTCCTGAGGACTACGATGGTCGCCTCATATAAAAGTGAGCCGATAACCACACCCTTCCATCGAAACGCAAGGAATGCTTCAAGTTAGAAATAGGTGTGGCGGTGGTACTTGTCCAGTCGAACTACACTGGTTCTTCAACCTTTAAGTTAAAAGTTAGATAACTGTCACCCCAAATCCAATCAATCATCAAGCGATAGGTCGTGTCGTCACCGGTTGGATACTGCGGAAGATCAGCGCTGGCCGTCTTCGGATGCCAACTTAATGCAGCCAGTGTCCATTTCGTGATGCTTTGCACCCTCTTTTCTGTTTTTTCTTTTTTGAAGTGAAACTTCTTTAGGCGCATGAGGGTAAAATTTTTACAGATGAAACGTCACGCCGGTATGCAACGGAAGTGTCGGAAAAGAGAGAGAGAGAGTGATCGAGACCGATTGAGAGAGAGTAAGACAGGGCGAACGTAGCATGAGCAACTAGCCGTGGAGTGAGAGTAGGGAGCAAAGCGAGTGAGAAAGATTGAGAGAAAAAGTGAGACAGAGCGAACGTCGTATCACGCCTTTTTCCCTTCCTCTTAATCTTGGAAATTTAAAGTTTTAGATTTGTATAAATATAAACAAGATTTATAAATTAGTTCGCCAAAGAAGTTTCACTTCTGACATGTGTACTTTGTACGCACGCATGTTTTTTTTTTTATATTGTACTCTTGTATAATAACCAAATGTGTGTGTGTAAGCAGATGGAATAAATCTTATATGTCTAGCTTTGAACCTCTTCCAATACAATTTGTACCGTTCACGTTGACGTGCCTGGCAGATGTCCCTTCATCGGCATAGTAAAAACGCATCAAATAATTTGCAAAGCATCCGTTATACCATAGTACACTAACCGACAATAAATTACAATGCCAGCTTCTAGCAAATATTTATGCAAATAGCTGTGACATTTCTGCTCTTAGTGCTGCTAGGGTCGTTTGAAGGGAGTCCTCATATTTATCCGCGCTTAATCGGGGAAAGGAACTACGATTAAGGGACGAAAACCAGTAGATGGGCATTTAATGTTTAACATCAACACCCATGCCAGTTAGTGATTACTGGTAGTCCCTGTAGCCTCGGGGTCAGAATAGGGCTACGGTATCCCCTGCCTGTCGTAAGAGGCGACTAAAAGGGGCTTCCGGGGTTGCAGACGGCTAGAGTGGGAGCTCAAACCGTTCGGTCAGGCAATCCCGGGAAGGACGGCGGTATGTGTGGTCGCATACCGTCGTAAAGACTAGACGGAGCGGTGGGCCCAGCCGCCCATCTGGGAGGAGCCCGATCGAGATCCCGGAGTCCTCCTTTTCAGCGTCGAGGACGGCCACCGGGGGGGTTTTAGTGCGGTAAAAATCCCACATAACCCTGCGTCGCTCCCACGGCGTCGGGTACCTTTGGAAGGTTTCCCCCTCGAAAACAAAAAAAAAAGTGATTACTGGAAAAAACTGCTCTTAGGGCAGAGTTATGACCAGCAGTGAATTTGAAAGCTGTAGGATAAAATGGAAAATCGGTTACGGACAGTCATGGAAATAACTGTTTTTTAATGTGGATATCCAGATGGTAGTTTCAAGGTGGTACAATCAGTGTAGTTCCACCGGGGAAGTACCACCGCCACACCTATTTCTAGTTATAAGCATTTCTTGCGTTTCGATAGAACGGTATGGTACCGGCACACTTTCACATGAGGCACTTCATCATAGTCCTCGGGAGTAGCAACGCATCTGTGATTGACTTCAGATGGAACCCATGTTCTGTATGAAGTTGAATACAGATGTCCATGGGCGACAGTGACCACTTACCATGAGGTGGACTGGAAACAATGAACGACGTTTGGATGGAAGAGTACGGTTGCCGGTTCACTTTCATATGAGGCGACTATTTTAATCCTCGGATATAGTAACCCACCTGTGATTGACTTCAGATAGAACGCCTGTTCTATATAAAGTTGTTCAAAGATGTCCATGGGCAGCAGTGAACGCTTACCATCAAGTGAACTCATTTACTACTTCAACCTTATTAAAAAACGAATAATAACGGATAAATGAGGCGAGACCCAGGTATTTATGCGCATTGAAGATGGTTTCGTGGAAACATAGTGATCTTTGACACCGCTGCTAATGTATACGTTTTGAGGCTTCGTTTTGCAAAACTGCAAGGCTTTGCCACTTACAATCCTGTACGATAGATCATTAACGCAATGATGATTATGAATTCTTGTTTAATAATTATGCTAATTATATTATTACATAGTATAAAACAAAGTTTACAGGTGGTAGAACCAGTGTAGTTCGACCGGGGAGGTACCACCGCCACACCTATTTCTAGCGTGAAGCAGTTCTTGCGTTTCGATGGAAGGGTGTGGTTGCCGGTACATTTTCATATGAGGCGACCATGTTAGTCCTCGGGAGTAGCAACACATCTATGATTGACTTCTGTGATAGAACCCATGTTCTGTATGAAGTTGATTACAGATGTCCATGGGCGGCAGTGACCACTTACCATCAGGTGGACTGCATGCTTGTTTGCTACTTCAGTCAAATAAAAAAAAAACAAAGTCGCTTCTCGCTGTCTGTCCCTATATATGCTTAGAGCTTTAAAACTATGCTACGGATTTTAATGCACTTTTTTAATAGATAGAGTGATTCAAAAGGGAGGTTTCTATGTATAAGTACATGTATAAATATAGTATAAATATATGTATAGTAGAGAAACGCTGATAATTTTAGATTTTTGACTTTAAGGCGGAACGTATTTCGCTGGGTCAACTAGTCATTTTATAAAACAGACAATAATGGGTTGACGACAAGAAATAGTACGAGAAATAAAATCTGTCAGAGAGACTAATTTGCAAAGTCAAGCAGAGCTTACTAAGCTCCAATCCATTTAAAAGCTCGTGACTCCGCGTCTTCATATCCAAGCTAATGCAGTCAATTACTCAACCAGCTTCAGAAATTACTAAAAAAAGCATATTAACATCAGGTATATTTTAATGCAAGTTTTAATTAGCCTGTGTCTAGTGCATGCAAGTTATTACCTGGCTAGTTAGTTATGGTTTTTTTAGTTCAACTTCTGCGGTGTTTTAGCGTTCCGTAGGCTTTATAATAGATCTATTTAACATTTATTGTAATATAAGTACATAGAGAGATTTTTGTAATTACTAAAGCCATGTTATTTGTATTTGCAAAAGAAAAAAGTACGTAGTTTTAAAATAAAGTACAATTTATTTTTTTCTTATTCTTTTAGCTTTAACTTATGGATGGTGCTAGATAGTTTAAATTTAACCTAAATCTAGAAATGTAGATAATTTTGCCACCTGTGCAGATTTGGCGAAAACGAGAAAAGGTCACCAAATTTAAATAAAGTGGCTATTTAATAACAAAACAGAAATTAAATGAATAGTATTTTGATTCGTTGATACCACTGAAGACTAAGCTGGAACTGTTAGGATGTCCAATGTCCATACTATATTCAGCGAAACAAAATAACGCTTAAGACCGCTAAATTAGGAAAAAAAGGTAACGTACCGCTTCCCGAACAGCAAAAAGTTCTAAAAACGTTATTACAGTATACGGAACCCATATAAGCAGTCGCATAGACAGTTTTTTGTTTGTTAATATTCATTTGAATTTCATAGTCCAGGGCTGCAATAAAATGCATGTGATATCGGATATTAAATATTTTTATGACTTAAGTTTGACTCGTTTTTTAATAACCGTCCTTTTCTGTTTTCTTAATTAAAGTAGCCTGTATAGACAATATTATTAGTAATTAATGTGTGCTTGTGTGTGTTAATATAACAGAAGCTAAGTATAAATATGTAGTTTCGCTTTCAAATTCATACAGTTTTGAAATTCATTAGTAGCCTAGATTTTTTCCGTAGTTTTGTTTTACCAGCTTGGGTTGTGTTTACTACGATATAAAATATCAATGTGTTATTTTTAAAATTTAATACAAAGTAATACGAAGTAACAAACGAGTATGCAGTTCACCTAAACTGGTCACTACCGCCCTAATGGAAGGGTATGGTTGCCGGCACACTTTTATATGAAGCGACCATCTTAGTCCTCTGGAGTAGTCACGCATTTGTGATTGACTTCAGATGTAACCCATGTTTTGTATGAAGTTGCTTACAAATGTCCATGGGCCGAGTGACCACTGACTATCAGGTGGACTGCATGCTCGTTTGCTACTTCAATCTTATAACAAAAAATAGATACTGTTACATAACAGAAAAAATATCAAATTCCTAATAAAGAATCATTAAAAATAATTGATATTTTTTCGAAAAACTAAAACAAGCTGTTCGATAAAATTCATATGGTATTCGTTTATTCGTATTTCAAATATCCTTGTAAAACTAACAGCTGTACGTAAAACACCTTGCTTCTCAAACTGGTTTATCGGAAGGTCGAATGGTACTCAACGTCGTAGGTCCCACTGCTGGACAAATGTTCACAAGAGTAGTTACGACTAGTAGTGATTAAAGTTTGTAAGTTGAAAATAATGACTAATTCATATCTGTAAGATTTTTTGATTCTAAAAATGCAATCTTTTTTTTAAATTAGAATGATTGTACTGATTATGATAAAACTTAACTATAAATATATAGACCTTATGGAAATATATGCTGCTTTTTCATTTGGAATAAAAATATTGCCTTTTTAACTCTATATCTTATCAGCGCATCATTTGTCGTGGGTGTTATGGATACGAACACTAGTATGCAAGCAGACCCAGAACAAAAATCTAATCATCATTTAGGCTTCTTCAATTAAGGTTGAATCCATACGATAACATCTAACACGGACAAAACCGTGCAAATAAGCTTGTATTAACTATTTAGTTTAAAAATAACTACCATTTTTATCTTTAAACAGTCACTTTATATCTGTAGTTAACTTTGTAATTCAAATAACGAACATGGAACAATACAATCGCTATCTACCCGCAAATTAAACATAAAACTCGAATAAAATGTATTGAAATAGATTTAACGACGCAAAAAGCTAGCTAAGTGACCATAAAGTATTGATATCGCCTTAAAATATCGTATGGAAAACAAAACATCGCCTTAATTGTATGGCAACAATGTATTTAATGTCTTTGATGGTCCTTAAGGATAAGTTGTGGATACGCGGGACGCCGGTTCGATTACGGGTGGAATTTTTATGACTATTGTTCGGTAATGGTTAAATAAGTACATACTCTACATCTTTGGCTTGTGGAGTTAGGGTTGCCTAAAACTTAATTTTAAAAGAGATAGAAATTCTTTTTTGGTTGACTCGGGAGGCATCACCGCCATCCCTGTTTTGGCCTAAAAACAGCTGTGTTAAGTTTTGTAGCGCTTTATTGTTGTGTTTGTAAAGAGAAACATATCGATAGCGTTCCAACTTAATCTTAGAGGTGCGTTACTACTTAAGCAGGACTAACTTAGGTACAACTAATGTATTTTGGATTGATTATAGATTACAGAGTCCATGGACAACGTGCACTTGATGAAGCAAATGTTCTTTTATGTAACTATAAAAGTTAAACTTACTGTTCAACAGTTCCAGCGTGTTGCGACCTGTAACAATAATAAATACAATTTAATATCAGACTCTACATACAACAATGGTGTAATGTAACTTTGCATAAATAAGCACACAGTCATAAATTCATCAATTTAAGTTAAAGATACAATTTTTACAACTAGTAATTATCATGAAAAGAAATATCCCGGCTAACATACATTATATATGTCGGCGCGACACCGCGTATTTATGAAAAACACTTCGCCGAAAATAATTATTTTAGTTAGTCTTGTGCAAAGTTTAATAACTATCATAATTAAGTAGTTCGAAATACCATTTTTATGGTTAATGACCTTACCCCCATGTAACATCTGTATGTGACGTTTCGCATCGATAGACACCCCTTTGCACCTTGTTTCAAAAGGAAATTCGTTCTTATCACTATTAAAATAAAAGGGATATTTCCATTTGTCTCTCTGCCATATGTGGATATATTATCCACGCAAAAGGAGGTTCTATTATCAATCTTTAGGCGTTATATTTGTTTGTAGGTTTAAAGGAAACGGACCGTAACTAATAGCAGATATTTTGCACTGTAGTGATTTTCACCAAATTAGGCACAAAACTAAATACGGGACTTTTTATGTATTACGCCTTTTATGTTTTTTATGCTTTCATTCTCATAATCTCTAAAATTGTCCACCAATTCGGACTTGGCCAGCGCGGTGGACTATGGCCTAAAACTCTCTCATTCTGAGAGAAGACCCGTGCCCAGCAGTGGGACAATAATGAGTTGACGACAAACTCTAAATTAGTTTTTTTAATGACCAGTTTTACATTCTTATGACTTGTATGGTGGTCGGAAATCGACCATAATCATTAAGGAAGTCGACCATTATAAAATTTAGTTTTTTTATCAATAACACTAAACGTCTTCAATGGCTACCATACAAAAAAAGAAAAACTAAAAGATGGACAAACAAAAAAAGGTTTCTCATTTTTTTGCCTATTTATATAATATTTTAAAGGTTATGTGGGATTGTTTAAAAAGAAGAAAGAAGTGTTTTATTTATTTACTTTTATTATATATTAGCGGTATGGCAACCGCTCTGTGGATACGACGTTTTCCTTCACCAAAAAGCAGTGATAATTAATTTATAATACGCACATAATTCTACAAAAAATTAGTGGTGCTAGCCTGGGTTTGAACCTCGAACCTCCCGATCGAGAGGGCAAGTTTCAATTAGGCTATCACTGCTCTAAGCGTAGATTTGGGGACCTATGCCCAGCAGTGGACTTTCAAAGGCTGATGGATGGAAAGAATAACTTTGAGTAAGTATGTATACAAAATACACATAAGTTTTTCAAATAACGAACGAAGTTTAGCCACTAATGGTAACCCATCCGGTTACTGACCGAAGTTAAACTTTATAGATCACACGGTGCATACACGAATAAATTACGTAAGCCAAATCGTAATTAATATTTTTTCAACGAATTTTTATGCAAATCTGTTATCTATGAATGCCCATAGTGTTATTTATGGGAATGTCTGTGAATGTAATTGTTATCTGCTTGTTTGCAATGGCTAGATATTGTCAATTCCCACAGAATTTTATTTGTTAACAATAGATTGGTTAAACAATCGTATATGGAAAAACATGTGTTTTTATCAGTACGTGCGTTAAGTGGTAGTGCGGGAAATGAATTCTGTTCTACGGTCCGAGGTTCGAACCCGGGCAAGATTATTTTTGTTTCAGAGGCATAGCTATTTTTGTCCCATAAAAGCTCTACTGTGTTTTGTTTTGAAGTGGTATTTTGTTTAGGTGAGGGAGATTTATGTAAAGCATGCCAATTCTAAGCGGTAGCAACTCATCTGTGGCCAACGTCAGGTAATACTTTAATTTTATTTGGGGTAGATTACACATGTCTACTGATTGCAGTGATCACTTACCATCATGGGGTACATGATCCTTTACGACCTCTATATTATAAAAAAAACGTGCGGCACTCGGGGACTGCCGCGGTAAAGCTATTGCATAGCATTTTTTATCAACGTTTTATCAATGCAATTATAATTATTTATTTATTTATGCAGTATTTTTTTCTTTGATACTTCCTCACAACAGCTGCTTACATATTCGTCCAATTTCCCAGTAGCTCGTCTCGATCTGTGCAAGTTTCGTACTGTAATACCATATACATACACGTTAAGCGAACGTTCGACCGCGCTACATGGCAGACGGAGTGGGGATTGTTAGGTATTTTTCGTAACGGAATTTCTTGATTCGGTTGCCGCGCGCAAAGCCCGCAATAAAAGCTATGCAATAACTTAAAAATAACCAATCAATGCTGAGTTTAGCCATTAGGCTATTACTTTTACTACTTTTACTGCAGTAGATTAATACGTTATTAGGTACAAGGAACAAGAAAGGTGCAAAGTTCAAAGTCGGCGATCCATTAGCGACTCTTCTGCTCTTGCAAATGACCACAGGCGACGGTGACTACTTTTTTTTTTATCTAACTGAAGTAGCAAACGAACATGCAGTCCACCTGATGGTAAGTGGCCACTGTCGCCCAAGGATCTGTATTCAACTTCATACATATTATGGGTTCCATCTGAAGTCAATCACAGATGCGTTGCAACTCCCGAGGACTATGATGGTTGCCTCATGTGAAAGTGCGCCGGCAACCACACCCTTCTATAGAAACGCAAGAAAAACTTCACGCTAGAAATAGGTGTGGTGGTGGTACTTTCCCCGGTCGAACTACACTGGTTCTACCACCTTGAACCTACTTTCCAACAGGTGGTCCGTCGGCCATTATATGCCCGTCTTATTGCTATTTTGTTACTACTTAGGTATAAAAGGTAGGAACAAGAGTGATGGCAATGCCACAAAAAAACATGCGTGCGTACAAAGTACACATGTCAGAAGTGAAACTTCTTTGGCGAACTAATTTATAAATCTTGTTTATATTTATACAAATCTAAAACTTTAAATTTCCAAGATTAAGAGGAAGGGAAAAAGGCGTGATACGACGTTCGCTCTGTCTCACTTTTTCTCTCAATCTTTCTCACTCGCTTGCTCCCTACTCTCACTCCACGGCTAGTTGCTCATGCTACGTTCGCCCTGTCTTACTCTCTCTCAATCGGTCTCGATCACTCTCTCTCTCTTTTCCGACACTTCCGTTGCATACCGGCGTGACGTTTCTCTGTAAAAAATTTACCCTCATGCGCCTAAAGAAGTTTCATTTCAAAAACAGACAATAAATGTAAATAAATATATGTATCTTTTAAATGTATCTTTTGTTTTTGTTACATATAAATTGGTGTACAATAAAAAAAATTGTATTGTATTTGTATTGTATAAATATTAAGATGTAAATACACTGACTGAACATGTAAACACACCCTAAACTTTTCACACCCATATTATATTAAACAGAATTCATTGCTACAGCAAAACTTCTTCAAGCTTATCTAAACAGTCGTAAAAGAGCTTTCAAAAGTTGAAGTTTACGAAGCTTTTAGAAAACCGAAAAATTTCTCACCTCTCATAGACAAAGGTGTGTACATTGAACCTAGCGATTAGCGCCTTTGAAAGCACAGAAGGAGCTTTTGTTTTATTTTTAAGCTCATTAAGGAACCTTTACATAGGCTTATACAAGGAATATTTGTAGTACCGAGTCATACCATGTAACACTAGGTTATACTAAAGTGGGAGCTCTAACCGCCTAGCCAACAACCCCTGGAAGGACGGCGGCGTGTGTGGCTGCATGTTGTCATACACCGGAAGGCGTAGGGGATAGTCACGCTCCCCAAGAGATGAGCCCGTAAGGGGCGCCGCGATAGACCGCACCGGTGCGTTCCGTTGGAGATCCCGGGTTCCCCTTTTAGTGCAGAGGATGGTTACCGAGGAGGTTTTAGTAGGTAAAAATCTCACATAATCCGGAGTCTCTCCCAAGGCTTCGGTGTACCTTTTGACCCGTCGCAAAGGTTCGGAAATTCGACCGTAATTTAAATTAAAAAACTAAACTTCATATAACTATTCAAAAGTAGCACCAATATTTCTCTAACTTAAATAAATTGTAATAATTTTCAAGTTATTTTGAACACACCTGTTAAAGGTAAAAAGAGGTTTATTCAGTCAGCTGCATTTAATGTGTTTTTAGTTGATTTTATGTTCGCTTTATGCATTATTTGAAAAAAGTATTAGCATTGCGCAATCCTTCTCTATATCAAATATAACCGTGCTTAATTTCATACTCCTCCGCTTGCGGCAAGTATCTTACAAACGAATCACAAGCTTGCTTCACGTATTAATATACAGATTAATCTTAAAATGGTTGAATTTCAAAAAATATAAACAAACACTTGCCATTAATAACGACCCGCGTGGCGCAGCGTTTACCATACCGGTCTGACGCGCTATGGGTCCCGGGTTCGATTCCCGGCCAAACAGGTATCTGAATGATGAGTTTAGATTCCTGTTAGGGGTCTGGGTGTTTATGTGTTCGTCTTGTGTGTGTCCATGGTACCCACGACACAGGAGAAAATCCTACTGTGGGGCTATGAGTGTAGAAAGCGTGTGTGTGTGTGTAATAAATCCCTTATAACCCCAAAGAAATTATAGTACTAACTATAATAAAACTTAGTATTCTAATAAATCCGGCCTAACTAGATCCTAGCAGGCAAGATCAAATAAGGCAATTAATATGTGCGCAGTGCGCAGGACGTCCGCGGCGCTGCCCTTAAAAGGGAGATGCGTGAGGCACATTGCAATGAGGTCCCGGGTTTGTTGGACTAGGGTATGCGCCCGTCTTTGGCTGTCTTTCTGGAATATTTTTCGACCATTGATATAAATGTTATAAATAGTTATAAATGGATTGTCTGATTGAATTCACGAGATACATATTGAAGAGAGCATGTTTTTATATACAAGTGGCAAATTATCATGCAAATAAGGTATTATTATACACATATATATATAAGGTCCTATGTATAGAGTAAGTAAATATTAAGGTTTTTTGTAAAACCAACGCTGCCACCACCGCCCTCTGGATGATGGTGACAACGGAGGCTTAAGTGGAGCTAAAACACTAAGACTGACAAAATGAATGCTATATGAAAAAAGGCACGGACGATCCGTCTGTGGAGCTGTAATTTTATTATTAAAAAAAAAAAAAAAAAAAAAATTATCATGCAATCCTTTTAAAGTTCAGTGTTCTGTAATCAACCCCTACATGATTCATAGCTCATATCAGCAGAGTCATAGCTGAGGTTGGCCACTGATGCGTTAGTATCTCTAAAGACAACATAATAGTAACAATTTTGACTTGCTTAAATTATATAATTATTCACGCTTTCTACACTCATAGCCCCACACTAGGATTTTCTCCGGTGTCGTGGGTACCATGGACACAAGACGAATACACAAACACCCAGACCCAGAACATGAATCTAAACTCATCATTCGGACGGAAATCGAACCCGGGACCCATTGCGCATATGACCGTTATGGTAACCGCTCCGCCACTCGGGTCGTTAAAATATATTTTGCACTTATGCACTATTCGTAAAATTGATTTTGTAAGGTAGTAGAACGAGTATTTTTCGACCGGGATATTAGCACCGCACACCTATGTCCTTACGTTTCGGTGAAAGGATGTGGTTGCCGGTTCACTTTAATATGACCATCGTAATCCTTACGAGAAGCAAGGCTTCAAAACAAATGTTCCTATAATTCTCAACCATCAACAACATCTTGAATGTAAATAAATCTTCAGCACACAGACATAACTATAACCACAGTTTATTAGTAGATACGCAATTTATATTTAGAAGCATAATCCTCGTAATGACTATTGGTTGCTATTTATAAACAAGCGATTGTGTCGATTATGGTGGTTAGGAATTTATTAAGAAGTAAAGGAATATTTTAAGTATTTTTATACGCTAACTTTGAGAACATGGTCACTAATTTCTTGAAGACCTACTGAAAGTTACTGATTTGGAGACGAATATAGGTACTAATTTGAAGAATTTAGAAAGTTGTGTGGAGAAAAACTTAAATAATTATTCGGGAAAGAACTAAGACACTAATTTGTAGAAGGGCTTAGATAAGAATTAAGAGAAAAAAGATAAATCATTTGGAGAGAGATTTAGATACGATAGACCCAAATTTGAAGTAAATTTTGATAATAATTTGTAAAAATCTATTATATTTTGGAATGGTACTTAGATATTAAACTAGAGATGAATTTGGAGAAGGTACTAATTTGGAGTAGAACTTAGATGGTATTTTAGAGAAGAACGTAAATACTAATTTGAAGACACTGATTTGTGGTAGAATCTAGATACTAATTTGGAAAATAGTGCCTGTTTCTGCCTAATAACAACGGTGTAAAGCGCTGGTATGTTCCGTTTTAAAGGGTGTAGAGGATATACTTGTCCGAGCGTTCCACATACAAGACGCCAAGACACCAAGGGTCGCAATGCATCTGCGGGCAACTTCAGATATGACTATAATTATATCTTTTTTTTTTTGTTTTCGAGGGGGGACCTTCAAAAGGTACCCGACGCCGTGGGAGCGACGCAGGGTTATGTGGGATTTTTACCGCACTAAAACCCCCCCGGTGGCCGTCCTCGGCGCTGAAAAGGAGGACTCCGGGATCTCGAAACGACTTCAACCGGAATCCTCCGAGCGCGTTGCCCCAACGGGCTCCTCCCAGAAGGGCGGCTGGGCCCACCGCTCCGTCTAGTCTTTACGACGGTATGCGACCACACATACCGCCGTCCTTCCCGGGATTGCCTGACCGAATGGTTCGAGCTCCCACTCTAGCCGCCTGCAACCCCGGAAGCCCCTTTTAGTCGCCTCTTACGACAGGCAGGGGATGCCGTAGCCCTATTCTGATCCCGGAACTACAGGGCGTGACTATAATTATATCTGGCCTTGAATTTCGATAATCGTAGACGTCCTGCGGTACTAGTCACATACCATCAGATTATTTCATTTTAAACTATCGATAAGTGTGAACCCACCTTTATCCTTTCTACCAGCCCACAATACCGATATCTGACGAAATCGGTCAATCTGTAAGCCTGAATGAAAGACTGGAATCTAGATGCCCTAGATAGGCTAGATCACCTAGCGAGATTATTGGGGCTTCACGATATTAGGGCACGCGTGATTGACAAGATTAGTGTCTAAGTTCGGCACTAGATCTAGATATTTTGATAGACACGTGCACCTCATGTATGAGGCAAGGCATATGAGGCAATTAGTGCTTAATAACAGGCGAAATCTAGTATGATAAACGCTTTCTACACTCATAGACCCGTACTACGATTAATTCGTATGTCGTGGGTGATTCAGAACAATCTCACAGGTCTTCACTATACACTCGCACATTGATATTTTTATATTTTGTGACGATTAGTGTTAGTTCAATAGTACAACACACACGCACACACTATTATGTATCGTAGGAGGCCCCTAAAAGGCAAAATCCAAGAGATGGGAATCATAACATTAACTTCCCCGGACGTCATATCGCATTCCGAGTACCGTGACTCTTGGTAAAAGATCCCATTAGGAACCGCCTATGTACAGCGGCTGACCTAAAGGACTTATAGATGGCTGATTTTTTTTAATGCTAGAAGTAAGAAGCGAGCATTCAGTCCATCTGATGTTAGATGAGCTTCTGGGCCCACCGCTCCGTCTGGTCTTTACGACGGTATGCGACCACGTATACGGCTGTGCTTTTCAGAATCGCTAGGCTGGACGGTTCGAGCTCCCACTCTTACCGCCCGCAAGAAGTTTTTATCTGAAGTCGATACCAGATCCTTTGCTACTCTCGAGTACTAAGATGGTCGCGTTACATAAAACCATGCCGGCAAACAAACACATCAAAACACAAGAAGTACACGGGTTCGACCACCTTATAAAATTAAGTCTTAAAACAAAAGCAGAACAAAAACGGACTGTTTACTTAATTTATTCGTATACATTAGAAATCAGTGATATAATAAAGCGGTGAAAGCTAAATTCGAATGCAAGAGCTAGTCTAGAAAAATTACTATTGCCTTAGAATCAAGATGGCGTGCCTCTTGCATATTAATGCGTGGTATTGTTCATAATACACTTTGTAGAATATTAATAAAGTGATAGCAATTCCAGTAACAGAAAGGTTCGGTTCCCATGATGTCATAGGAAGTTTATGGTGGTCAATGACCTCACTGTTTTGGTGGCGGTTTCCCGTTTAATTGCCACTGTTTTTAATGGCTAAGTTCTTTGTTGAAACTTTTGTTCGAGCACCTTTTGTGACTTATACTAGCTGTGTTTTTTTATCTGACTGAGCAAACGAGCATGCAATCCACCTGATGGTAAGTGGTCAGTGCTCATGGACATCTGTAATCAACTTCATACAGAACATGGGTTCCATCTGAAGGCAATCACAGATGCGTGACTTCCCAGGACTTTTTCGCCTCATGTGAAAGTGTGGCGGCAACCACACCCTTCCATCGAAACGCAAGAAATGCTTCACGATGGAAATAGGTGTGGCGGTGGTAAGTTTAAAGGATGTAAGGTTCATCGTAACTTCCTAGTTTAGGCATTAGGCAGCAACGAATCTGTGATAGACTTTAGGACTCCGAAATTGATTTAAGATTCTTCATAGGATTTAAATATGTAATTAATACACCCGTAACTTTTCCGTAACGTAAAAGCACGTCATGTAAAAGTTACAGTTGTATAAATTAGATTACAGTATTATAGAATACTAGCTGTACCCGCGGCTTCGCCCGCGTGCAATTCAATGTATTACAAAGTTTATCCGCGCAATCTCGACCCCATGGGAATTCTATGATAAAAAGTAGCCTATATGTTGTCCCATAACCTTTTATATCGTGAAAGTCTCATTAAAATCGGTTTAGCCACTCCAGATATATTTTTAATTTCACCAGTAGATTATAAAAGATTTTGTAATTATGATTATAATAATAATAATTAAAAAAAACTAAAAAAAAAGAATAAATGAATAAAATGTACTGAAGAAAATTGGAATCGAACGAAACAAATTTCAGAACCTCTGGCTTAAACGCGTTGAGATTTTAGAAAAGACAAATTTGAGAACAGACCCGTTCTTAGTAGAGGTATAGCAAACAATTTATCATCAACTAGATGCAGTTTGTAAGGTTTCCAACTTCACCATAAAAAACGAGGCAGAGTGCATTATTTATTTGTACAGCTCAAACAAAGATTTCACATTATTTATTTTAATAAACACTCGTCAGGCGTGCAGTCACGCACGCCTGACGAGTACGGAATTCTTTCTATCTTTTCTTTTATCTTTTATTTTACCTTTTCTTTTATCCTTAACATCACAATTCTTACGCTCGTTACGTTACAGCATATATTAGTCAAGTGTCATTTTTTCTTCTTTTATATGCCTGATGTTCTCTTGATGATGATTGAGTAGCCATCTTTCTTTTTCTTTTTGAAATTATCTGGTTAGTCCTATCTTTTTTGTGTTTATTATAAATGTGACGGTAATATGAAACGACGAGGAAAAATGCTTTTGAATTCTTCACGTTTTCGAAATGTCGACCACAACGCTAAGTATGGTCGATCCTTTAGAATATTCTACTTAATCCTTGTCAAAACAAAGTTATTTAAAATGTTTTTTCTACTATTGATGAAACTTTTAGAATAGTATGTATTTGTAAGAACGAGAGGAGTTTAGTATATATTCAGCAGAAGGATATATAACAGTGATAGCGTAATTAAACTTGTCCTCTCAATCGGGAGATCCGAGGTTCAAACCCAGGCACGCACTACTAATTTATGTGCGTATTAGAAATTAATTATCACTGATTTTTGGTAAAGGGAAACAACGTGAGGAAACCTACACACCTGAGAGTTCTTTAAAAAAAAATCTCGGAGGTGTGTGATGTACACCAATTCGCATTTGGCCAGCGCGGTGGACCATGGCCTAAAACCCTCTCATTCCGAGAGAAGACCCATGTCCAGCAGTGGGACAATAATGAGTTGACGATAATCCAAAGTTAAACCACAAATGAGGACCGCTAATTTAAGCCTGGGAATAAAGTACATGGGAAGCTATAAAGTTTTTATAGCTTCCCATGTACTTTATTACATTCTAAGATGCGACCCGTCCCCAGTAGCCCAGTAGTGGGACTGTATAAGAATGCCGTCAATAGCCGCCCTTGGCTTGGCACTTAAAATATGTGGTACAATCCGTTATTGCCCCACTGCTGGGCACGGGGCTTATCTCAGAATGAAATAGTTTTAGGCTATAGTCCACAGCGCTGGCCAAGTGCGAATTGGTGGACTTCACACACCTCCGAGAACTTTTTTTTTAAAGAACTCTCGGGTGTGTAGGTGTCTTCACGATATTTTTCTTTACCGAAGAGCAGTGATGAAAGCAGCAGCAAATTAATCCGCACGCAAAACAGAGGTGCACGCCTGGGTTTGAACCTTGGACCTTCCGATTGAGAGGGCAAGTTTCAACCATTAGGCTTTCACTGCTCTAGCCAGTACAAATTTAAATATATAAAGACTTCAAAATATATTCACTTCAAACGAAACATTATTTGAATGTGTTCATTAAATTAAAAGATTCTATAGAAACCTCTCGAATCAAGCATTCTATCCTCATAAGGCCATTATCGATTACAGAATATGTGTAATCCGCCATTTTTATTCCAAACACGACTCGATCGTACGAGCCCCTATGACGTGTCAAATAAGAATCTACGACACACGGACATATATTTTATATATACATTTCACATACAAAGGACTTTAACGCTAAGTAATAAGATTCAAAATGAGTTTTTCAACTCACGAGATAATTTTGCAATAATCGGGGTCACACTCAATGTCACATCATGCTATCGTAAATCTATTTTCGTATTTCAATAGTATGGTAGTGCCCTAAGGTTGATTTTCAGTTGTTCCTAAGGGAATGTCATAAAGTACATGTCGATTTTTGTTTTTCGAATAAGGAAAAGTCTTCAGAGTTCAACGGTGTGAATGAACTTGCTTTGTTTTGAGAGAGAGGTAATAGAAAAACAAAAGTAGAAAGGATATTGTAAGTACTATACTTAAATATTTCCTCGAATACGGGTGTGTCATTGAGATCAACTCATTGTCCCACTGCCGGGTCTTCTCAGAATGGGAGAGTTTTAGGCCGTAGTCCACCGCGCTGGCAAAGTCCGAATTGGTGGACGGTGTGTCTTTATATATGTTGATTTTAGCAACAGCAATAGAAGGTAGAACCAGTGTTGTTCCATCGAGGAAGTACCACCGTCACACCTATTTCTAGCGTGAAGCAGTTCTTGTCTTTTGATGGAAGGGTGTGGTTGCCGGCACACTTTTATATGAGGCGAACATCATAGTCCTCGGGAGTAGCAACGCATCTTTGATTGACTTCAGGTAGAATCAATGCAGTCCACCTGATGGTAATTGGTCACTGCTGCCCATGGACATCAGTAATCAACTACATACAGAACAAGTCAATCACAGATGCGTTGCTACTCCCGAGGACTATGATGGTCGCCTTATGTGAAAGTGTGCCGGCAACCACACCGTGTGTTTAATAAAAGAGTAACTAAAATAAATATAATTCGCGTGTTTCAAGATAATGATCTTAAAACAAACAGATGTTAATAGCTCATATAGCATGATAATACGTCTTCGCCCACATAACCCAGGTAACAATACAGATCCCATAACATCATTTCTTGGTATGAGTGGGTGTATAGAAAGTACATAATTTCACTTTTAGCTTCCGTGGATCACGCGATTCTAGACCTTATTATGCATTCATAAGTGCGATATTGGTGAGCTCATTAACTGGAAATAGCTGTCCCTTTAAGATTGAGGAAGTTTTGGTTTGAACGCTGCGTTTTTGATAATCAATAAATTGTTACGTATATTTTGTCACACAAAATCTTACTTATAAAGGTTATAAAAATAACTAATTACAAGATGTCACAAAAATCCTTTAAAGAGATGAAGTAATGGAGCTTAAACTTTTACCAGGAATTTGTTTTACTTCGTTAATTTATTAAATCGTTAATTTATTGAAGAGCAGTGATAGCCTAATGGTTGAAACTTGCCCTCTCAATCGGGAGGTCCGACGTTCAAACCCAGGCACCCACCACTGATTTATGTGCGTATAAGAAATTACTTATCACTGCTTTTCGGTGAAGGAAACCTACACACCCGAGGGTTCTGTAAAAAAAAAGTTCTCGGAGGTGTGTTAAGTCCACAAATTCACACTTGGCCAGCGCGGTACACTATGGCCTAAAAGTCTCTCATTCCGAGTGAAGACCCGTGCCCAGCAGCGGGAAAATAATGGGTTGACGATACGAATAAGTAATATTTAAAAAAACGAATCCTCTCAGAAGGTTAAATAGCTAATTAAATAGCTAAATAGAACGGAAGATCGATAACTTGGCAAATTATAAGTATTTCTAAAGGTAACATACTTTGTACTTAAAAGGTAAATAAAATGTACTTTTCTTTAGTATTATCATTGATATTTCAATAGCAATTGTCCGCCAAAATATTATACTTAAGAAAAAATAAACAATTAGAGGACAAATATCTAGGATACAAACATCTTGCAGCGAATTGATCTAGATTCTTCAGCAAACAATGTCAATACCATTACGCCAGCACGCCTTCACATTAAAATCTTTTTTATGCACGAGTTAAACAATTTACGAGTGCTAAAAACAACCTTGAAGGGCGTCATAACAGCTGTTAGTGTGAAACGTCTTTTAGCTAATGTAGGTCGTCATAGAAAACAAAACTTTCTATACTATTGTTTTTTTGTGTCACTACTGCTACCAATTCGACTCTATACCTTTATCATGGGAGCTATATTGGTGGTTTTAAATGTTTGGAGATATGACCTTTTTTCTTTTGCAGCATTTAGCACGCGTCTCTGCATTAATCAGCTGACAAAAAGCTTCTGTACTGTATTGTCAATTGTAATTCAGATACTGTGTCGAATGGCTTTGTGAAAGATCACTGTTAGTTTATACCGGAGCGTTGCCATTTGCTGTGGTTTACTGTATCTAATTGATCTACAGACTTATGATAGGCACAGGTCTAAAACTAGGTCTCGTCAACCGATTATTGTCCCACTGCTGGGCACGGGTCTTCTCTCAGAATGAGAGAGTTTAGGCCATATTCCACCGCGCTGGCCAAGTGCGAATTGGTGGACTTCACACACCTCCGAGAACTTTTTTTTTTTTTTAAGAACTCTCGGGTGTATAGGTTTCCTCACGATGTTTTCCTTCGCCGAAAAGCAGTGATAATTAATTTCTAATACGCACATGAATCAGTGGTGCGTGCCTGGCTTTGAACCTCAGACCTCCCAATCGAGAGGGCAAGTTTCAACCATTAGGCTATCACTGGTTTTTTTTATATAATGCAAATAAAACTAGGTATGAACTAATAAAAAGCTTTAAAGAATTTGATTAAAAAATTAAAGCTATATGCTTTAATTTTTTTATTATATATATATATTTTATTATATAAGTATATTTTATTATATCTAAATAGCAAACAAGTATGCAGTATATATTACGGCAAGTGGCCATTGCCGCCATTTCCGTAACTTCATGCAGAGGAAGTGTTATATCTGAAGTCAATCAAGACGCGTTGCTATGCACGATTAAGACGATCGCCTCATAAAGAGTGCCGGCAACCACACCTTTCCAACGAAACACAAGAACCGATTTACACTAGAAATAGGCGGTGGTAACTATGTTTAACCATGTGTTCTACCACCTTGCAAAGTTCCAAGTATTAAACTCAATTTGCCAAAACCTTGCATTTATTTCGTTTTCATTGTGCTATATTTCCTGACGTCTAACATGGTGCTCAAAGTTACTCATGCAAATGCAAATTGTTCTTTACTTTATTTATCTAATTGAAGTAGCAAGCATGCAGTCCACCTGATGGTAAGTGGTCTTTGCCGCCCATGGACATCTGTAAGCAATTTCATAGGAAACATGGGTTCTATCTGAAGTCAATCACAGATGCGTTGCTATTGCCGAGGACTAAGATGGTCGCCTCATATAAAACTGGCACTGTTTTATATGAGGCGACCATCTTAGTCCTTCCAGCCACACCCTTCCATCGAAACGTGTGGCGGTGGTGCCTCCCCGGTCGAACTACACTGGTTCTACCACGTGAATTCAATAGTCCGCAGGGTTTGTACAATGTTTTTTTTTTGGTTTCAATGTCAGAACAATAATGATTAAACAAATACAATAGCAATTGACGACCCGACTGGCGCAGCGGTTACCATACCGGTCTGACACGCAATGGGTCTCGGGTTCGATTCCCGGCCATACAGGTATCTGAATGATGAGTTTAGATTCTTGTTCTGGGTCTGGGTGTTTGTGTATTCGTCTTGTGTGTGTCCATGGCACCCACGACACAGGAGAATATCCTACTGTGGGGCTATGAGTGTAGAAAGCGTTAAAGCGTTAAAGCATTAAAGCGTTAAATAAAATACATGAACATTGAATACGAGAGAAAGACTTCCGTCCAAATTACAAATTTTTCCACGTAACCTTGATTCATTAATACATAAAAAAAATAATCTTGATCGTAGTAAATTATAGTCTTAATTAAATTAAACTTTTCAAATTAATTTAATGTATTTAGAGCGCCCGTGAAGGAGGTTATAGCAAAAATTCACACGACTTTGTTTGTCACCGCATTTTTCATACAAATACCTAGTTGATGAGATATTTGTTGCAAAATATCGCTACAAATGCATAAATTAAGTCAATATCGAGGAAGTGCGGGTCAAGGCAATGATGTCGACATCACTGGACAATTGACCGACTTGTGGCACAAGGCATAAGACGCGGCGTTAGTCGAAGACCTTGTAATGCTTAGCGACGTGATGTTCAGATTGTAAATCCATGACAGGCGTTTCAATACGATGAGGTAATTTCAATTGTCGATAGAAACGAATAAGTTTCTCACTCGCATTTATCGTTAAACAGAGCAGTGATAGCCTAACGGTTGAAACTTGCACTCTCGATCGGGAGGTACGAGGTTCAAACCCAGGCACGCGCCCATGATTTTTCTAAAATTATGTGCGTATTAAAACTTAATTATGCCGAGAGATCTTACAAAAAAAATCGCACTTGGCCACCGTGGTGGACTATGGCCTAAACTCTCTCATTCTGAGAGAAGACCCGTGCCCAGTAGTGGGACAATAATGGGTTGACGAGATTTATCATTATACTAGTTGACCCGGCGAATTTTCGCCTACAAGTCAAAAATATAAAATTATCTGTGTTTCTCTACTATATTATACATGTATTATACATAAAACCTTTCCTCTTGAATTAATCTATCTGTTAAAAAAACTGCATCAAAATCTATAGTCTTACGTAACGCAATTTTTGAAAGATTTTAGAAATTAACCAAGGTAACTTTGCTGCATCCCTATCTCCCTTCCTGAATTGTTTTATACTTAAATAAAAACAAACACGTTGCATAATGCGTTGTTAAAACCTCCCTACTTCCTCTCCTGTAATGTATCGTAACGTTGACAAGACCCACCCCGTCCCCCAAATTGCGTTACGTTATTTGTATTGATATTTGATATTTGTACATTCCCTAAGGTGTGCGTATAAGTAAGTCTTGTAATCAAAATTAATCAGGACCAGTATCCCATCCAAAGTGCTACATATAGACATTTAAAGAATCCCAGATATCAGAATCTTACCTGAGGATGGCTACAGAAGCTTTATTACTCTTAGGGACTAATTTGAAGCGCTTTAATTTGTGTCTCTTACCACATCAAACTAAACTGCAGAGCTTAACACCACAGTTATTAGATAGAAATAGTTGTGAGTGCTACATTTGATGTGACCAGTAAGATTCTATAACTTCTCCAAATGACAAAAAACTAATCGGTAACCGCTCGTACATTGTCCCAAACGCCAATCTTGCGCAACCTCCTGACTAAGCCGAATTCCTAGTGTTCAGGAATAAGCACTATTGTCGAGCTTAAGGTGATAAGATCTGCTATTAGCCTTTCCTTGTATGTTTGACCGCTGTCCGTCTGATATCGCCGATAAAAAATTCGATTGTTATATAACTCGTTTATCTATCTTTGTTCATTTAGAAATGTCTGTCTGTCGAAGATTTGAAAATACGTAGAATTTTTTTTTTGTTATTTCAATCTAGATTTAGGTGTGACTGGAGCTGGATAATGAAGGCTACCTTTTAGTAATTCTATTGCAACAGCTCTACTGTCACACTGTTTCTGCACTGGAGAACCGTTGAGCGTTTCTGTCTTGGTTTGAAGGATGTCAAGGCAGATACGAAACGTGTTATTTAGTTTCTTAGGGGTAGCAACCAGGGTTGCCAGTTGTCACGCTTTGGGCGAGAATATCCTGATTTTTTAATCAAAATCAAATGTCCCGCGCAGGACTGGCTCAGTCCTGCTTTTGGAAGTACTGGACTTTTGCAAAAAAAGGTCGCCAATTGCATATATAAGTGGAACTAGAATTTGTCGATCAAAAAAAAGATCGCCAAATCTATACCAATTTCAATTGGTCAATTTCATTGGACAAAAAAAATTGGTCGCAAATCCTCCAGCTCCCCTACACCAAGGATTTTTTTTCTTGTGTGTCAGTGAGGCGCGAGGCCTTTTGTACCGCGAGGGCTATTGTCCCGCTTTTGACTATGAAATCCCGCTCTGTTCACTCAAAAAGTTACTAAAAAAAACTGGCAATGATGCTAGCAGAGCATTTAAACTTGGATTCAAGCAGGACTTCAATAACAATTTGAGTGTATTGGACATAAATTATGTGCGATTTTTTAACTCTAGTAGAGGTTCATCGGATTATGCTGTGCCTTGTTCTCTGGGTAAATCAGTCAGTCTATACACTATATACTATGCTCTATACACACATATAATTATGTATGTATGTACAATGTATATGTATTTTTGTAAATGGCATTGATCAACAATATAAGACAGCTTCATAGTCGTTTACTGGGGTACAACCCATTATTGTCCCACTGCTGGCCCGGGTTTTCTCTCATAATGAAAGAGTTTTAGGGCATAGTCCATCGCGCTGGCCAAGTGCGAATTAGTGGACTTCACACACCTTTATTTTTTAAAGAACTCTCGGGTGTGTAGGTTTCCTCACGATGTTTTCCTTCACCGAAAAGCAGTGATAATTAATTTCTAATACGCACATAAATCAGTGGTGCGTGCCTGGGTTGGAACCTCGGACATCCCGGTAGAGAGAGCAAGTTTCAACCATTAGGCTATCACTGCTCTAGTCGTTTACTACCTAAGTGTAGATATATATGTGACCAAACCCGCAGCGACTAGCTATTCGAAACTTCAAAGGTCACTTTATCCATTTGTTTGAATGACTCTGACCATTTTTTACTGTTTTTGCATACCGTACCAATGTTCCAGACTTTATCTGAGATTATCATCTCATATTTTGTGTACTAGTATCTTCAATCGACTTTTTCTACACTCTACAAGTAACTATTGTGATACAAAATCGTGATTAGATTTAGCTATATGGGAAAATTCAATTTGAACAGTCAGAAAAATAGAAAAATCTGAAAATAAAACATAGGAGTGAAAACATAAGCTGCTTAGAAATTGGGTAAAATCAGTCAGAAATCTAATCTGTTGAAGTAAAATAAATACTGTTTCCATCCTAATAACAATAGCTCTATGGTTCCGTTACATTGGAACTTAGAGATTTTTTGGCTAACGTTTCTTTTCACATCTTGGGAAGACCTGAAACATTGCTAAAGTTTCTTTCCAAAGCTTGGGAAGACGTCATTACCATTAGAACATTGATAACTCACACGATGCAACTGTATTCAATAAGGTGAAAGAACGAATATCGACCAGTTCGACCGGGGAGGTACCACCGCCACACCTATTTCTAGCGTGAAGCATTTCTTGCGTTTCGATGGAAGGGTGTGGTTGCCGGTACACTTTTATATGAGGCGACCATCTTAGTCTTCGGGAGTAGCAACACATCTGTGATTGACTTCAGATAGAACCCATGTTCTGTATGAAGTTGATTATAGATGTCAATGGGCGGCAGTGACCACTTACTATCAGGTGGAGTGCATGCTCGTTTGCTTCAGTGAAATAAAAAAAAAAGGTATCAGCGCCACATTTATTTCTAGCGTGAAGTAGTTTAGTAGAAGTTTGTGTTCTGGCTAATTAGATGAGAGGATCATTCTAGTACTCAAAAAAGCAAGTGTTTGGCTTCGGACAGAAACCCTGTTCAATACAAAGTTTCTTACAGAAGTAGATGGACGGCAGTGACCACTTACCATCAGGTAAAAGGCAGCTCAGCTCGTTCAAGTTAGATTCATACAGATTGTTCACTATTAACTACGACAGATGGTGCAACGGGCCCTGTGAATCACGTCCATGTTTAATCACTAGCGGTCACCCATCTAATTCGTTGCTCTAAGTTCTAATAACTTAGGTGGATCGGATAAAATTAGAGGGGATTATTAAATAAGCTTAAAATACGCTTTCAACACTTATAGCCCCGCACTAGGATTTTCTCCTGTGTCGTGGGTGCCATGTACACACAAAGACGGAAACACAAACACCCAGACCCAGAACATGAATCTAAACTCATCATTCAGATACCTGTCTGGCCGGGAATCGAACCCGGGACCCATTGCGCGTCAGACCGGTATGGTAACCGCACCACCACGCGGGTCATCAAAGCTAAGTTTTCAAGTTTTTTTTTTTAATCCGATTATTTTTATAAAAAAAACACTCCAAACTCACGACAGTAGCATGCATTTCACACAAAAACCAAGGTCATCACACTTGGCATGTCAAAATTAGCACGTTTTCTGTCATACGCTGATATCTCTGACACAAGGAATTGCAAAAAGTGAAGCGAGAAGGAAATCAATTGTCTAATTGAAGTTTTATTTTAACTAGTTGTGCCCGCGGTTTTACTTTTTTTTTTATTTGACTGAAGTGGCAAACGAGCATGCAGTCCACCTGATGGTAAGTGGTCACTGCCGCCCATGAACATCTGTAATCAACTTCATACAGAACATGGGTTCCATCTGAAGTCAATCACAGATGCGTTGCCACTCCCGAGGACTATGATGGTCGCCTCATGTGAGAGTGCCTGCAACCACACCCTTCTATCGAAACGCAAGAAATGCTTCACGCTAGAAATAGATGTGGCGGTGGAACTTCCCCGGTCGAACTACACTGGTTCTACCATCTTGAACTACTTGTTTGCAGTTCTGCTATCATAATGCAAAATGCAGTCAAATCTTTATTAACGGTTTTCGTAATCGCGGTTTAAAAACTTGTAAATCGAATTCGCGAATTAAAATTTCTTTTTTCGCGGATGTAGTCAACAGGTAAATACTTTTTTGTTTAGGGTTATCTTGAGGTGATGGTGTTCTTAACCGATTTCCAAAACGACGAGGTTATCAAATTGCTCTGCGACTATTTTTATTATGTGTATCAAATGAAAGTCCGTAAATGGGCAACATTAACACTTTTATGTTACTATTCTGATAAAAACAGCGAAAAAATAATAAATTAAATAAATAATTAAAATAAAACACACAAAATAGCTGCCTGCACCTTTAAGTTTTTGCAATCAGGTTTTTTGGTTTCAAAATAAATGCTAGTCCTTTTTTTAAGCAGAGTATTGTGAATATTTGTCCCATGCGGGTTGATACTCATTGTTCCGTCTACGGATAGGCATAATATGTGGGTAGTAGGTAGTTTCCGGTTCGTCACACGATGTAGGCGTGTGTTCGTTGACTCTAGTGTTTTGTTTACTATTTATATACAGTACGTTTTATTGTGTGCGTAAGATTATAATATCTATGTGTATACACTACTTGGGTGTGTGGTAAGACTTATTATGGATGTTTTTGATTCATCAGTGTTGAAGTCCGTTGCGGGAGCCTTACAAGTTTATTACGTTTCCTTAAAACAAACATTTATTATGTTTTTGCATATACATTGTAATTTGCATTGTACGTTTACGATTTCGTTTTTGGCGTTAATTTGCTACGTATTTCGAAATAATAGGTAAAAAGACTTGACTTGTAAAAAGATTTGACTTTTTGCAACACCACCGATCAATATTTATTTATGGTATAATAAACTAAGGCACAAAGACTGAAGGAGAGTTTTGGCAATAGAAACCAGGCAAGTGTTTTGGTACCTACAGTGGGTGTTCATATTACAATAGAAGATTGCCGCTCGTTTTCAAAATTTTGTCATTTAGCCGCCTATTACGACTACTATCTGGTAGTGATGTTCATAAACTCAAAGGATTGATTACACATTTTTATTGAAATATTACTATCTACCGCGCACGACTCCATCAGCATTCAGAGTAAGACAAAAAATAACGTTTTTTTATTACAAAATATGAATAACATAAATGACAACCATTTTTAAGCAAACTATTGCTGCTTTTGTATCAAAATATTTATTCGTATAGATCACAGATTCTCAAACTTAATTCATTTAACGGTCACTTTTAAATGAATTATTTTGAAGCTTCCATAAAGATTGACAGTTTTAGTTTATAACGAATAGATCGAAAAAAAAATAAACTACAAACTCCATATGTGCGGAAAAAATCTATTATATTAATACGTGAAGCAAAAACTTGTGACGCATTTTTAACTAATACGCCGCGGACGGATTAGTATGAAATTTTGCACGGTTATAGAGGACGTAGAGAAGAAGTGCAGAATGTTAATATTTTTTTCATATAATGCATATATTATACATAAAATCAACTAAAACACATTACATACACTACCGTGAATATGTCACAAACACATAAATAATAAACGAAATAGAACGTTCAATGTCTTACTATGAAAACACGTAACGTCAGAAATGTCAGTGTCTTTTTACCTCAGGCTTAGCTAATCAAACCTCTTTTTAAATTTAACGTTCAAAATTACTTGAAAATTATTACATTTTATTTTAATTTGAGAAATATTCGTACTACTTTGGACATTATAAAGTTTAGTTTTTTAATTTAAATTACGGTCGCAATTCGACTGATGCGATGGGTGACTTGTTAAACTAAAGTATTCCCATAGAAAAGAAGAAGACAGCGTAAACTATTGGGTCAGAAACACAAGAGTGGGAATGGGGAAAGTAGTAGAAACCAATAGACCTCGAAAAGCTGATGATGGATGCATGGATTCAGCTACTGTCCCATAAAACCGCTATGTAGCTACATCGCTCCTCATTTTATATTTCATAGGTCCCTGTATGCCACTAGCGCTCCCAGGGGTGTCCACCCACTTTGAGTAACACATACAGATTATAGATATAAAGCTACAGACAGACCGTCGTGTACAAACACAATACATATTCTTTGGACAATACCAGTTGACCCTCAAATCGACATGTTGCATTTATCTAATGGCATTTGATTTGTTGTATAAACATAATCTTTGGATTTACTTTCATCATAATGCTTAAGAGACTGATATCCTGATAAGAAATTTGAGTTGTAGTTTTTGCTGTTTATTTATCAAAATGGGTAGATAGCAAAAATATTTACAGTTTTTTTCATAAGAATCAAGTAGCATACAATTCATCTAGTAAGTGGTAATAACTGCCGTCCATAGACATCTATTTGGATGGTGATAGAACCAGTGTAGTTCAACCGGGAAGTACCACCGCCACACCTATTTCTAGCGTGAAGCAGATTTTGCGTTTTGATGGAAGGTTGTGGTTGCCAGCACACTTTCACATGAGGCGACCATCATAGTCCTCGGGGGTAGCAACGCATCTGTGATTGGCTTCATAATGAAATCCATGTTCTATATGAAGATGCTTACAGATGTCCATGGGCTTCAGTGACCACTTACCATCAGGTGTACTGCATGCTCGTTTGCTATTTCAGTCAGATAAAAAAAAAGTAAAAAGTGAATCTAGTAAGTGGTAATTGCCGTCCATGGACATCTATAAGCAAATTTGTATAGAACAGGAATTCTCTCTTAAGATTCTAAAGTCAATGACAGATGTGTTGCTATTCCTGATTACTAAGATTGCCGCAGACAAAAATATGTTGAATGCATATTGTCGTTCTGGGTCTAAGATTATGTATTCGTTTTTGTGCGTCTATGGATCTATGTAACCCAAAACTCAGATAAAGTAGTATATTTTTCTAGTAGTAGGGGCCGTATGTGCAGAAAAACATTATAAAGCGTTATTTCTCTCTTTCAGGACTAAAGTATTAATCGCGTTCAAGTGTATCAGTGCTATTTTAAGGGAGGCAATAACCACTTACGTAATTGTTACAATATTCTTGTATGTATATTTAGGTGGTAGAATCAGAGTTCGACCCGGGAAGTACCACCGCCACACCTATTTCTAGCGTGAAGCAGATTTTGCGTTTTGATGGAAGGGTGTGGTTGCAGGACCATCTTAGTCCTCGGAAACTAGCAACGTATCTTGATTGACTTCATAATGAAATCCATCTTCTATATTAAGTTGCTTACAGATGTCCATGGACGGCAGTGACCACTTTACATCAGATGGACTGCATGCTCGAAACTCTTATAAAATCCTCACGAACTTTATTCACTTTAGATAGCTTCGATAAGTTCTATATCTTATACAATAATTTGAGTGGCAACCGACTACTATTAAATAAAAACTAAAAATGGTCAAGCGTGACACTGACGGAGGCTATTGGTTCCGTTGTCGGACTATTGTAGATAAACTAACTAAATTCTGTCCCAGTATAGTAAAAAGTTAACTAACTTAAAGATTAGTCATGGAATGTTTTGGAAATAATATTTTTTATAAGATTGTAGTGTGACAAGCAAGCATGCAATTCCAGTAAGAAAACGCTTCCGTCTATGGAAATCTGTAATTGGGGTACAACCCATTATTGTCCCACTGCTGGGCACGGGTGTTCTCTCAGAATGAGAAAGCTTTAGGCCACAGTCCATCGCGCTGGCCAAGTGCGAATTGATGATTTCACACATCCGAGAGTTTTTTTTAACGAACTCTCGGGTGTGGTTTCCTTCACCGAAATTGAGTGATATTTAATTTCTAATACGCACATAAATCAGTGTTGCGTGCCTGGGTTTGAACTTCAGACCTCCCGATTAAAAGGGCAAGTTTCACCCATTAGGCTATCACTGCTCTGTAATTAATCCCAGATAAGATTAGTGTCTTACCTGAAATTGGAAACAGATGCTTTGCTAGGACTATGTTGAAACGCTTGGGATAAGTGTCCCTCAGCACATCCTTCAGATCAAAAATGCTGCTTTGAGTTAACACTGTTGTTAAAATACTTAAAATTAGGTGTGACGTTGATGCCTCTAGAGTTCACAATGATTTACTCCTAGAACTATAACCACAATGAGTTACTCCTACCCGAGGTACTCTAATAGTAGATCAACACACAGCAAACAATAAGCCGCCTCATCAATCAAAAAAATCACTAAAAAACAATTTACATACCTAAAAGGGTTTTATCAACTTACGGACCCCTAAAACTGACGAGCCGCCTAATACGTACCATTAAGAGGATTCGTCAAGACTAAATTAAATATGTAGCATTTTTTATCCGACATGTCGGTATAATCCGATGCATAATATTAATCGATGAAAAAATCCATTTCATTAGCTGTCTTATCAATCAGATGTGTCAGTTTTTTCGATTAAGTATTTTTTTAATTAAAAAGTTGATATGCGTTTTAACCGCGTTTACTAATACCAATTTTAACTTGTAGATAGGTTTTTAACAGAGTAGATGAGTTTCAACGTAATGAAAATTTCATTTTCACAATATGTATGTATTTGATTTCTGTATACAAAGTTTTGTACTTTAAAAGTAGAATAGGTAAACTATTGAAATAAAACACCCGTCTGTTTAAATACGATTGATTTCCTTCAGTTACTTTTTTAAGCTGTCGATTTTTCTTTTGTAAACTGAGTCGATTCTAATAATATGTCATACTAGTTGATTCGGCGAATTTCGTTCCGCCTAAATGCCAACAATCTAAAATTATCAGTGTTTCTCCACTATATTATGCATGTTTTCAAATTGAATTGCATTCCTATTGAATTACTCTATCTATTAAAAATACCGCATTATAATCCGTAGCATAGTTTTAAAGATCTAAGCATACATAGGGACAGACAGCGGGAATCGACATTGTTTTACTATGTGATGATGTCACAATTCGTCAAGCCGTTTGGGCGTTAGTACATGCTAAAAAATAATTATGCCTGCTTTTTCGGCGAAGGAAAATATCGTAAGGATATCTACACACCCGAGAGTTCTTTAAAAAAAAAGTTACTTCTTAGTTAAATAACTCTCATTCTGAGAGAAGACCCGTGCCAGAAGAGACATGCCAAAGAAATACATACATACATACAACCGATTGAAAAGTATGTATTACCTTCAAATTCAAATTATTTTATCGCAAGAACATAGTAATTTAAAAAGATTTTTGGTTATTTGCGAGTACATTATGTTCTACCACATTGGGCGAGCAAAGTTTAACTTAATCATTCTCTCATCAACCCATTATTGTCCCACTCCTGGGCACGGGTCTTCTCTCAGAGTGAGAGTTTAGGCCATAGTCCACCGCACTGGCCAAGTGCGAAATGTGCGAGAACTTTTTTTTTAAGATATCTCGGGTGTGTAGGTTTCCTCACGATTTTTTCCATCACCGAAAAGCAGTGATAATTAATTATTAATACGCACATAATTTTAGAAAAATCATTGGTTGGCCTGGGTTTGAACCTAAGACCTCCTGATCGAGACTGCAAGTTTGAATCATTAGCCTATCACTGTTTTCTTAATCATTACATTTATTATTATATCAATCTGACACAGTCGGTTAAAACTTAAACAGGCAGATCATGGTAAAAAATCTAGTATTTAACAATCCGAACGGTAAACAGAACAGTTAAATCCTAGATTAAAGTATGAATTACTCGATCTATAAATTTTGTCGGATTAGCAAACCACCGTTTATCTAAATCCATTTGCGCAGAGATTCAAATGTGTCATAACTTTGTCGAAAATCATAATTCTGCGATACGATACATTTGTCTGACATCATAATTTTGTCGGATGTCATTAATTTTATGCGGTGACAAGTATTGGAAGCTTGAGAACGAATCGAAATCAGTTCTATTAGATTACAGAAAGCTTATTGTAGAGAACAAGTTTTGCGTATTTGATATTTCCAAGCTGGATCTTAACGGTAAACACTTTATGGGTTTGTGGGTTCTGGAAGCATCAGCACTTATAAGTCTCATCTCTCTCATCAACACATTAATAACCCACTGCTGGGCACGAGTCTTCTCTCAGATAAGAGAGTTTAGGCCATAGTCCACCGCTCTGGCCAAGTTCGAATTGGTGGACTTCACACACCTCCGACAACTTTTTTAAAAACTCTCGGGTGTATAGCTTTCCTCACGATGTTATCCTTCAACGAAAAGCAGTGATAATAAATTTCTAATACGCACATAAATCAGTGGTGCGTGCCTGGGTTTGATCCTCGGACCTCCCGATCGAGAGGGCAAGTTTCAACCATTAAGCTATCACTGCTCAATTATAAGTGAAATTATTTATTTCTTAGGTTTTCCTCTCTGAAGGGTAAGGGTGGTAAGGGAACATGCTGAAGCTTTCCCACCTTTATCCTCAAAGGTAAGCAATAGTTCAGTGGCTAACCTCAGGTGGGTCTCCAATCACAGTTGGCGGCAGTAGCCACTTACCATCAGGTAGATTGCATGGTCATTTACTACTGCTATATTAAAAAGCAAAAAATTTTATTTTTTATTTGTTTTATAATAATGAAGTAGCAAACGAGCATGCAGTCCACCTGATGGTAAGTGGTCACTGCTGCCCTTGGACATCTGTAATCAACTACATACAGAACATGGGTTCCATTTGATGTCAATCACAGATGCGTTGCTGCTCCCGAGGACTATGATGGTCGCCTCATGTGAAAGTGTGCCGGCAACCACACCCTTCTATCGAAACGCAAGAACTGCTTCACGCTAGACATAGAAATAAAAATAGTGTACTGTACATTTATGTAAGGTTTCGTGTCTTCACTATCTTCGTGGATGTCGTAAAAAGTGACTAAAGGCGAAATCAGCTCCCGCCACCTTCCCTCAAATCAGGGGAGGCATGTTTAGCAGTTAACATAGAAAAGGTAGATGGATGGATGTAAATTTAAAATAGATTTACAAACGATCTCTAAACTTGCGAATTATGTTAGTGATACAAAGGGCTATTTATAGTGATGGGATTCTGCCGTTTCCGAAGCCGGAAGGTCGATGCCTCCGACATGGTTCGATCCTAATCGCATAGTTTTTATTCGTTAACTGTACAAGCGTAAAGGAGCGTTCACACTGGTTTTATCGGACCGGATATCATTTTATCGTAACGTAATCTTGAGAACTGAATTACGCGTGCTTTGCTACGGGCTATGTCACAAATAGTGCGAAATATCGAAATCAGAAGTAGCATATGATCTGACCAGTTGATTAGCAAGATCCATGCAAAATTTCATGTAGATCGGGCCACCGGCTCTTGCCTGATTGAGTTAAACAAGACATGCAAATAACCTTTTATTGAATCATTTTATGACTCGTTCAATCCCGCAGCTTCGCCCGCGTTAACAAAAATCGGTTGTACCGTGGGAATAAGATATTTTCCCACAGTAAAAAGTAGCCTATATGTTATTCCAGAGTGTCAGTGAACTCGCTAACATTTTTTTTGCAAATCGCTTCAGTCGTTTAGACCTGAAGAAGTAACAGACATACACACTCACAAACTGTCGTCTTTATAATATTAGTATGAAGTATGATTACAGTACTTTTGTAATCTATACTCCAGGCCTTGTGCCGTTGTAAATGAATAAAAATATTGATTTGTAAAAGCGTTTAGAGTTGACGACATAATTATATATATTTGGATTCAGTAAGCATTACCGGTTGATTCGGCGAACAAATCCTTTGTCCGTGTTATTATAATTTGTACTAATCGGTATTTGATTATTTAAATGTCAAAAAAAAATACAAATCAATTTGAATTTCATTGTAAAAACAGATATGACCAACGTTAATGGATTAATTATTTCTAAAGGTTCTCGTGCCCTGTAGTGAAACATAAAATCAATTGCTACAAATAATTAAATTTTAATTTTAAAACATACTAGTGTTGGCAAGTCTGTAAGCTCCCTTATAACGCTGAGTCAGTTACATCACAGTATCGATTATAATTGAAATATTCGTAAAAAATTACCAAGCGTGAGCTGCATCTCGTGAACTTTGATTAAACCTTTTTGCACGCCTATGAAGAGTTGGTTATTTCTGATGTATGAAGTAAAACGGTTTGTGATGATAAATCATACTTGAAGATTTTTAACGATTGCTGCCCTGCGGTGCTCACGTTTTAAAAATGTAGCATAACTTTAAATCTATATATTAATACGTGAAGCAAAATCTTGTGATTGGTTTTTAAGATACTTGTTTTACCGCGGAGGTACTATCATCACCACCCTCCCCCCACCGACCAGATGGACTACCCTCGACAAGCTGGACTGATGACCTGAAGAAGACGGCGGATAACTACTTGATTCAGATGGCTCAGGACCGGTCGAAGTAGCGCAGATTAGGGGAGGCCTATGTCCAGCAGTGGACTTTCAAATGATGGATGGATGGATACGTTTAATTGTAGATGTCCATGGGCGATAGGGATCACTTCTTATTACGTGGATTGCATGCTTATTTGCTACTTCAATCTTATAAAAACCCGACGCCGTGGGAGCGACGCAGGGTTATGTGGGATTATTACTGCACTCCGTCTGGTCTTTACGACGGTATGCGACCACATATACCGCCGTCCTTCCCGGGATCGCCTGACCGAACGGCTTGAGCTCCCACTCTAGTCACCTGCAACCCCGGAAGCCCCTTTTAGTCGCCTCTTACGATGCATGCAGGGGATGCCGTAGCCCTGATCCCGGAACTACAGGGACGAAAATTAATATCCTAGTAACTTTACTTTAAAATGATTTTTTATAACGAATTCAGTTGACTGTTAGTAATACTTTTACTTATATAGCTTCTTGCTTCACAACTTACAATTTCTAGATACCTGGACCATTGTTGTAACAATTAAGTGCGTTAACAGACAGTGAATCACGGGGAATGCTGGCTGACAACATTCGTCACTTATCTTGCGTATTGTTGGAGTGGTGTAATATGGCTTTGTCTTGTGCCGTGTTGTTGGAACACCACGCTAGGACTACGGGAAGAGGCTCATCCCATGGCAGTATGACTAAAAGACTAAATCCAGATGGGCAGCAGTCAGTGGCGTAGCGTTAAAAACTTAAAAAAAACTTAAAACGCTTTCTACCCTCATATCCCCACAGTAGGATTTTACACTGCATGCTCACTTCAATCAGATAAAAAAGGTGACCTTCTGTAGGTGAACATCCTTCACGTAGGTGGTAGGCTCTCGTCCCTGTAGCCTCGGGGTCAGAATAGGGCTACGGTATCCCCTGCCTGTCGTAAGAGGCGACTAAAAGGGGCTTCCGGGGTTGCAGACGGCGAGAGTGGGAGCTCGAACCGTTCGGTCAGGCAATCCCGGGAAGGACGGCGGTATGTGTGGTTGCATACCGTTGTAAAGATTAGACGGAGCGGTGGGCCCAGCCGCCCATCTGGGAGGAGCCCAATGGGGCAATGCGCTCGAGGATTCCGGTTGAAGTCGTTTCGAGATCCCGGAGTCCTCCTTTTCAGCGCCGAGGACGGCCGCCGGGGGGGTTTTAGTGCGGTAAAAATCCCACATAACCCTGCGTCGCTCCCACGGCGTCGGGTACCTTTGGAAGGTTTCCCCCTCGAAAACAAAAAAAAAAAAAAAAGGTGGTAGGCTCTTCGTTATTTACTGTAGAGACACAAATATCATGCCTATTTCTGTTCTGTGTTGGTTGTAAGCGTTTCACGCTTTAACTGTCTACACGTAGCTCCAAACTAGGATTTTCTCCTGTGTCGTGGGTGCCATGGACACACACAAAGACGAGTACACAAACACCCAAACTCAGAGCTGGACCGGCGGGTTCGCAGATGAATGCGAAAGCGTGCCCGTGTTTCCGCCGGTAAGAGTCCGCCATAACCCAGCTGCTACCTCGTGCAACTGGGTATCCATGAGGATTAACTACTTTAAAGAAAATTCAGAGCTGGAATTGAAACTCATCATTCAGAACTTGTTTTGTCGGGGAACTCGGAACCCATAGCGTGACCGGTATGGTGTCCGATCTGCCACAGAGGTCGTCAAATCCGGAAAGCATTCATCCCCTCGCCGACTATACGACGCATGGCTTAAACGAGCGCCCGTGGACCGTAATTTCATCAACGTTTTACGAGTATCTCAAATTGGATCGAAACGATGCAATCTGGACATGCAAAATTAGGGCAAAGAGTACGGAAACTAACTACTAATAATGAAATTGTGATGTTGGTCTGTTTATGTTTTTTGACCAGAGATGAAATGTCTTTATCATGTATGGGCCTATGGAGGCGCTTACAAATTTTCAGTTACAGCATTTTTCCGTACACTACTCTCAGATTTTAACATTTGTACGCGACGAAAATTTCAAATATATTCTCGCAGTCTAAATAAATCTGTCCTAGATCTTATTGAACCTATTATGGAAAATCTACCGATTTCATTGTTTGAAGATTACAATTGTTTGAAGGTACAACATGAATATTATTTTTATGTATTAGCGGCAACATTGGGACACGTTGCTTTCATATGATAGAAATATGAGAACTCACATGCCGATCATACTAATATTATAAAGGCGAAAGTTTGTGAGTGTGTATGTTTGTTACTTCTTCACGTGTAAACCGCTGGAGCGATTTTCATAAAATTTGGTAGGGAGGGGAGTTAGGTGATATTCTGGATTAACATGTAGGCTACTTTTTACTGTGAGAAAATATCTTATTCTCATGGGACAATCGATTTTTGTTAACGCGGTCGAAGCTGCGGGATTCAACTAGTAATGCATAAATATTACAAAGGTATCAATCATTGCCACAGCTATTTGTAACGTAAAGCATTTTTAGAGTTCCTTTAGAAGCGTGTAAAATCAAGTGGCAACGCACCTGTAATTGACTTTAGGTACAGCCTAATACTAGAAAGAAGAGTGATGGTGAGTGGTCACTGCCGTCCATCGACATCTATAAGCACCCTTATGTAGAACTAGCTGTACCCTGCGCGCGTTCCTACGCCATCACAAAACAATAAAAAAAACAGAAACCTTCGTGAGCATGAATAACAACATTGCTTAAGATCATCACATGATCAAATTAATAGTATACGATTCTATAGAGGACATACAGACAAACATTCATTTTTATATATTATACAGGTATATACAGGTAGCACCCTCAAATAAGGGTGCAGATGTCCATGGACTGAAGTGACCACTTACCATCTCCCTCTCCTTTCTAGCACTAGATCTTAAAAATCCTCCTCTGAACACAATTGTATTTGTAAGTTACGAGAAAAGCCGTGAACAAAGGTTGTATAGTTAAAAGATCTGATTAAAATCTGATCAGCGTTATTTACTTGTCGTTTCTTTCTTTCCCCAACAACTCTCTTAGGCCAGAGTGAGACAGACTGATCCCAGGACGTCACGATTTACAAGATCAAAGATCAGTAATGTCAATAATGATAACGAATATAATGATTATGTAACTGGAGTGATTCTATGTCTGATGTAATAAGACCTTTTTAGGGTTGTAAAAATAGTGTAAGCAGAGCAGAGCAGTGATAGGCTAATGGTTGAAACTTGCACTCTCAATCGGGAGGTCCGAGGTTCAAAACAGGCACGCAACTGATTTATGTGCGTGTTAGATATTAATTTCACTGCTTTTCGGTGAAGGAAAACATCGTGACCTACCCAAGAGTTCTTAAAAGAAAAGTTCTCGTGACTGAAGTCCACCCATTTGCACTTGGCCAGCGCGGTGGACTATGGCCTACAACTCTCTCATTCCGAGAGAAGACCCGTGCCCAGCAGTGGAACAATAATGAGTTGACGATAATAATAAAACCAGGTGATTTTTCATATAACGTGAAGTAGCATACTAAGGTACAATCTGTTGTAGAAAATATTCAAATAAAGGAAATAATTTATTCCTATACTGATAGGACTTTTAAATTAGGTTCTTTGGGTTTTAGGGACCCACAGAAACACCCACATCTAAGGTAACTATTTTCATTTTTTTTTATCTGATTGAAGTAGCAAACGAGCATGCAGTCCACCTGATGGCAAGTGGTCACTGCCGCCCATGGACATCGGTGAGCAACTTCAAATAGAACATGGGTTATATCTAAAGTCAATCACAGATGCGTTGATACTCCCGAGGACTATGATGGTCGCCTCTTATAAAAGTGTGCCGGCAACCACATCCTTCCATCGAAACGCATGAAATGCTTCACGTTGGAAATAAGTGTGGCGGTGGTACTTCCCCGGTCGAACTACGCTGGTTCTACCACCTTCGAAATATTTTCTCATTTTCTTCTTATAATTTAATTTTGCTAATTTTTAATTTGTCTAGCCGAGCATACAACCCAGTACTTTTGCAGACAGAAACTTCACCAAGCTCGAACCATCTTAGAATAGACGTAACGGTCACAGTATTCCACATTAATAAGAAAATGGACCATAACAACTCATTTCCACAGGATGTAATTAGAAAATCGATTCCTTAGTAATCTCCAAGCGGAAATCAAACCTGCATCACAGGAGGAAATTGTTAGCGATTTCACCACGGCTAAGCTATGAGGCACCATTAATGGATTTTCTATGTAAAGGTAAAAAGCATGGGACTGTATATCAAAGGGTTGTTGACACCCATGGACATCTGTCAGCTGATAGTGAGAAAAATATAAAAAGATATATATAAAAAAACAACATGCGGCACTTGTGGACTGCCGCAGTAAAGCCTTTGCATAGCATTTTTTATCAATTTATGCAATTATAATTATTTATTTATGCAGTTTTTTTTTCTTTGATATTAATTCAAGTTTATAGTATCAAGATACTATATAATTTCTCACAGCTGCTTACATATTTGTCCGATTCCGAGCAGCTCGTCTCGATCTATACAAACTTCGTACTGTCGTACCATACATGTTAAGCGAACGCTCGGCCGCGCTACATGGTAGGCGGAGTGGGGGTTGTTAGGTTTTTTCGTTACGGAATTTCTTGATTCGGCCGCCGTTAGTGGACTGATTTTAATTATTATTTTTTTATTGTGTAGAGATGAGCTGGAAATTGGTGCCACTTAAATATGGTTAGGATCCTTCTGTGGGTTCTGGAGAAAATGAGGGGAACTCCTTAACCGATAGGAATAATTGAGTTGTATTTGAAGATATATAGGTGCTTATTACATAGTTCCGAAGTCGACGCTCACATAGGACACATGTGGTTTCGTCGTGATCCAGCGAAATATGGTGAGCGCCGACTTCGGGACTATGTACTAAGTACCTACTGAGTATGTTCTAAACGAACATGTATTTAAATTATTTTTTACTTTTTTGTTGCATGGACGTCGGTTGTATTTTTTTTTCTGAAACATGTCTGTATTTTTCATTACACGAACTCACCTAACCCTAGTAAGGTACGTTGAAAGTTTTAATGTCTTACCTAGTGAGACATTACAGAACCGTTCAACCTTAGTGCATTACACGGTAGTTAATTCTAGGTCCGACCTGTAACATTAGAGCGAGCTTTTATGGAGCTTACGTAAAGCTTAATAAGCCATATTGGATAACGTTTCCTTGCCGAGAATTACGTTGCTCGGTATTTGCTTTGAGTCGAGCTTTGTTCAAAGCGAAGGAATTTTAAATGTTAAAGCGGATTATGTGTTCTATGCTCTGTATACAAAAACAGTATACTTTTCTATGATTCAACTACATTAATCCTCAACTGGAAATCGGCTCAGGAGTAGACGAATCAATTGACATTAAATAGAACCTTTGTCATCACTACACAGTATAAGACAAAGTCGCTTCTCGCTGTCTGTCCCTGTGTATGCTGAGATCTTTAAAACTACGCTATGGATTTTAATGCAGTATTTTTAATAGATAGTGATTTTTCTTCAAAAGGAAGGTTTTTATGTATAATATATTAAAGAAACATTGATAATTTTAGACGTTTAGGCGGAACGAAGTTCGCCGGGTCAACTAGATCTGTATAAATTTGCTTACAGTTGTCACTTCATTAATTACTATCAGGTGGACTGCATGCTTGAATTTGAACAAAATTTTGATGTTTATTTTCGTAAAGGCATTTGTATACTTTTGAAGAAATTGTATGGTAAACGCAGCGGTATGAGCAATAGCGTTTTCCTATGTTTGCTTTCCTGCTATGTATTTGCTATGTATGCTATGTATTTCCTAGGTCTTATGCTATACCGGGGTTGCAGACGGCTAGAGTGGGAGCTCGAACCGTTCGGTCAGGCAATCCCGGGAAGGACGGCGGTATGTGAGGTCGCATACCGTCGTAAAGACTAGACGGAGCGGTGGGCCCAGCCGCCTATCTGGGAGGAGGCCGATGGGGCAACGCGCTCGGAGGATTCCGGTTGAAGTCGTTTCGAGATCCCAGAGTCCTCCTTTTCAGCGCCGAGGACGGCCACCGGGGGGGTTTTAGTGCGGTAAAAATCCCACATAACCCTGCGTCGCTCCCACGGCGTCGGGTACCTTTTGAAGGTTTCCCCCTCGAAAACAAAAAAAAAAGGTCTTATGCTATTGCTCATCACCTGACTTTTTCATAATGACCTTCTACGACATACACTGAAAGAGAGTAGGGTGGTAGGTAGTAGTGCTATTCAATAACGACTTACACAGCACTATTATTACCTAAGTTACTAATAATGGTAATTAAAGTACTAATTATAAATCCAAAGGTCAAAATATGAAAGGCCCAAATCGAAATTAATTGAATGTCCATGATTGATTCGTTACATTTATCGCCAATTATCGCACTAAAACGAAAAAAAACAATTTAATGGAGATATATGATACAATTATTCGAAATAATCCTCAAACGAAAGGCTATCTGGAAACAAAAAATAAGGTCAATTTACGAACCATGTGAAACATAGTCTTAATTGAATTCAGTTTGAAGAAACAGATGTCCATGGGTGGTACCACCGACCACTTACCAGCAAGCGGACAGCATTACCGTTATAACAACTGTACAATACATAAATGAATACAAAAAGTATTTTCAGAAATAAACTTTGAATAAGATAATAATGGCGTAAAGTCCAACATGCACTTTATAATATTACTAAAAAAAAAGATAAAAGAAATTAAAAAAAAAAATTACTACTTTACTAGCGTATTCCCCTGGCTCTGCTAGCTTTAATCTCGTTTACCATGGTATTGAGTATACCAGGTGTTAATCCAGGTTAGAAACTATCTGTGTGTTACAATTCAGGATAATTTGACCAGTATTTTATTTATTTATTTATTCGTTTATTGCACCTTTATAAAAATAAAAGCAACAAAAGAGTAAACTTAATGCCTGATGGCATTCTCTACCAGTCAACCCTGGGTGGTTGGAGAATATGCGGCAGATGTTAATTTTAATCTAAACAGTAATTACATATATGTACACAGTACACAGAATTTACATATATGTACAACTTTATATATACATACATACATAAAATACACATGATACATCTACATATATATATATAAATAAATAAACTATATAATTTTTATGTGAAAAGTAACAAACAACATACTTAATGACAAACTTTTACATTTACAATATAGATAAGATTATTATTTGTATTTTGTTTAATAGAATTTTAAGCGCTACCGGGGTACCCTTACAGTAAAAGAAAAACTTAGTCTAGTTAAGTTTTATTTATTTCAACGTAGTCCACATTGGCACCTACTCAGAATTGATTGCGATTTTATATCGATTTGATGAATAGTTCGTGTGCTTCTTTGCTTCAATATCTAAACAATGTAGCGGCATACTGGCTTCGCCCCGCAGTTTTATCTGAGTTAAAAATTAACGATAACGTGTCATCATAACTTAAAATCGAAATTTTGCGACTATCACTAAGCAATTAAAATCAGCACCGGCGTGGAGTGAACATGCATTTTTAGATTTTTTTACCCAGTTTATTTTCTAAAGCAGAACTAGCCATAACTACGCCATATAATTTAAGCTCTCAGTGAATCCCATCAAAATCGGACCAGCCCTTCAGAAGATAAGCCACTACAAACAGACACAAAATTTAATGTATTTTTTGTCATACATTGCTTTTTCATATTTGGTATATAGTAAAAATCGTTTATTATCACAACACACACCTCAATTCTATTTATACATGTATAAATAGATTTCAACGGCCACACGATCGCATATTTGTATTCATATATCGCATCTACGGCTTCTGTCTTACGAGTACCGTCAGCATAATTATCTCCGATCTTGCGTAAAGCCGGTCCCGAGCTATTACAGTTTTATCAGCGCTTATTACTTTACATGCTATCATCTGTACGGTCAGCAAACCAGTTTTTATTTATGAGCAATGCCTGTCTGGGTTGCATGTGTGGTATAAATCAAGTGTATGATAGACCTATATGTCTTTTATATATTGAAGTAGCGAACGACATGCAGTCCACCTGGTGCCTATGGACCTTATTTATAAGATTGAAGTAGTAAACGAGCATGTCCACCAGATGGTATGACGCCACTGTCACTAATGGACGTTTAGAAGCAACTTCATATAGAACAGAGGTTCTATGCGAAGTTACTCAAATGCGTTGCAAATCCTGCGTCAAAGAGAACCTTATTTTAAAGTGAGCCGGCAAACTCACCTTTCTACCGAAAGCCAAAGACTGGTTCACGCTAGAAATAGGACCGTTGTAGGTACGCATAAACATAGAGCAGTGATAGCCTAATGGTTGAAACCTGCCATCTCAATCGGAGGTCAGAAGTTCAAACCCACGCACCACTAATAATTACGTGCGTATTAGAAATTAATTATCACTCCTTTTCGATGAAGGAGAACATCGTGAAGAAACCTACACACCCGAGAGTTCTTAAAAAAGTTCTTGGAGGTGTGTGAAGTCCATCAATTCGCACTTGGCCAGCGCTGTAGACTATGACCTAAACTCTCTCATTCTAGGAGAAGACCCATGCCCAGCAATGGGCCAATAACGGTTTGATGAGGTGATGAGAAGACGCATAAACTGCTTCTGCAAAACATAAGTGTGACGGTAGTACCATCACGGTTGAATGGGACATGTTCTACAATCTTGAGAAATACCGACTTCTATATACATTTCCACATCACAGACAGACGTTGCAATTCCACTTATTATTAATAAAAAGCTACTGTTATGTTTTCTAAACCGTTTTTTGCCGACTGTACTTCAACTACGCGTTGAATAAATACGAAACCAATTTGACATGAGCGACCAGATAATCATACTAATGCGAGTTACGCACTTTGTACTTAAGCTGAATGTAAATAGGGTAGAAATTAGCTTAGCACGCATTTTGAACTTGTAATGTCACTTACGACATTCTGATATTACGCAAGCTAACTGGTTATGTAATGGTTTTTGGCACGTCAGTTTGTCTGCTGATTTTAATTGCAGTTCTACTTCAACATTAGAAACTCTTCAATTTTATACGGTAGATGCACTCAATTGCAGTCCAGTTTTATTATTTTTTATCTGAAGTACCATTCGAGCATGCGGTCCACTTGCTGGTAAGTGGTCATTGCCGCCCATGGACATCTGTAATCAACTTCATAAAGAACATGGGTTCCATCTGAAGTCAATCACAGATGCGTTGCTATTCTCGAGGACTATGATGGTCGCCTCATTTGAAAGTGTGCCGGCAACCACACCCTTCAATCGAAACGCAAAAACGCTGGAAATAGGTGTGGCGGTGGTACTTCCCCGGTTAAGGTACTCTAATTCTACCAATGTAGTTTGGACATCTGCGTACTCTGTTAGTTTAATTTTGAACTGACTCTCTTTTAATTGCGGTTTTGAGATGTGTTATTTATCAAGCAGCGATATGTAAATTCAATAGATGTCGCTAAGCAACATCACCAATACATCAGCACCACTGAGCTAAGAGAGATAAATAATCAATGTGAAATCTATATTTAAATCTAACGTAAAATTCGTGATCGTGACATTAAGTGAAGTCAAATAAATAGGCACGTATTCACGCAAAACCATTCGAGCTCGGTAAAGTCTGTTTCCAAGGCTCGACACGGTACGGGATAACGGTAGCTTTTTACGGGCCGGAACGGTACGGTGTAGAAGTTCAGCAAAGTCGACAATATATGCTTTCAAGAAGTTTAGAATTGTTTTAAGTGATAACATTAATAAAATTATTGTCAAATCATTATCGCTGTGTTGGTCATGTGTAGTGCGTTGCTGGTCTTAGATAGCGTCATTCTATCGCTATCCGTCTTACAAGTTGTTTAAGATATTTAATTCATGATACGAGAAACATCGTTCTCTTGTGTATCGGGTGCGATTTGCTTTTGTACATTTCAATACTTTTAACTAAAGTTGTAGCTGCGTGAGGCCTCCGAAAAATCAGTAGATAATTTTTTTATTGTTGGTTGTTTTTGGGTCAGATAAAATTGAGCGGCATTTATGTCTAATGGTACACTATTTTATAATTGGCTAGCGATTATCAAAGATCAAACTAAATTAACAAACTGTTATCATTTTCAAAAAATCAATTTTCTCTTTCACTTTTTTATTTATTCAACCCGCTATCGTCTCTTGTTTTTTGGGCGTCATTATTGCCGTATTATGTCTGCCCATGGAAACTCGTCAATATTATGACATTTACATAATGTCAAGGCCGCGTTACTATCATTTTGACAGCTTCATTTGATACAGAAATATGGCGGCCGAGGCTTTGACCTGTACCGAGAGGTAATTATTCCGTTTTTGTAGAAAGTACATTCCTGTGTAATGTGTTTGCTTTAATATGTGGCACTGGTTTATTGATTACGAAACATTTACCTACATATGTTTTACGAAGTAGTAAATAAGCATGAAATCCACCTGTTGAGACCACTTGGGTCACTGACATTGACATCTGTGACTAACTTCACATGAAACAAATGTTCTACCTGAAGGCTGCTGCTGCTGAAGGCAAAGGTTCTACCTGACAGATGCGTTGCAGCAAAGACTAAGATTGCCTTGTATTAAAATTAGATAGCACTAGTTGAATCCCGCTGCTTCGCCCGCGTTAACAGGAATAAGACATTTTCCCACAGTAGAAAGTAGCCTATATGTTAATCCAGAGTATCAGCTAACTCCCTACCAAATTTTATGAAAACCGGTCCAGCCGTTTACACGTGAAGAAGTAACAAACATACACACTCACAAACTTTCGCATTTATAATATTAGTATGAAGTATGATTTACATCCTTCCAACGAAAGGCATAAACTTCTTTACGTTAGAAACGAGTGTCAGCGGTCCCCAGAAGACCCGTACTGGTTCTACGATCATTAAAATGTATATTTTTTATAATAGCACATTTAAAAACCGAAATCATCTTGAATATATATATTAGCCTGAATATGCATACAAAAACGATTACTAATTAATAGTTAATTTACGTTTACCGTGAGAATCTTTAAACATCAAGGAATGTATGAAAATATATAGATCTGCCTGGTTCCTACCTGGTTCCTGACTTTATCTAATGTAAATCACAAAGGCGTTGCTACTCCCAAAGACGATCCTGAAGATTCATTCCACTGAAACGCAAGAACTGCTTCACGGTAGAAATAAGTGTGGCGGTGGTTCCTGCCTAGTCGAACTACACTGGTTCTACCACCTGGTAAAGGTCCGTAGAATCCATGTTTTTTTCAACTCCAGAGGCACTGTTCCAGACAGACAGTGCCTCTGTTGAAGTTAGGCTATACATTACCGCACCAGCCCAGAGTGAGTAGTTCACACACCTTTACAAATTATACATAATTTTAGAAGGACTAAAGATATACAGGTTTGTTTAACGGTATTGTCCTTAACGAAGAATACTGAATTCAAAAATATATTAAAAATATATTTATGGTATTAATATATTTAAACGTAACATTGAGTTGTAAATTCGTTGAAGTCTCTAGTACTGTTATAATGAATAAGCTATGTTCTTTTAACCGCGGCTAAAACCGCGAAATATATGTAGTTTCTAGTTGACGACCTGCGTGGCGGAGCGGTTACCATACCGGGCTGACGCGCAATGGGTCCCAGATTCGATTCCCGGCCAGACAGGTATCTTAATAATGAGTTTAGATTCATGTTCTGGGTCTGGGTGTTTGTGTATTCGTCTTGTGTGTGTCCGTGGTACCCACGACACAGGAGAAAATTCTAGTGTGGGGCTATGAGTGTAGAAAGCGTGTGTTTTTTCTGATCCAACTTTGAAAGACTATAATCACGAGAGATGACGTAGCCCTTAATACATCTTTCGGCTATAAATTATACGAATTTATGCGCATAATTTCGCTTTTAAAAACCAAGTCACACTTTTACTATCACTCCTAAATTATCGAAGCCAGACTTTCACTTGCACACCCTTTCTCTCGCATAAAGACAATGGGTAAGGCATAATTGTTAAAGCTGTGGTAGCTACACTGGGAAATAGGGTAACTGATGAAATGACTGGGTTATGCATGGTAATAGGCACATTCATAAGACAAATACAAATACAAAATTTCTTTATTGTACACCAATTTATATGTAACAAAAACAAAAGATACATAATGTTATGTACAAAAGGCGGTCTTATCACTTAGATAGTGATCTCTTCCAGACAACCTTTGTGGCTAAAGGAAACATTTAAAATGCAAGAGAGGGTAGGGGTGTACAGAAGAATACATATCGACTTAATAGAAACATGAATATATCAGCAGCTAGACGTTAAGAAATTTAAGACATTAGCTTATCCCGCAGCTATTAAAAGGTGGTAGAACGAGTGTAGTTCAACCGGGGAGGTACCACCGCCACACCTATTTCTCACGTGAAGCATTCCTTGCGTTTCGATGGAAGGGTGTGGTTGCCGGCACACTGCAAATGCAATACACATTCTTTTTACCAAAAACATTCGCGCTTCTAGGGGTGTCAAAATGTTCCGCGCTTCTAGTGTTAAGCTCGTTGATCATGGTAATGACTATTCTATATCTTAATCCAGGTCATAATCTATTTGTGTGCCAAATTTCATTGAAATGCGTTCTGTATTTTTGCGTGAAAGAGTAACAAACGCGCTTACGTGCGTTCTTTCGCACAAATTTTCGTATTCATAATATTAATAAGCTATGATCGTTTAACGTGAATCAATTCTTATTTGGATTCAATAACAGGGAGTTAATTAGGGAAACTGCGTGATCGTTTAATTAATAGAAGTCTTCTGTTATCAAAAAACATGTTAAATGTTTATGACCATTTAATGATAACTTCATCGAATAGAAAAATTGAGGTGCATAAAAATAATAAACTTTTTAAAGTACCTTGTAGAAAGCTAAACTTACACTCATCTGATACGGACCAAAGAGTAGGCATAAAGATATAGATAATGCAAAAAATGTTGCAAACTGGTAAATTGATTTTCATATGAGATAGTAGTTAACATCTATTTTTACTCATTTTTGATTATTACCAAAAAAGTGTTTTGAGACTTAAGAAATCTATCTTAACCTTTGACCAAATCCGGTTGAGGTTTGATTTAACCGTTAATCTATACTAATATATAAAGCTGAAGAGTTTGTTTGTTTGTTTGTTTGTTTGTTTGTTTGTTTGTTTGTTTGTTTGTTTGTTTGAACGCGCTAATCTCAGGAATTACTGGTTGGAATTTAAAAATTCTTTTTGTATTGAATAGACCATTTATCGAGGAAGGCTTTAGGCTATATAACATCACGCTGCAACTATTAGGAGCGAAGAAATAATGGAAAATGTGAAAAAAACGGGGAAAATTATTCATCCTTGAGGGCTTGCGTTGCGTGCTACGCGGACGAAGTCGCGGGAAAAGCTAGTTTAATATATTCCTGAAATAAAACTTGAGCTGCGACATAATTATGTACATAACAATAGGGCGACGCGTCAAAATCGTTGCAACTCGACGCCTCCATTCATATCATCACCTTTATATTGTAATCTCTGTACAGGCTTGTGACAAAGTGTTTATAATTACAAAGTAGAAGTTGTAGAAGCCACTGCTACCCATGGATATGTCATCGTCAACCCATTATTGTCCCCCTGTGGGTCTTCTCTCAAAATGAGAGAGCTTTAGGCCATAGTCAACGGCGCTGGCCAAGTGCGAATTGATAGACTTGATACACCCCTGAGAACTTTTCTTTAAGAACTCTTGGGTGTGTAGGTTTCCTCACGATGTTTTCCTGTACCGTAAAGCAGTGATAACGCACATAATTGTTAGAAAAGTCAGTAGACCTGGATTTTGAACTTCAGTCCTTCCGATCGAGGGGGCAAGTTTCAACCATTAAGCTCAGTTGACCTGTGTAACCCCTGATAAAAGATTTACCTAATAATATAAGAAATGTGGGCGATATTAGAAATTATTACGGGATAAGGATGCAGGAAAACATCGCGAGGAAACCTGTCTGAAATATGGAAAGGTGTATGAAGTCTACCAATTTGCACTTGACCAGCACGGTGAGAAATTCAGGACCTTAATCTCTTATTCTTAGGGAAGACCCGTGCTCAGCAGACGGACAATAAACGTTCGACGAAGGTCGACGAAGGACGGCTGAAATGACAGGTATGTCACCAGAGTCGAGCCAAAAAAGATTCTACCAAGTTTAATGATAAAGCAATAATAATATTGTAACTTATTTAATAGAATGGATTAAAGAAATCAATAAGTTTTGGTCATACTTAATAAAATCTCATATCCGTTCATTTCTAGAGATTAAATGAATTTACCTGTACTCGACATACAGGTAAATTCAGTTTTTTTACATTATCTGTCTCTTAAAATAACTGGATTACTTAAGTTTTTCTAGATTTTTATGGGGTCCGTCAAGGTGCCCTTTAGCACCTAAAGTTTTCTTACTTGATAAGGTTGACGAAGAAGCAAATAAAACTTTAAATAGTAAGGCCATAGTATTTATGGCCTTTATAAGTATTTTATGAATATGTACTGAAACATGAGACAAATTTTCTACATATCGCCGGTACGACTCCATGGCGCACAGAGAAACACCGTGGGGTTCTAGTTTAAGGGTCCGGAATACCCTCTCTTCGCGGAAGAAAGGAACCCATGTAGGCTTTCACGTTAATAAAATTACAAACCCATACTACCTGTGATTAATTGTGTATGTTATAAACACATAAATAAAAGGAAGTCAAGCGTGAGCAGTCCATAGAAATATAAGTTCTTTTATACTCTAGTGTACTAGTTACGTCACCAGCTTTCACATCTATCAACAATCGAGATCGGGATCGCTATTGCGAATGATTTCCGTTCGTCAATCGATTTAATTAACAAACTATTTTGCTATTCATCTTTTATATATATAAAAACTAGCTGTCCCGACAAACGTTGTTTTGCCATATAAAAATAAAAAAATGTTAAGGGTGGACAACCCTTAAGGGGTATGAAGAATAGATGTTGGCCGATTCTCAGACCTACTGAATAAGCATATAAAATTTGGTAAAAATCGGTCAAGCCGTTTCGGAGGAGTACGGCAACAAAAACTGTGACACGAGAATTTTGTATATTAGATGTAGAGACTTACATATATGTGTCGCATCGTCGACATGTAGCGATATCTCTCGTCAACGTCAGGTTGACATTGTCTCCTGAGCGAAGTCGATTTCACGTAGTTAGATTTGACAAGTATCACTGTCAAAGAGAAAAAAAGATGGAGGATAGCCATCATAGCGTTTGATTCGAAAGGGGAGACTGATTGGTGGTGACCACGTGGAGTCGAAATCGCTGCCTTTGCTCACGAGCTTCGTTATATGTATCTTCATATAGAGAAACATTGTACTAGGTACCAACGAGCATCGTCCCTGTAGTTCCGGGATCAGAATAGGGCTACGGTATCCTCTGCCTGTCGTAAGAGGCGACTAAAAGGGGCTTCCGGGGTTGCGGGCGGCTAGAGTGGGAGCTTGAACCGTCCAGCCAGGCGATCCCGGGAAGGACGGCGGTATGTGTGGTCGCATATCGTCGTATAGACTAGACGGAGCGGTGGGCCCAGCCGCCCATCTGGGAGGAGCCCGATGGGGCAACACGCTTAGAGGATTCCGGTGGTGTTTGTTGGAGATCCCTGAGTCCTCTTTTTAGCGCCGAGGATGGCCACCGGGGGGGTTTTAGTGCGGTAAAAATCCCACATAACCCTTCGTCGCTCCCACGGCGTCGGGTACCTTTTGAAGGTTTCCCCCTCGAAAACAAAAAAAAAAAAAGGTACCAACGAGCATGCAGTCCACTGAATGGTATGTGGTTATTGCCGCCCACGAACACCTGTTAGCAACCTCATATTGAACAGAAGTTGTATCGAAGTCAATCACAGATGCGTTGCTACTCCTGAAGACTAAGATAATCGCCTCGAAGGTGGGCCAGCTACACTTGTCCACCAAAGCGCAAGAACTGCTTCACGATAGAAATATGTGTGGTTCGTTCTAGCACGCAAAATTTATTACTTGCAGAAATTAATATTTATATTAATAATACGAATATTGATATTGATAATTGTACCTAAAGGTTAACTTGGCTTCCGTGTATCATTTGAATTATAATTCACGTTACAATATTTTTTAAGCAGGTTCTATAATATGTTGTCCCTGTAGTTCCGGGACCAGAATACGACTACGGTATCCTCTGCCTGTCGTAAGAGGCGACTAAAATTGGCTTCCGGGATTGCGGGCGGTAAGAGTGGAAGCCAAGTGACTCCGGGAAGGACGATGGCATTTGTGACCTCATGCCGTCGAAAACACCGAGGGGCACAGTGAGCATCAATTGGTCACCGGGGAAGTGCTCGAAAGTGGCATTGAGCTTGGCGCTGGCCAAGAAATGACTGTCTTCTTAAAGAACTGTCCGGTGTGGTAGGTTATCTCACGATGGTTTCCTTCACCGCAAAGCAGTGCGAATTAACTCTACAAGAAGAACATCTGTGATAACTATGAATAGCGATATTATCTTCTTATCTATATATTAAAATGTGAAGCAAAAACTTGTGATCCGATTTTAAGATACTTGCCGCATACGGAGGAGTGTGAAATTACGCATGGTTATAGTTGATGTAGAGAAGGATTACGGATTGCAATTTATTTTCTTCAAATTATGCATAAATCATACTTAAAACACATTACACACACACAACCTTGCATTTGACAGAAACACATACATAATAAACTAAATAGAACGTCTTACTATGAAAACACATTACATAACTTAAAAATGTCAGTTGTCTTTGTCAAAATACCCTCTATTACTTTTAAATGCAGCTATGCTAATTAAACCTCTTTTTACTTTTAACGGGTGCGTTCAAAATAACTTGAAAATTATTACAAATTATTAGAATTTGAGAAATATTCGTGCTACTTTGGACGATATGAAGTTTAGTTTTTTTAATTTAAATTACGGTCGAATTTCGACCGTTGCGACGGGTGACTAGTGCTTTTAAGTATGACATGTAACAGGATCCAATGGGTGTAATGGAAGGTAGGTATAATTCTATAAGCACATGCTTCTCTTAATACCCAAACAAAGCCGGGTTAAGCAGTAAGAGTATGCCCATTCATTGCAACACATCTATAAGTCAATCAAGTCATAGATTACACTCGAATTTGCCTACAATGGCTCTAGGTGTGATATTAATTCAATAGAACGAATGCGTGTTCTCTATTCAACTAGTCTTATTCTATGGGTGCTAGGGTTCAGTTTGCGATGAGTGGGCGCGATTGTCATTTGTTTGAAAGGTCATATATGCCAATTTTTGACCGCACTGCCATTCAAAGGTTTTATTGTTCTGTTGAAGATTTTCGTAAGAGCGACATGTCTTGTTCTGAACAAAACAAGGTGTCTAATTTTAAAATGTACCTAGTAACTGATATATGCGTGAGCAGTGATAGCCTAATGGTTGAAACTTGCCCTCTCAATCGGGAGGTCAGAGGTTCAAACCCAGGCACGCACCACTGATTTTTGTGCGTATAATATATTAATTATCACTGTTTTTCGGTGAAGGAAAACATCGTGAGGAAACCTACACACCTGAGAGTTCTTTATTAAAAAAAAAAGTTCTCGGAGGTGTGTGAAGTCCACCAATTCGCACTTGGCCAGCGCGGTGGACTATGGCCTAAACTCTCTCATGCCCGAGAAGACCCGTGCCCAGCAGTGGGACAATAATGGGTTGACGACGAACTGATATATGAATATTATTTACAGAGTATATAACTAGCATGCAATGCAGTCCACCTGACATGAGCTCTTAATCAAAAATCCAAAGTTCAAATCGCAAAGCGCAGCGTTGATTTTCTTAAATTATGTGCGTGTGAGAAGTTAATTATTACTGCTTTGCAGTAAGAGTCTTTAGTCTTTATTTACAGTCTTAAGGACCTGTACACCTCAAAGGTCCCAAAAAATTCTCAAAGGTGCATAAAGTCTAAAAATTCGCAATCGCCAAGCGCGGTGGACTATCGCTTATTCTCATTCTGAGAGAAGACCCGTGCGTAGCTGTGAAACAATACAATGTCACAGTAGAGTTATGGTACAGTATGGAAACTGCCTACAATCATTCGAAAACGGCACACTCACATAAATATGCGCACTGACGAGCCCGCTAAGGTGTTTTCGCAGTGCTTCAGAAGCGGTTGCCGCGTCAAGACGAGTAAGAGTTTTAAAAAAATGCCACAAGTGTATTGCGTGGTATACGGCGATTTGATTTTTTTATACTATTAAATTTAATAATATAGAAATCCGGATATGTCACCGCAGAAGAATATATTCTTTAATTGTAATTTATGACCAATAAAGGTTTTTTTATCTAATGGTTTTTTAATTACTAGATATCACACGCATTTCCAAATATCTGCAAGTATCTCTAGTCTAATATTGATATTAAACTGTTTTCTGTATTTCTAACTAAGTATCATAGCATAGTATCATAGCCGTGAAATTACCTACTTATATTATTTGTAAACTGCGTAGATATTAAAATTCGATTGATTGATGACTACATGACGATAAATGCGAAAATAATTTTTAATAACACCATTACAAAAAATACATATAAATATATATTGAGACAACCCTATTGCTTTAACAGAGTGTAGGTAATTATTTTATGAATCAGGCTTAGTTTCTATACTGTTTCATATTAGTACTGTGACAATATGGTGGTTGTCCCAAATACGAAGGGCTTAGCTAACTTTAACTTGAAGTCTTGATTAAAAATTATATTTCAATTTAGAGAATTCTACTACAATTTATTGATGGAGAATTATGTTGTAATTTAGGTCAGCTATTAAATAAAATACCATTAAGCCATCAAATGTTGATAGCTTATTGATTTTAACGCAAATAACCTATGTTACGAAACATATAAGTATAGGTGTATCAGAAATAGCAACTTGGTAGTTTGAGAGGTGAACGATGTTGCAGGGTGCTAACATTTTCAATTTTAACAATAATCGTGCGATTAAGGTAATATTTTTAAATTATTAATACAAAAAATCTGTCTGCCAAATAACTATTTATTGGTTTCATTTTCAATATTATTTTTTAAGCGGTCTGGATATGTGTTATGTAATAATTAATTTGAATTATTTACGTTTTTTTGGATTTTAACCCAAAATAGTTAAATTAGTGTTACTATAGCTATATATTTTTGTAGTGGTCGAATAACTAGTTTCCATTTGGTACCCTTTTTTATCTGATTGAAGTAGCAAACGAGCATGCAGTCCACCTGATGGTAAATGGTCACTGCCGCCCACGGACATCGGTGAGCAACTTCAAATAGAAATTGGGTTTTATCTGAAGTCAATCACAGATACGTTGCTGCTCCTGAGGACTATGATGGTCGCCTCATATAAAAGTGTGCCGGCAACCACACCCTTCTATCGAAACGCAAGAAATGCTTCAAGCTTGTAATAAGTGTGGCGGTGGTACTTCCCCGGTCGAACTACACTGGTTCTACCATCTCCTAATATTGTTAGGATAATAAAATATCGTCCTTTCCCCCTATTTTCAGACCGCAGGAGCGAGAAAGAAGTTTCATCCTGTTTTTAAACCCGTGGGTATGCCGTTCGACATTGCTTTGATGTCATCAAAATTCGTTACATGTATACATACCTTCTGCATACGAGGTAAAAAGTGATCTGAAACAAAAAAATATATATATTGTAAATGTTGTATTTTAGCATTATTAGGGTCTCCCTTTAATATTTCTCAAATTACAGAACAAAAAATTGAGATAGGAGGGATACAATATAATCTTTGTTTATATTGTCTGAAATAAATGATTAAATAAAATAAATTACCTAATAATAATAATAGGGGGATTCTCATAGTCACATGAGGCTATTTTGACTTTTTTGACCCCTTACCTTGTGGTAAGGGGTCAAAAAAGACCCCATCATTATCACATAATAATGATGGCTTTTTGCTTTTACCGAGTTTTGTTTTCAATTTCTTCTTCCCCATACATTTCACCACATTTTAATAGAAGAACAATATTAATTATCATTTAAATTACATATCTCAGTTTTCTCGCAATTTAAACTGTTTTCTGTTGTAATATATGTATATGAAATAAAACATGTTTTTTCTCCACATAAATGGTATCAAAAAATCTTATAAAACATATTCCTCAATAACTCCCTCTCCCCAAGCAAAGGACCCCAAATACCTTACGCAATTAATGGAAATCCCATATAGCATATTCACAATACAACAATTGTATTCTATGAATGAATACTGCGAAATTATTTCAAAGTACTCATCTCAATTGTACAATTATTTTTAATAACCAAATAGTTACAAGTAGTTGTTATATTTACGTAAGCTTATTATGTTATTAGGTTTCACAATAATTAGCGGGCTTCAAAGAAGATTTACGTTTGCAATTTGTGACTGATGTGTACAGTCGGCGACAGAAATGTGTAAAAAGAAGTGATCACTTTTATTGTTCACTTGTATTTTTTTATATAATTTTTATGCTTCTTACAAAAATATATGACAAAAGTTTATTTATGATGTAAACATTTTCTGCCCGGTAACAAAACTTTCACCAGTCAGAAACACAACGATGACCATATGTTAACGAATTAGGAATTCGTTTAGTTCAAACACTTTGAGATACTCGGGAATATTCATGTTTTTAAAAACATTTGCCATACTTGACATTTTGGGTATTATACACCATCGCTTTTTTTAATTTTAAAATGTATGTGCTTTCATTGTGATATCGAAATTCATTAATTTACAATTTTCAAAATTAAAATCTGGAATGGAAGAGCCCTCATTGCGCCTTAATTATTTTGTAATATCCAATCCAAATATTATATGCCTTAGATTTGAACCACGATACCCATGCCGAAATTTATACCACTATGCATACCGCTACTAGCCATAAATCTACATCAATCTCTGTGTCCGACTGTACATACATTGAAACTTCCATACATAATTAATATCAAGATAATTTTGTATTGCGTGTGGACAAAATGGCCATTATGTAATCTATCAGTACATAATATATGATCGGGTTAAATATCCTTGACCAAATTGCTCTATTAATAAGCTTTTAAGTACGCTCTACTTAGCTATGGTCATTGTATTAGGAACTAGCTTAAGCATGCGGTTTTACACGCGTTTAAAATATATCTAATATTATAAAAATGCGAGAGTTCCTGACGATATGTGATTATGTCAGATTTAAATAAAGATTAATGTGACCTCAAGACTGTAAACATATTAGAAACAAACAGAAACAAAACAGAAAAAAATAATACCCTATTCTATTATTACTATCTTATACGTAAATTTATCCAATTTACAAACACGCAGGACTTTTTTTTAGGGTACCGTACCGAAAAGGTAAAAACGGAACCCCATTACTAAGACTCCGCTGTCCATCTGTCTGTATGTCAGCAACCTGTATCTCATGAACCGTCATAGCTAGACACTTGAAATTTTCACAGATGATGTATTTCTGTTTCCGCTACAAAAACAACAATAAAGAACAACCTAAAACCAGAATAAAACAAATATTTGAATGGGGCTCCCATATAATTTGTTTTGCTGTTGTTTAGATAATGATACGGAACCCTTCGTGCCCGAGTCCGGTTTGCACTTACCCAGTTGTATGAATAACTGGATGGCTGCATGGATATAGTTCTTTGGTGTAGGTATTTATGGAGTTAACATGAAAATATCTAAACCGATGTGAATTCGATAGAGATAGAGACTCTATCTTTGTCTGGTAAATTAATATGAACAATTTTTTAAGTTTTGAAGTAGCAAACGAACATGCAGTCCACGTGATAGTAAGTCGTCACTGCCGCCCATGTACATCTGTAAGCAACTTCATATAGAACATAGGTTCTATCTAAAGTCAATCACAGATGCGTTGCTACTCTCGAGGACTATAATGGTCGCCTCATATAAAAGTGTACCTACTACATCGATAAAATTGATTAACACGACATACATACATTGAATTAAACTCTAAAAACATCAACTTTAATCAGAAGCAGCTGACGATTTAAATTTAAATTTTGATTCGCGGCACAGGTGAAAACCGAAATGTGTTCATACTATAGAGTTTCTCAAACTTTAGACTCCACGTACCCCTGTTAGTTTCCAAGTGACAGTGAACCCCCTTATATTAACTTAACTGAGCAATTAAATCCCCCCCCCCAAGTTGACTGTTTCAGAAAAATAATGTTTTTATTTCAATAAAAGGCAAAGTCCTATAAGAAATATATTTTACTACTATTTATGTGATGGGTGTGCTAGTTTGTTGTCACAAATGGAGTCTATTTTAGGAATAATTTTGTCTCGAACCCCTTGCCATTGAATGGCGATCCTAGGGCGTCGCTGTAGTTTCGGGATCAGAATAGGGCTACGGCACTGCTTGCCTGTCGTAAGAGGCGACTAAAAGGGGCTTCCGGGGTTGCAGGCGACTAGAGTGGGAGCTCGAACCGTCCGGTCAGGCGATCCCGGGAAGTACGGCGGTATATGTGGTCGCATACCGTCGTAAAGACTAGACGGAGCGGTGGGCCCAGCCACCCATCTGAGAGGAGCCCGATGGGGCAACGCGCTCAGAGGATTCCGGTTGCGGTCGGACCGAGTTACCGGAGTCCTCTTTTTAGCGCCGAGGACGGCCACCAGGGGGGTTTTAGTGCGGTAAAAATCCCACATAACCCTGCGTCGTTCCCACGGCGTCGGGTATCTTTTGAAGGTTTCCTCCTCGAAAACAAAAAAAGGGGTTCGCGCATCCCACTTTGCGAAACCCTGTAATATACGATAATTGATTTTAAGGCGGTAAAATTATTTGTGGTTAGACGCCTAATGACAGCTGGGTTTTGAGCTGCTGTGTAGTTGTCTGAAAGGTGGAAGATAAAACACATTGTTATCCAAGGCATTCCGAATTTGTTCCCAGGGATAACACCACATCTGTGGCTAACCTCAGTTTGGTCTAATTTGAAGTTGATTACAGATGTCCATGAGCGGCAGTGACTACTTACCATCAGCTTTACGCTTTTCTAATCCCATATTTTAAATATACCACTAAGTTATCACTGGGCAGTGCCTAAAACTCTCTCATTCTGAGTGGAGACCGGTGCCCAGCAGTGGGACAGTATTGGGTTGACCTCATACAACGCGCATATAATAACTCATATATATCTTTATTTATATAACGTATATATAAAGTATATAAACGTTATATTATATATAACTGTGACAGAAAGTGAACGTGCCTCGCATACAACGTGGTTCTATGACCGAGATCGGTTACATTGCTCCATGGTAACTGGAAGCGACATAATAGTTCTATAGAAACGGTTAAGTAACATGTAGGAATTAACAGTAGGTTGGTTGATACGTGTATATTTCTGTGTCTATTAAAAGTACGCATGAAACTCATTTTTGGAAATTGAATTTTGCCACCGAAATTGTTAAGAAAACGGATATATTTGATTGATCTTCGTTTTTCTAGTACGAGATCTATCGAAGGTCTCGTATTACATAAACGTTTAAACACGAAGATATCGATAGATCCTTCTCGAATATCTATCGAGGTATTCAAGAAGGTTTTACTCTAAGAATTTTTACGTTTGAAAGATTCGTATATTTCATGAACACACATAGGCGTGATAATAATAGCAGAGTGAAAGCATAATTATTCTGCCTTACAACAGTAGTGTTTGAAGAGCATCGTAAGATAAAAAAAATAAAAAGTTTTCTAAGTAATATAAATAGACTAAAATTTAAAGAAAATGAATGTCAATTTACTAATACACTGGCAGATTTCTAAATGAAAACTTATATTTAGAGCAGAGAGGTAAGGCAAGATATTTCACCTTCATAATCAAAAATAATGTAATTTTATTGGCATTTCCAGTATTTTACATCCGTCAAGCAATCGTTACATTAATTAAAGCTCAGCTGCGCCCGATATATTTAATGTACAACGTTGATTGATGTGGAATTACCTTTAATCCAGATATTAAGCTGAAAAGTAGGCGTTTTAAATTATTTGTAGCACTGGTTGTTGTGCTATTGGTACATCGTTCCGTGTTCAATCACCAATACATACACACGTACATCGTTCCGTGTGTATGTATTGGTGATGAAAGAAACTCAATCTTTTAAGTCGTATAAATAAGTAATGTTGTTAGGTTATTAAAACAAAAACTTTTACTGCTTATTAGAGATTAATTGCCTTCAGTGACAGCTGGTTATTTACCCCTTTTCTCACTGTTTCTCTGATCATATAGTTAATAAATTAAATTATTTATTTAATTTAATTACGTAAAAAGGAACGAGGGAAGAGTATATTCATTATATATTATTTTATTCGGTAAACATACAGTATATTTACATAGACAAAATAACAAAAATTAGACTTCTATACATCGCATATTTTCGCTTTATCCCTAAACGTGGTCGTCACTCTAGGACTTTTCTTCCCCATCGGTTATCGGCCCTTCGAGCGATTTGGCCAGCCCATTCCAAACCATTTTTTGAGCGTGATCTTCGGATTTATCCCTGTGAATCAAGTCTCGTAGCGATCGTATTAAGATCATAAAACGAGTGGATCTAATGAAAACGTTATTAAAAGACGCCTTATAACTGTTTACCGTTTAGGATGAAAGCTTGCAGATACTATCAGGGTCTTGTCGTCTCGCCGGCGAGACCGAAACGAGTAACTTGTTAGTTTTTTTTATAATAATGAAGTAGCAAACGAGCATGCAGTCCACCTGATGGTAAGTGGTCACTGCCGCCCATGGAACTTCATACAGAACATAGGAAATCAGGAACATCAAGGAAGTTTTCTTTGTGTTATAGCAGCAGTGTTAGCAGACAAACAATATTATTATTTAGTTTACACAGTTATGCAAAACCCCTTAAATTATTAAAAAGAAAAAGATAAACTGCTAAACACTTGCCGGATCTTTTCAGTTGAGGTAGTGTATGAAAAAAATATTGGAACTGGTAATTTGTAAGTTCACCATAGAACATCACAAAATAAGGACCAATAAAACGGGTCGTCCCTACTTTGTCCTCGATAATAGATACGTACTTATGGCAGACATCATACATAACTGATCAAAGCAAGTATATTTGTGACATAAATATAATATTTTGTCTGATTCTATGGGTCGTAATGGCACGGCACCATTTCAACGAGTTACTAGAAGCCTCTATCGCTTATCGCCAACCGTAGTTGGTTTAGCACCACAGTTTTTGCACAAATGAAGGAAGAGGAATGTTTTAACGTGTTATATTCAATTTAATTACACGTTACAGTTATAATGGAAGTTGGCTCGTCCGCCTACATCAGGCATAAATTTACAAACCATCTGTCTGGACGTTTACGGGATTCTGGGTCGAATATCTACGTAATATAAGCCGTAATTGCGTGCACTTAGCCGTCTAATTGACTCTCTTACTGTATTTTGTAGTCTACTGCTAATTGCGACGATTATATTTTCCATTTTAATAAGTTAAACGCTCTATTTTCAGTTAACAATCTATTAGTCTAGAATAACACTACTCTTCTCGGATTTGTAGAAAAGACGGCGCCTAGAAAGTAATTTCTGTGATGAACGTACACACCATATAACCTTTGAGGTATTCCTGATGTGCTTTGACGACCCGTGTGGCGGAGCGGTTACTTTACCGGTCTGATGCGCAATGGGTTTCGGGTTCGAATCCCGGCCAGACAGGTATCTGAATGAGTTTAGATTCATGTTCTGGGTCTGGATGTTTGTCAAAACGTCTTGTGTTTGTCCATGGTACCCACGACACAGGAGAGAATCCTGGTGTGGGGCTATGAGTGTAGAACGCGTGAGAACGCTTTTACATCGGGCTCTTCAAGAGAGATATGGAAAGAGTTCTTTGAAACTCTCTGGAGTTACCAATCTATTAGGTAGCTTTAACGCTAGGTGCAAGTGTGAAAATAAAACAACGTCTCAAGGTGGTAGAACTAGTGTAGCTCGACCGGGGAAGTACCACCGCCACACCTATTTCTAGCGTGAAGCATTTCTTGCGTTTCGATGGAAGGGTGTGGTTGCCGGCACGCTTTCACATGAGGCGACCATCATAGTCCTCGGGAGTAGCAACGCATCTTTGATTGACTTCAGATAGAACCTATGTTCTGTATGAATTTGATTACTGATGTCCATAGGCGGCAGTGGCCACTTAGCAGGTGGACTGCATGCTCGTTTGCTACTCCAGCCAGATAAATAAAAATGTTTTTTTTAACCAAAATATTAGAAGGTATATAGTTATACGGTTTAAAAAAAAAACGTAAATTCATTTTCGACAATATATTTTAGCACCTCAAAATTATCTTTAAAGTCAAATTCCTCTTACGTAAAATATATACACATAAATTCATAGCTAAACACCGAAACCCGGAACATACCTATATTAATATTCAGCATTTAATTTATCAGACCGAGAATCGAATCTAGCACTCTGCACAGCATATCGTCATTCGACACGGTTCACCTTACGAGGAAGTAATAAATAACTACAGTTTTGAATGCAATCAGTATTCAATAAAATACCATTACGGACAAAATATTTATAAACGTCAAGCAACGCCACGGGGCGCTTCAATTATATCGTTTAAACGTGATTAATTGATTTGAGATTCATTTTTATGTACCAATGTTTAAACGTATGCGTTGGGTGAAATTTTTATCCATGCGATATGATCTGATGGGGTGCTGTTGTAGTTAATGCGAAGCTAGTAAAAAGATGTAGTTCGTAGAAACGAAATTAAATGTCTTTATTTTGTATAGGCCTACGGGGGCACTTACAAATTGTCAGTTACACATTTTTTTTACACTATCACCGGATCGGAACACGACCTCAACTGAGAAGATCCGGCAAGAAACTCAACGGGTTTCAACTCATCACCACTTTTCAAAGAGTAACTTCAATCAGTATGAATATATCGTATTTTTGTAAGAGTTTATGTGTAAGTATATTTTTTACATCAAATGATACATGTTTATCGCTGTCAGCTCATTATTGTCCCTGGTGAGCACTTGGTGAGTCTCCTCTCATGATGAGAGCGTTTTAGATCATAGTCCGCGCTGGCAAAGCATGATTTTGAACATACCTGTGATTGCAGGCGTGTAGGATTTTTCTAATACAAGCAAGTCATTTTACAAAAAATCTGAAGTCTCGCCTTGGGTTTGAACCAAGGACCTTCCAATTAACGTAAATTTAGTCTGTCACTACATAGATTCGCAATCTCATATCCTCGCTGTCAGTGCCGCAAAACCTTACCAATTGTCTTAACCCATTGTTGGCAAATCAAAAGTTTTGAATGGCAGTCAATAAACGATCTGACTGGTCAGCAGCATAGATGACCTTGGGTACCTATTGTCACATGCACCGATTATGATTAGGTAATGTGTGACAAATCATTCCCTCGAACCTTTGACAACGTTTTTTTAAAGAACTCTCAGGTGTGTAGGTTTTTGCACGACGCTGTCCTTCACCGTAAGGAATTGATTCATTTCCAGCATATCATTATAGGAAAATTCTTTTTCAAAATGATATGCTAGAAAATAAGTTAGTATTAGAGGTAATGCATGCATACAATTTGGACCTCGGACCTCCAGACAGCGTTAATAGCGAATTAACGCTGTCTGCCACAATTGCATAGATTCGCAACGTCCCCGCTTTATCTACAGCAAAACTTTAACCAATTGTCTTAACCCATTGTTTGAGACCAGTTCTGAATGGCAGTCAATAAACGATCTGACTGGTCAGCAGCATAGACAGTGACCTTGGGTACCTATTGTCACATGCTCCGATTATGATTAGGCAATGTGTGACTACAAATTACTTTCGATGATTTCATACGACGATGATTCGAAATTACAAAATTTCGAATAACGTAGGATTTTTTTTTATCTGACTGAAGCAGCAAACGAGTATGCAGTCCACCTGATTTTAAGTGGTGACTGCCGCTCATGGACATCAGTAATCAACTACATACAGAACATGGGTTCCATCTGACGTCAATCACAGATGCGTTGCAACTCCCGAGGACTATGATGGTCGCCTCACGTGAAAGTGTGCCGGCAACCACGCCCTTCTATCGAAACGCAAGAAATGCTTCACCTTGATACTATACTGGTTCTTTTTTTTTGTTCTCGAGGGGGAAACCTTCAAAAGGTACCCGACGCCTTGGGAGCGACGCAGGGTTATGTGGGATTTTTACCGCACTAAAACCACCCCGGTGGCCGTCCTCGGCGCTGAAAAGGAGGACTCCGGGATCTCGAAACGACTTCAACCGGAATCCTCCAGCACGTTACCCCATCGGGCTCCTCCCAGATAGGCGGCTGGGCCCACCGCTCCGTCTCTTTACGACGGTATGCGACCACACATACCGCCGTCTTTCCCGGGATTGCCTGGCCGAACGGTTCGAGCTCCCACTCTAGCCGTCTGCAACCCCGGAACCCCCTTTTAGTCGCCTCTTACGACAGGCAGGGGATGCCGTAACCCATTCTGATCCCGGAGCTACAAGGACGACTACACTGGTTCTACCACCTTGATAGGATCGTCTGGTTAATTAAAATGTGACAATTTCGTTTGAAAAAAAGGAACGAACATTGATGCTGTTTACGTTATAATTACGTTATCATCATGTTTGTCATAAAGAGAAATATATCAATAGGAATAATATAGTTATAAACAGAAATACATAATCTGTAAAAATTTCGACATACGTATAATCGAGAGAATACGACCTGGTGGCAGACAGACAGACAGATAGGCGGAATCTTAGTAATAGGGTTTCGGTTTTATCCTTTAGGTACGGAAGCCTAGAAAAGAAATATGTACTAATCAAGAGAACAATCATATTTATAATTACTTTTTTACTGAAAATAATAACAGGTACCTTTAAACGGCTTAGGAAACCTATTTATGTATTATGCTTCTATGCTTTATAAATTTTATAGATTTGAAAATTTCGCAAGACCGTAAATTATATTAGCCTCTTAAAATAGATTGCTCGTTAAAAATGTTTGCTTAACATTTTAATGAACGTAAACTTTTGAACAAATATCAAGCATGCTTCCTAATTAAAATTGTTCTGAACAAATTATTAAATGTTACCTAATCATATTATTATGAAATATTTTTTATAAATAATCTGGTAATTCAATGTGTTACTCGATTAAGAAGCTAAGGCGAGAATTGATCGAGTTCCAATAGTTGTATTTCATATGTATATTTTTTGATATTTATTTAATTTTAAAGTGACCGACTTGTGCAATATCTTGTCTCAGTAATAAAATGAAGAAAATGGCACCTGAAACTATTTAACACCAATAAACAAATGTTAATTAATTACTGTAAGTCGTGAAAACTAATTTTAATATTTTTTGGGTATTTTTTGTAATAAGTCTTTAAACTCGAGGTGTCTTTAAACGCTTTTCGTTTGGCACTACAAGCATCTCGTCCATGTTTAAAATACTTATATGTATTTGTCTATTATTATAAGACTACAAATTTTCACTGAAAATTGTAGCGAACTTTGCAAAAATTTGCTTAAAATTTAAAATAACGCTTGAAGTCAATTTTCCGTTCTCGGGTAATTGATTCGACATTAATCCGAGTTTCCATAGTAGCGACTAATTTGCATAGTTATGCGTAACTACTGCTATTAAAAAATAAAATACCAAACTGCTTATTCGAAAAGTTTAACCGAAGATTAATGATAGGGTTCAAGGCTCATGTATAATATACGTAATGTATATGTATGTTATGTATAATTGCACACACTTTTGAGATGACCACGTAGATTTTGATTTTTATAGCTCATTGGCTATTATATCCTCATTTTTTATGATTGAAATAGCAAACGAGCATGAGGTGCACCTGATGTTAAACAGTTACTACTGCTCATTTCGCATCAACCCATTATTGGCCCACTGCTGGGCACGGGTCTTCTCCCAGAATGAGAGAGTTTAGGCCGTAGTCCACCGCGCTGGCCAAGTACGAATTGGTGGACTTTACACACCTCCGAGAACTTTTTTTTTTTTTAACAACTCTCGGGTGTGTTGGTTTCCTCACGATGTTTTCCCTCACCGAAAAGCAGTGATAATTAATTTCTAATACGCACATAAATCATTGGTGCGTGCCTGTGTGTGTTGGTGACTTCGGGTTTAAACCGTAAATTGTTTTATCATTTTTCAAAAAACTAATATTTTCAATACGACCGTATTATCCGACTAAATTAAAAACTACTCCGATGATAAAAAAAATCTTAAATGTTGTTGCCACTGTAACTTGCGTATCTAAGCTACATTAGTCACTAGCGGTAACCCATCCAACTGCCGACTGCGCTAAACGTTGCTTAACCTTGTAGTTTATGATCTAAGCGCGCTTCCCTTACAAAATTATGATCTAACGTACAATACGTGATAAGATTTACAATAATTGTTGTAAAACACTAATTGATGAATAATTACAACAGTCGTGATGTCCGACTCTTGTATCGTGTACCGGAAGTGTCGGGTTGTAGGAAACATTGGATCATTCATAATTGGGTGATTAATTGGATTTTTCAACCTCTGATTTATCGAAGTATTATATACTCTCACTTTTATAAGATGCAACCAACTTATAAAAGTGAGTTGAAGGTGGTAGAACCAGTGTAATTCGACCGGGGAAGTATCACCGCTACACCTATTTCTAGCGTGAAGCATTTCTTGCGTTTCGATAGAAGGGTGTGGTTGCCGGCACACTTTCAAATCAGGCGGCCATCATAGTCCTCGGGAGTAGCAACGCATCTGTGATTGACTTCAGATTGAACCCATATTCTGTATGTAGTTGATTACAGATGTGCATGGGCGGCAGTGACCACTTACCATCAGGTGGACTGCATGCTCGTTTGCTACTTCAGTCAAATAAAAAAAAAGACCCCCCCACCCCCAATAGTGCTTACGTAAGACTTGAACCCTAACAACAAATACTAGAAACAATAAAATTTATATTTATGATCGGCTCCCATACAACAAACGCGATTTTTTGACCGTTTTTAAAGGTAAAGGTACGGAACCCTTCGTGCGGGAGTCCGACTAGCACTTGGCCGGTTTATATTACTTTGTATTATAGCCTGCGCATGCGCAGTCGCAGGCTTTTAATAAATCATGGGCAAGTCTTCTGCTAATTACGAACATTCCGAGCAATTCCCACTGTTCCCGTAAAAAATTTAATGACATCATTATGATATAACGCTTCCTTATATGAATCTTTAAATTAGTCATGCGTTTAGTTTTTAGTTGTCGGCTAAGGTTAGCTGCGTCACGGATCATCGTTTATGACCACAAAAACTACGGAGTTCAGGTAGATTTGTTTTTTTAGCTTTTTGTTAGGAGTCCTTTGGTTCTGTTAGTGTAGTTTGGGACCAGTTCGTATGTTTATGTATGTAACGGATTTTTATTTTTGTATGTCATAGGGGCTTGTTGTAAGAATATCAATGAATGACATTCAAAGACGAGATTCAAAGAAGCAACGAGGTTCTATAATATAGCGTAAACTATTAGACAAGACATTATTATGTAAACCAAAGATGAATGACTAAGAAACGTGACTTTTTATCTAATATAACTTCTAAGAAAGCTAAATAGAATAGAAAAAAATGTTTTTTGATTGAAATAACTGGGTTTTCATAGTAAAAAAATGTGTAGATTTACAGATTACGCGACCTTTTTTTTGCAAAAGTCCAGTCCTTCCTGAAAACCAGGACTGAACCTGACCCGCGCGGGACATTTAATTTTGAACAAATAATCGGGACGTCCGCCCAAAATCAGGAAGTTTGGCAATGCTTATACCTAAATTTCCTGTATATATATTTCCGATAAAAAAATAACAAAAACAGAACAAGTTCACAGTTTAAGTATTCTTAACGAACGTGCTGAAAACACACGAGCCTACAATTGCTCACGATTCAACAATCGGAGGAACTGATGATGTATAGAAAAATATGTTTTTGCTATACTTTTTACGTACAGTAGTTATGCCTAGTTTTTGTCCGTGTAAGGTTGAATAGAACAATTTGCTCGTTTTTGACTATAAAAGGGTTTGATTATGATTGATGATAATTTAAAGGAGCAACAAAGGATTTTTTAATTTAATTTTAACTGTAATTGTTATTTTTTTTTGTAATGGGAGGATGATTTGGAAATATAATATAAGGAAGGTTGTCAAATTTTAGACGCCGCAATGATGTAATCCCTGAAGTATTATAACCCGACGCAACGGTCGATATAAGATTGTAATTTTAATTAATAAACTAAACTTTATATTGTCCAAAGTAGCACCAATATTTCTCTAATTTAAATAAATTGTAATAAGTTATTTTGAACGCACCCGTTAAAGGGAAAAAGAGGTGTATTAACTAAGCTGCTTTTAAATGCAATAGCGGGTACTTTGACAAAGGCATCTGACATTTTTGACGATGTTTTCATAGAACATTGAATGTTCTATTTCGTTTATTATGTATGTGTTTGTGTCAAATGCACGGTAGTGCAGGGAGTATAATGTGTTTTAGTTGATGTTATGTATGTTTTATGCATTATTTGAATAAAATTTTAGCATTGCGCAATCCATTTCTACATCAACTATAACCGTGCGTAATTTCATACTCCTCCGCCTGCGGCAAGTATCTTAAAAACGAATCACAAATGTTTGCTTCACGTATTAATATACAGATAATAACTAACTCAGTTATTGCAATAAGTGTGTTAGTTAAGATATATTTTTCTCTAAGAATGGTTGGTTCAACCTAGGAATAGATCAGACGAATAAAAATCCGAACGAAAAACACCTACCACAATATTAAAATCAATATATCAAAAATAAATATTATATCTAAAATTGCTGCACTCGGTGACAAAGTGGTCGAACTGATAGATATTTTTCTATGATCTTTGTTTGTCTCCTTGGCTCTTTTTCTTTTTTCATTCTAAGCGTCTCTATGTATTTTCTGTTCCTTTATACTCTACAATCTCAAGTCCCGTGCGATATTGTTTCCTTTGTTAACATAATTCTTAACCACTTTTTGGAAACAAAGAGTGAGAATTTGGGGTAAATTAACTCGCAAATTATTCGCCGTATCCATGAGAAAATCCATAAAACATTGGAAGGGCGTTAATTATTTATTTCTTTACTATGCTCTATTGTTTTGTAATTTATGGGGAGTACTCATGGTTTAGTTGTTATATCGTATCACAAGTAATCTATTAAGTTATGCAACGCCTTTCAACGGAGTAAAGATACATAGGTTTGTTAAGGGGAATAAAAAATGGTAGTGCGATCCAAAAACATTAGGCTATTTTTAGAAAGTTTCTCTTACCCCATGCTAACGGTGGATCCGAAATAACTTCATTATGGCAAAAATGTAATATGAAAAAAGAAATTAACAAAAAAAACCGACTACCATGTCACAAAAAAGTAAAATATAATTTAAACATCTGTTAGTTTAGAAAATACTCAGTATTACAATACATGGTAGGCGGATGGGTGTTAGGTTTTTTCGTTACGGAATTTCTTGATTCGATCGCCACGCTCAAATGCCGCGATAGAAGCTATGCAATAACTTAAAAAAATATGTGACGAATACTTAACCTCTTTACTTTGGGAAGTAGTTAAAAAATACACACGTTTTACACACCTTTTTAAAAAGTTTTGATTTCAAATCAAAACTTTTTCCAATGTGTGATAATATAACAAAGATAGCTCTTATCGACACACATATCCTATTAATATTAAAAACATGGAAGTTTTTGAGTACTCCCTTATGTGTGTTAGGTATCTACTCTTTCACACAAGAAATCGCTGTCGGATTTCGCTGAAATTTGCCCTACATATTATATGACTTAGAATAACACATGTAGAAGGTGCGGTAAGCGTTTCACGCCCACCAGGGAAGAGCCCGAAAGGGGCATCGCGCTTGGAGGACTCCGGCTGTGTTGGAGATTCCGGAGTCCTTCACGCAGTGCTGAGGACAGCCACCGAGGGGGTTTTAGTGCGGTAAGAATACATAACCCGTCGCTCCCACGACGTCGGGTTCCTTTTAAAGGTTTCTACCTCGTAAACAAAAAAAAGGATACACATTAGCGTAATAGACGCGACCGAAACAGGAATAACCTAGTTTTCTATAATTATTATTTTTTGAAAATGTATTACTTAGTTCTATCTATATTCTGTCCATGGACTCTATCACAAACAATTTTAATGTTATGTTATGTAATTTTTTTCAAACACGGGTGAGACCGTCCGTAACAGCTATAATAATAATAATAAACTCGTTTATTGCCTTAAAAAATTAATAATGACAACAGGAAAAACAAAAAACATAAAGGAATTACAATATAAATACACAGCAAAAATTTCAAATTTAAATGTATATTAGATATAAGGCAAAACGAAATGGATCAGCTTATGCTGCCATAAGATTTCTATCTCATAGAGCGCTGTTTTTCAGTCATTCCCTTCTCCCTGAGTTCTTGTGCGGGAAAAATGAGACTAGTGGGCTCCCCAATCACCAAGCGGAAAACAACAAACCCTACATATCAACAAGCAAAAGAGAACAAAAAGGAAAATCACATAGAACATATTTATGATTACAATAATAAATGTTTTCGCATATCCATCCGATGAAAACATACAATTGAGTCGACCGACAAAGGTTATATAGAGTAGGATTTAGTTGGCATATGACTAATACTATTCTTCAGGAGCCTCGTCCGAAACGGACATCCGTAAACCTACCGTTAATTCTGCTGTTTGAATAGACCTGTTCGACCAAGGAGTACCACCGCCATACCTATTTTTAGCGTAAAGTATTTCTTGCGTTTCGATGGAAGGGTGTGGTTGCATCTCTTTATTATCTGATTTTTCTAAAATTACGTGCGTGTTAGTAATTAGTTAACACTGCTTTTCGGTGAAGGAAAACATCGTTAGGAAACTACATCATTAAGAGTTCTTTTAAAATTAAAAGAACTCTTAACTTTATGTGAAGTCTACCAATTCACACTCGACTATGGCCTAAGACCCTCTCAAAATGCTTAAATGCTTAAACCCGTGCAGTGAGACACTAATGGTTTGACTCGGTTTAAAACATAACTCCATTGGTTAAACATAACTTTCTACAATACAAATGTTTTTACGTTACAAAACGGGCATACAAATACAGACCATATATGGTGTCTTTGTGCTTTCTAAACATATATTAACGTATTGTCGGTTTTCGTAACAACCTTTCTCTTCTACATAAAGGGTCTTGTAAAACAGTCTACATAGATATTTTTAACCGACTTCCAAAAAGTAGGAAGTTCTCAATTCGTATTTTTTTATGTTTGTTACCTGATTACTCCGGACTGGTTGAACCGAGTTGGATGATTTTTTTATTTGAAAGGTAGTGCATGTCATGGGGTATTTTTTTTTAGTTCAGTTCTGACAATGGCGTCCATAAGAAAAGCGCATAAATCTTAAATTTGCATAAACGATGTGCGCGATAAATTAACGAATAACTCAATATCACGCAAACCAATTTCGATATTTATTTTATTGGAAAGGATATACTTCAGAGGTATGAGAGTTATATGTAAGTACTGAGCATGTTCTAAACCAAAATATATTTTATTATTTTTTGCTTTTTTGTGACATGGAAGTAGGTAGATTTTTTTGTTAAAAAGTTTTTATGCCCTCTACGTCAAGAGAATAATATTTTTTGAGCATATGTGTGTATGTATTTTGTTTAATTGTATGTATGGCAATTTCTTTTGCACATGCTAAACACGCTTTCGCGTGATTTGATTCTGTTTTTAGTACTTGTTGTCATAGTCGTACATCATCTGCCAAAATTTTAAATGACTAGGTGTCACGGTTAATTAGATTTAGCCTGGTGATAGACAGACGGACAGCGGAGCCTTAGTATGGAGTTCCGTTTTTACCTATTCCATACGGAACCATAAAAACGAATATCTATCGAAAGATCTCCGTTTTCGAACAACTGACCGTTCTGACGACCCGCGTGACAGAGCGGTTACCATTCTGACGCGCAATGGGTCCTGGGTTTGATTCCCGGCCAGACAGGTATCTGAATGATGAGTATAGATTTCTGATCTGGGTCTGGGTGTTTGTGTATTCGTCTTGTGTGTGTCCATGGTACCCACGACACAGGAGAAAATCCTAGTGTGGGGCTATGAGGGTAGAAAGCGTGAAAGACTGTTTTATAAAAAAATACTTACACCCTTTTCCACTTGGGACATAACCTTTACGACTGAGAAATCGTTATCACACCTTTGTTAATCGTATTAAAACGTGTGAAATGTAAATCCGAGGCCTTCACAAATTATGTACTCGTATTTTAAGTAAGTTTGTCTCGGCTCCTTTGAGAATGTTTACATATTAAAAAGGTTAATTTTTGTTTGTTTTGTTTTTAACATTCGAAAACATAAAAATATGCAATGAAAATGTCCGCCATGGTAGTGTATAAGTATATAAATTATTAAATTACGTATTAAATCATATTCTTATCACTACATATTATAAAACGAAGTCGCTTCACGCTGTCTGTCCCTATGTATGCTTAGATCTTCAAGTAGTCTTGAAGATCTAAGCATACATAGGGACAGCTAGGGATTTTATTGCAGTTTTTTTAATAGATAAGAGTGATTCGAGAGGAAGCTTTTTGTGTACAATACATGCAGAATATAGTGGAGGAACACTGATAATTTTAGATTTAGATAGATTTTTAAGTTTTAGGCGGAACGGAGCTCGCCGGGTCAGCTAGCTGATATTATGATGCTAAAGTGGACATAGGATAGATATAGTAATGATATATGTAGGTGTCTTTGTATTCTTTCACGTTAAAACTAGTTTGCAGTGGCTCATAGTTCGGAGGTAGACCGAAGTAGACCGCACCACCCACTAAACAGTGAGGTTGGTATTACTAATATCGCCTCTCAACATTGCAATATTTTAACTAATATTGCAGTGACTCGTTATTATTGTCGTCGTCAATCCATTATTGTCCCACTGCTGGGCGCGGGTCTTCTCTCAGAATGAGAGAGTTTAGGCCATAGTCCACCGCGCTGGCCAAGTGCGAATTGGTGGTGCGTGCCTGGGTTTGAACCTCGGACCTCCCAATGGAGAGGGCAAGCTTCGACCATTAGGCTATCACTGCTCTACTCTTTGGGTACGGAAACCTAATATTACTATGTCACTGCTTTCAAAAGTTGCAAGTGGAAGAGATCGGATTTGAAGACCTTTGTACATTACGCTGCACTAACGTCGAGTATACGACGCGTTGTCGCAGCGTTCACGCTGTGTTGACACCTTTCGAACACCTTTACCGGAAAAACAAAAACACCAGTGTGAAAGAGCCCTTACCCGAAAAATTAAGGTCAAACAATTTAAAACTGGATAATAAAAACCAGTAATTATAAAGAAAATAAATATTTCGCAGTGAAACTGGTTTTCAAAAGCGGTTTAACATTAAGACATTAATCAGGCACAAAGAATATTTTAGGTTGATATTTACGAGAACTTTAATACAATACAATTAACAAAATATTTTGACAATGCCCTTTTTATACCAAAATAAATTCAAGGTGATAAAACCAGTGTAGTTCGACCGGAGAAGTACCGCCACACCTATTTCTAGCGTGAAGCAGTTCTTGCGTTTCGGTGGAAGATGTGGTTGTCGGCACACTTTCACATGAGGCGACCATCATAGTCCTCGGGAGTAACAACGCATCTGTGATTGACTTCAGATGGAACCCATGTTATGTATAAAGTTGATTTCAGATGTCCATGAGCGGCAGTGACCACTTACCATCAGGTGAACTGCATTCCCGTTTTCTTCTTCAGTCAGATAAAAAAGGTAGGTTTTGCGTGAAAGAGTAACATACAGCCTCACAAACTTTCGTTAAAATATGAATAAGAAATACGATTATTATATAGTACTGTGAGAATAAATGAAAATAGAGAGCAGTGATAGCCTAATGGTTAAAACTTGCCCTCTCGATCGGGAGGTCGAGGTTCAAACCCAGGCACGTACCACTGATTTATGTGCGTATTATACTTTAATTATCACTGCTTTTCGGTGAAGGAAAACATCGTGAGGAAACCTACACACCCGAGAGTTCTTTAAAAAAAAAAAAGTTCTCGGAGGTGTGTGACCAACCAATTCGCACTTGGCCAGCGCGGTGGACTATGGCCTAAGCTCTCTCATTCCGAGAGAAGACCCGTGCCCAGCAGTGGGACAGTAATGGGTTGACGACGACGACGTGAGAATAAAAGGTACCTAAAGCGAAATTTGTTTTTGTCAAAGGAACGTAACTTGATATTCATCTTTTTCTGACACTAAGTAACTTTTTAAATTCGCTATTTGGAGAGGTTTTAATTAATTTATCTTAACCTGACGAAATTTGAGTTCAGTGCTTTCTAATTATACGATACTAGTTGACCCGGCGAACGTTTCGCCTAAAAGTCAAAAATCTAAAATTATCAGTGTTCCTCCACTATATTACGCATGTATTATAACATTAAAACCTACCTTTTGAATCACTCTATGTATTGAAAAAACTGCATTAAAATCCACAGCGTAGTGTTAAAGATCTAAGCATACATAGGGACAGACAGCGGGAAGCGACTTTCTTTTATACTATGTACTGTACACTGTGATGGTGTATTCGAAATTCAAACATCAGATATGAGTATTAGACGATCCGCGTGGCGGAGACGTTACCATACCGGTCTAACGCGCAATGGGTACCGGGTTCAATTCCCGGCCAGATATCTGAATGATGAGTTTAGATTCGTGTTCTGGGTCTGGGTGTTTGTGTATTCGTCTTGTGTATGTCCATGGTACCTACGACACAGGAGAAAATCCTACTGTGTGCTATAAGTGTAGAAATCATGTTTAAAAAAAAAATTAGAGTTTGCCCCTACTTATCAACCAAACAATTCTCAGTATCGACAATGTAATGTCTAATGCAGAAAATATGCGGCAAGCTGATAACTTACTATCAAGAGGCCGTGAATTTTAATCGATTTAAGATAAAACTTTCGCTTTTGTGATTGTGATAGTGTGATCCGATTTTCATCGGTAGGATCCGGTATACGGTTATTCAAAACATTTGAACATACTATTCAAATGAAAATTCGTAGACATAGCAGTGAATGGAAAAAAATTGAAACAGATTTATTAATGCGTCCTTAGATAGAGTATCTATATATTAATATGTGAAGCAAAAACTTGGGGGTACGTTTTAATCATACTTGCCGCGGACGGAGGAGTATGTAATTTTGCACGGTTATAGTTGACATAGAGGAGTACGGGATGCTTATATATTTTTTTCAAATAATGCATTTATCATACGTAAAATCAACTAAAAACACATTACACACACTACGGTCTACTACACTAAATTAAGGTCTAATTTCGACTGATGCGACGGGTGACTAATATAACCAATGACACCTATTATAAACCCGAATTACTATGAGAACTATGAGAATTATAAAAGGAGAAAACTTTGTCACATCTTAATATTTACTAATCACAGTTTGCCGAAAAGCCTAACAAAAGCCTACCCATAAATCTGGCCAGACACGACCAAACTATCTCTGTAACAATTTAAATGATATATGATTAAAGTCTGTTAATTGTACCACATCCTATGTTACACCATATTTATGCAATAAAGAATCTATATTACTACTATATTACTATATTAATACGTGAAGCAAAAAATTGTGACGTGTTTTTAAGATACTTGCCGCAGGCGGAGGACTATGGCATTACGCACGGTTATAGTTGATGTAGAGAAAGATTGTGCAATACTAATATTTTTTTCAAACAATGCATAAAAGATACATAAAATCAACTAAAAACATTACACTCACTACCTTGCATTTGACACAAACACATAGATACATAATAAACGAAATAAAACATACAATGTCTTGCTATGAAACACATAACGTCAAAAATGCCAGATGTCTTTGTCAAAATACCCGCTATTGCTTTTAAATGCAGCTTAGATATTAACCTCTTTTTGCCTTTAACGGGTGCGTTCAAAGTAACTTGAAAATTATTACAATTTATTTAAATTAAAGAAATATTGGTGCTACTTTGTACAATATAATGTGTAGTTTTTTTCATTTAAATTAGGGTCGAGTTTTCGACCATTGCGACGGGTGACTAGTTATTATGAAATACATAGTAATGTCCAGTTAAAACGGAACAGATATCAACCCAAACTGTAGGCCCATACAAAATAAAGACATTTGATTTTAAAATATTTCTTTAAGTCGAATCAGAAAAACCTTTTTATTACACGTTTTTATCTGATTGAAGTGATAAGTGGTCACTGCCGCCCTGTTACATCTTTAAGCAACTTCATATAGTACATGGGTTCTACATTGTTTCTGAAGTCAGACAGATACGTTGCTACTCCCGAGGACTAAGACGGTCGCTTCATATAAAAGCATGGCGGCAACCTCACCTTTCCATCGAAACGCAAGAAATGCTTCACGCTAGAAATAGGTGTGGCGGTGGTACCGGATGGACTTCACCGGTTCTACCAACTTATAAATTATACCAATGTCGGTTTGATGCACCCAAACGACGCCAGACGCAAGACCTAGTTCATAAAAATCAATTTTCATTCCACAATGCACATCTACATAGCGATTCGGACTATAAATATTATAGGGGTGTGCGAACAATTCGAACTTACGAATTATTCGAAGTATCCCGAACAATTCGAAGCGAATAATTCGAAAAGTTTCGAGTAATTCGAATAGTTTGAAATAGTACATTTTTTCAATATTACTGTAGAATTATTCGTGAGTTGTTTTATTATTCGCAAATTTTTGGGTGTTTTTCTCTCTTAAAATAAATCAGATTTTCACTGTTTCAACCAACGAATATTCTGACGCGCTTGTACATATATATTCTGTTCACGGGTTTATTCACTGGTCAACTAGTGGAATTGCAAATACGCGAATTATAAAAACTATCCGGAATTATTTGAATTATGCGAAATTTTAAGAATTATTTAGACGCCAAATTTCGAATAATTCGAAAATTTTAACTATTCGATTAAGGATATCAATATTCGATTCAAACGATATTCGCACACCCCTTATAAATAATCATTAATCTACCTAACAATCTGACCTTTAACCTATCCGATATTAATATCAGATAACTGGTGAAAGAAATATTATCGATTATTGGAATCAGGATCGGTGATGTATTGCTCGTAGACTCGAAATCGGTCAAGCGTGAACCGGTTGGCATGTCGAGATGTCAGACTAAAATAGGTTGTTATTAATCGATGTTTCCAAAATGGAATGAGTTTCTGCTTTGCAACTATTGTTGGATGTGTTCTGGGTTGTACTTTTAGACATCCATAGGTAGGAACTTAATTGAAGCCTTATGCCTTGTCTTCAACCCATTATTGTCCCACTGCTGGGCACGGGTCTTCTCTCGGAATGAGAGAGTTAAGGCCGTAGTCCACCGCGCTGGCCAAGTGCGAGTTGGTGGACTTCACACACCTCCGAGAACTTTTTTTTAAAGAACTCTCAGGTTTCCTCACGATGTTTTCCTTCACCGAAAAGCAGTGATAATTAATGTATAATACGCACATTTTGCCTTAGTGTTATTGAATTAAGCTTCAAAGTTTCATTGTTTTTAAGATATTTTTTATTTGAAATTGTTACACACGATTTAGATTTGATACTAACTGAAAGACAGCGAGACTTATACATACATACGTGCAGATTATTTATTCGTTTTTGTATATACAAATTTCTTTGCAAATTATGAAGAAAGGAGTGCTGTGAGCAATTCCGGCTAACTTTTATAAAAGACAATATTCTTAATCCTAGGGAGTAGTAATGTATCTGTAATTGACTTTAAGTAGAACCTATTTCATTGTTAAAGAAATGTCAATCCCTTATTGTCCCATTGCTGGGCACAAGTATTTATATCTGACCGGAGTAGCTAACGAGCATGCAGTCCAGCAGAAGTGGTCACTGCCGCTCATGGACATCTGTAATCAACTTCATACAGAACATGGGTTCTATCTGAAGTCAATCACAGATGCATTGCTACTCTCAAAGACTATGAAGATCGCCTCATATAAAAGTGTGCCGGCAACCACACCCTTCCATCTAGCGCAAGAAATGTTTCACGCTAGAAATAGGTGTGGCGGTGGTACTTCTCCGGTCGAACTACACTGGTTCTACCTTGAAATAATATACTCTGGAAATACGATTTTAAGGCCTTTTCAACAATTATTTAACTCAAACGCGTCTCCACAAGAGGGAGACTCAAAAAACATGGTAGAGGTCAAATGAGATCATTTACAACGCAACATATCGAAACATAATCAAATAGTATGTTCATCCTTGGTAACACCCACTTTGTACACAGACATAAACATGACAGTGTATTGTATTTTTTGCAGCGATAAAAAATAATTTAACTAGCTCTATGACGGTTTCGTCTGAAGATTAGATTTCTCTAGATAGATAGTCTTAATCTTATATATGTCGGCGGGACACCGCATATTTATGAAAAACACGTCGCCGGAAATAATTATTTTAGTTTAAAGATCGAAAATTGTTTGTTTATTAAATTAGCAATATTTAGTGATTTTTAGAATTGTAATTTAGTTTACCCTCCATAAATTTAATATTGTTACCTCACCAAACATTGTTATAAAAAGGCGAGCGCCTGGCGTTAAAAAAAGATTCTTGTTTAACCGTCATAGCGATAGGACCTCCTCAACTGTGATTAAATCTAGAAATGTTAACTCCTGTGTTTTACTTGAAATCTTCAAGAATGGACAGTAATGAAGACCCTGACCTTCCTGACGTCTCGCGACCACTTCGTTATATATTATACAACGTTTGCAACTACATAATGATCATGACGTGACGGGTTATTAGTCTGACGAGTGTGTTCCAGCTTCATTCCCCGGCCAAATAATCTCTTGGAAAGTCGGTTGATGATTAATTTTATAATTTGATTTCCGGATCTCGGTCTTTGTGAAATCTTCTTTTTGAGTCCCAGGTGAAAATTCTTATGAGTGTTAAAAACGTTATGCTTCGTAATCTTTGAGGCATTAATACTATATTGATACTTGAATTGACAATAGCTTCAAATAAAAAACAAATTTTATTTTACTTAAGGCTATGGAAATTCGCAAAATGTAGATTTTCTGAAATCCATGCAGCGCCAAATACGAGGAACAATAAAAGACTATAATAATATAAAATTATAGAATCAAAGACAAAATATTTGTTTTATCTATATCGTTTATCTTTTATAATGACATTGTTATAAAAAAGACACGTTTTGGAGATCCGGAACGACTTTTTATTTGGACCCCTATTAATAAAATTAATTGTTAGATTTGCATTCGATAAAAAAATTGCTAAGGAATAGGTGGGTGTGTGTTTTGACAAATCTGTCACTATTGTTTAAGGTTGAACGAGCATAATTCTACCGGGAAGGTACCACCGCCACACACATTTCGTGTGACGGTAACTTCAGGTGTGGCTGTAGAACCTATAGAATCTATTTGTATGAAGTGACTTACATTTTAATGCTGTATAAACAAATACATATTAAAAACAAAAAAAAAACACGCTTTCTACACTCATAGCCCCACATTAGGATTTTCTGCTGTGTCGTGGGTACCATGGACACACACAAGACGAATACAACAAACACCCAGACCCAGAACATGAATCTAAACTCATAATTCAGATACCTGTCTGGCCGGGAATCGAACCCGGGATTTTTTACAAATTTAGTATAATTATAACTTCTACTGTCGTCAACCCATTATTGTCCCACTGCTGGGCACGGGTCTTCTCTCAGAACGAGAGAGTTTTTTAGGCCATAGGTCCACTGCGCTGGCCAAGTGCGAATTGGTGGACTTTACAATGCTCCGGGAACTTTTCTTTTTAAAAAACTCTCGGGTGTGTAGGTTTCCTCACGATGTTTTCCTTCACCGAAAAGCAGTAATAATACATTTCTAATAACTGCTATTGTCGTCAACCCATTATTGTCCCACTGCTGGGCACGGGTCTTCTCTCAGTATGAGAGAGTTTAGGCCATAGTCCACCGCGCTGGCCAAGTGCGAATTGGTGGACTTCACACACCTCCGAGAACTTTGTTTTTTTTTTTAAAGAACTCTCCGGTGTGTAGGTTTCCTCACGATGTTTTCCTTCACCGAAAAGCAGTGATAATTAATTTATTATACGCACATGAATCAGTGGTGCGTGCCTGGGTTTGAACCTCGGACCTCCCGATCGAGAGGGCAAGTTTCAACCATTAGGCTATAACTGCTATTATTAACTTATAATTGTTACTTTGATAAATGGAAATATTGCACAGTAGAACGGAACTCTTCAAAACTACGTCCGACTCGGAGTTAACAGGTTTTTTCAACCTCTGATTTCCAAGTTTTTGTACGTGATAAATGCATCCTTCTGGGGCAGTCGAGATCGCACTCGAAGGGTTCCGTATTTTATTTATATAAATACAGCAAACAAAATCACGTATGTTGTATGGGAGCACAAAAAAAAATTTGCTACATTATTTGAATTTGAACATTTCACATGCATTCAAATAATGTATCGAAAATTTTCATAAAACTGAGTTTTAAAAATAAGTCTGACAGACCAAACTATAAATATAATACCAATCAAACTCCTCATTTAAATTCAATAATTTTCAGTTGATACAACTTCAAAAATGGATATAAATAAGAAAAAAGACAAACCCGCTGAGTTTCTTGCCGGCTCTTCTCAGTTGAGGTCGTATTCCGATCCGGTGGTAGTGTAAGAAAAAACATGTAACTGACAATTTGTAAGTGCCCCCATAGGCCTATACAAAATAAAGACATTTTATTTCATTTCATTTCAAACATAAACAAACAGACGAAAATTGTAAAAATGATAAAAATTTCAATTATTTATTATTGTCAGTCCTTCAAACTATTTATTGCACGTTTGAGATAGTGTCCTACTCTCGCCTTAATGTCATGCAATTTCCTCGACTTATATTGCTTTTATCTTATCTTATATTATAAATCTAAAAGTTTGTGAGTATGTATGTGTGTTTGTTGCTCTTTCACGCAAAAACTACTGGTCGGATTTGGCTGAAATTCAGCAGATAGATATCTTATGACCTGGATTAAGACATAGGATACTCATTACCGTCATAAACGAAATAAAAACGGAGCCGGGGGAATAAGCTAGTCTTATATACTTTCTAATGATATAACGAATGCAATTATTTGAACATTTGCGAATGCGAATGCGACTAGAGTTTTTTTTTCAGTTTTTTTGTATAAGTGGTCAAAGCTGTAGATTGTACATTTGGCCACCTTTTTTTGATTGACAAAAAATAGTTCGACTTAAATTTGTATAGAAATGGTGATTTTTGCAAACCATTGCAAATCGATATTCGCAAAACATTCGCAACATTCTTGCGAATATCTAAAAACATGTGAATCGCGAATGCGGATGCAAATATTCATTCCATCACTAATTTTATACTGACATATGACGTAACTTTTACTCGCGGCTTCGCCTGTACGGACAAATGGAATTAACATTAGCATTTGATAGCGTGATTCAGAACTTGCAAATGAATTTTACTAACGCCATCTATTAACAGCGTCTGGAAATACTAAATATGTATCAACTAACAAAACATCGATATTCTTATGGGAGTGAGAGAGCGCGGTAAAATGTAGCCTACGACACTTTCCGCCCTCCTCTCCTAGCATATAAACTACATCATATAATAGCTATGTGGCGACGTGAAAGAGAAACAAACAAACACACTTTCATATTTATAATATTAAGGTGGTAGAACCAGTGCCACATTTATTTCTAGCGTGAAGCACTCACATACACACACATAAGGCGACCATCTTAGTCCTCGGGAGTAGCAAAGCATCTGTGATTGACTTCAGATGGAACCCATGTTTTGTATGAAGTTGATTACAGATGTCCATGGGCGGCAGTGGCAACTTACCATCAGGTGGACTGTATTTTCGTTTGCTACTTCAGATAAAAAAAAATATATGGAATTTGCAATTTCATTATGATCATAAGTACAACATAATTTGCGTAACTTTTATTATTACAAGTACAGATAGGACAAGGGAGTATGTTGCAATCAGGTCAAGTGCTTCAGAATTTTCACCAGCGGTTGTTATCACGGATTTTAGGTTATCATGTGGCACAATTTCTCCGTATCGATATTATCGGTTGCACTATCAGATTGATTGTATTAGGCGTATTGATGTCGCCATCTGGCTTAGTAAATAGAGCGCACCTATTTAAAATATACTGGACATAGGTGAACATAGGAACATAGGTAGACCTAAACCTTTTGAGATATACTGGACATAGGTCTTTGCTAAAGCACTTTTTTTATAATAATGAAGTAGGAAACGAGCATATCCATCTGATGGTAAGTGGTCACTGCCGCCCTTGGAAATTTGTAAGCAACTACATATAGAACATAGGTTTTATCTTAAGTCAATCACAGATGCGTTGCTACTCCCGAGAACTAGGATGGTCGCCTCATGTGAAAGTGCCGGCAACCACACCCTTCTATCGAAACGCAAGAAATGCTTCACGCTAGAAATAGGTGTGGCGGTGGTACCTCCCCAGACGAACTACACTCTACCATCTTTACAGTTTGCAAAAAAAACGCTTTCTACACTCATAGCCCAACAGTAGGATTTACTTCTGTGTCGTAGGTGCCATGGAAACTCAAAGACAAATACACAAACGCCCAGACCCAGAACATAAATCTAAACTCATCATTCAGATACCTGTCTGGTCGGGAATCGAACCAGGTAAGTGGTCATTGCCGCCCATGGACATCTGTAATCAACTTCATACATAACACGGGTTTCATCTGGTGTTACACAGATGCGTTGCTACTCCCGAGGACTATGATGGTCGCCTCATATAAAAGTGTGCCGGCAACCACACCTTTCCAACGAAACACAAGAACTGCTTTACACTAGAAATAGGCGGTGGTAACTATGGAACTGTGGAAGGGAGTGCCTTCCACAGAAACGCACGGAATGCTTCACGCTAGAAATAGGTATGGCGGTGGTACTTCCCCGGTCTTACACTGGTTCGACCACCTTGAAATATACTACTATTTTTTTTTCGCTGTGCACATATCACTAAGTAAAACAGTTCCTAACTGTTTAATTTTTCAAAATAAAGCTCCAAGTTGAACGGTCATTCTTGTTTACAAGTTACAGTATTTTTTACTTGACGATCTACTTAGTAATACCTATACATTTTTTCTAACAATAAAACCGAAATCAATTCTAACACGGAAAACCCATTTCAAATACATGTTATACAAAAAGAAAGCATGAATGGGGCTCTAACAATGCGTTCCGTATGCTCTATTTTGTATCAATTCATTGACGCGTCAAACGAGCAGTCCATATGATGGTTAGTGGTGACTGCTTTGCATGGCTGTAAACAATCATATAGAACAAGGGTTCTTTTATTTCAAGTTTGTGACAGATTCGTTGCTACTTCCAGGAACTAAGATGGTGGCCTCATATGAAAATGAGCCGACAGCCACATTCTGCTATCAAAACGTACGAATTGCTTTCGAAGTTGCTGTGGTGGTGACACCTCTCAGGTAATACGCGTTCTACCACCTTGTAAAATAAACTCATACTCTAAACAAATATTTTAATCCATTGTACAGATTAGTATTATGTAGAGAAAATATAAGGGGAATTATAAAAAGATCAAATAAAAAAAATGCGACTAATAATGACATACTGTTTTAATAACTTGAGCGGTATGAATTTGAGTAGGTGAAAAATTAACTAAACTAATGACGAATATTGATTAATAATAAAATCCAGACCGAGCTTACAAAAAGTGGGGTGTGATTAATTCATTTCAGGTATTAAAATTCTATCCGTGCGACTACATTACTAAGTGGGCGACTGGAAATACAGAGGGGTCAACTTCAATATTAAGTTCCTGAGCGGATATACAGTGAAAAATTCCACTCTGAATACCTTTTCCCTGATGATGCAGGAGTTCTGTCAGCTTTTTTATATAGAGTGGGTTAGGTTAGATAGGAACTTAAAAGAAAACATAAAACTAAGCATAAAACATATAACTAACCCTCAATTCGACAATTCAAGAATATTTTGGAGCTTCTCATTTAGAATTTTAAGTAACTCAAATTAATGTTTGTAAGTTGCTGTACTGTTGATTTCTTGTCACTCGCAGTCGCTCACCTAGTAATACTATACATAAATTCTTTGTCACTTTAAACTTTAATTTACAGTCACTCATTTAAATGCTACCCTAATTTACACATATCAGTAATGTCAACTCTCAACACAATTTCTTTTAGAAGTAATCCTAAAACACTCTGTTAGTAGTAGTAGTTGGTAGTTTTCCAAATTGACAATTACGAAACTAACTCCTAAGTTTTCGTTTCTAATTTACGGATCGCTAAAAATCTAGACCAACCTCACGCACGTACTGACACAGTTGTGTGCAAAAACCGCTAACTCTCGATTTGCGAATTCTAAGCCAATTGCAATTTTGCACTCATTTAGCAATTAACGTTTGTCACGTGACTGACAATGGCAGATGGTTGGTAAACTAAACTACTAGATTATTTTCGCCGCTTTGTCTCTTTCTAGAGTTCTACGACTGTAATGGGTATCCTATGTGTTATTATAGGTGAAGAAATATGTGTGTACCGAATTTTAGTGAAATCCAACATGCATGTTTTGCATGAAAGAGTAACAAACACATACAACCTCACAGACTGTTATATTTATAATATTAATATGAATCTCGTCAACCCATAATTGTTCAACTACTGGGCTCGGGTCTTCTCTCAGAATGAGAGAGTTTTTAGGCCATAGTTCACCGCGCTGGCCAAGTGCGAATTGGTAGACTTCACACACCTCCGACATTTTTTTAAAGAACTCTCGTGTGTATAGGTTTCCTCACGATGTTTTCTTTCACCGAAAATCAGTGATAATTTCTAACATGCATATAAATCAGTGGTGCGTGCCTAGGTTTGAACCTCGGCCGATTGAGAGGGCAAGTTTCAACCATTATCTATCACTGCTAACTCCTTTGAACACCTAATAATTATATGAAAGCGTGTTATCGGTGCAAAAACCTAAAATTACATTACGTATATGTGAAAGCCGTTTACCTTGTTCTAGTCATCAAATAAATGCTTGTATGATAAACTCCAGCCAAGGTGAGCCTATTAGGTTTTAAAAAACTTTTTAACAAAAAATATCTACCGACTTCCATGTCACAAAAAAGTAAAAAATAATTTAAATATATTTTGGTCTAGAACATACTCAGTACTTAGTACATAGTCCTGAAGTCGGTGCTCGACATATTTCGCTGGACGACGGTAACTACGTCCTATATGAGCACCGACTTCAGAACTATGTACTAAGTACTGAGTATGTTCTAGACCAAAATATATTTAAATTATTTTTTACTTTTTTGTGACATGGAAGTCGGTAGATATTTTTTGTTAAAAAGTTTTTATTTTACACTTTTTAGTGACTATATTTTTATGTTTGTATTTAAATAAAGCCTCTAAGTTTGCTTTGTGCATCTACATATTCACAAAAATTAAACATAAAACACTTTTACAATTCATACAAACAGGGCGCCCCCTCTGGAAGTACCCCTCCATCATCAGGGTTGAGGAGTTGAAGGTCAAATTTTTCATCTTATATTGTTGCTTAGTAATCTTATAACATATACGTTAGTACCAGGTGGCTAACTTCTATGGCTCAGGCTTGCAGTACCCTGCATCATCAGGGTTTAGGAGTTGAAGGTCAAAATTTTAATTTTGTGCCTCTGTTTGGTATTATTTTTACATACCCGTAAGCACCAAATTGCCAACTCCTATGGTTTAGAATTGAAGTACCCCTTCATCATCAGGGTCGAGGAGTTGAAGGTCAAAATTTTAATTTTGTGCCTCTGCTTAGTATTATTTTTACATAACCGTAAGCACCAAATTGCCAACTCCTATGGTTTAGGATTGAAGTACCCCTTCATCATCAGGGTTGAGGAGTTGAAGGTCAAATTTTTGATTTTATATTTTTGCTTAGTATTTTCTTTACATAACCGTAAGCACCAAATTGCCAACTTCTATGGTTTAGGATTGAAGTACCCCTCCATCATCAGGGTTGAGGAGTTGAAGGTCAAATTTTTCATCTTATGTTTTTGCTCAGTAATCTTATAACATATACGTAAGCACCAAATGGCTTATTCCTATGGTTTTGGCTTTAAGTACCCCTGCATCATCAGGGTTGAGGAGTTGAAGGTCAAATTTTTGTCCCATGAATTTGCTTAACAATTTCATTATATATTCGCAAACATCAAACGACCAACTTTTATAGTTCAGGCTAGCAGTACCCCTGCATCATCAGGATTGAAGAGTTGAAGGTCAAATTTTTCATAGTAAATACCTACATAGTAATTTTATTCTATATTTTACTCAATTGGACTTCTCCAGCTAAGGTTCGGCCGACTATCACTAATTTTATTATTTTGCTCCAAAAAGTTGAAGATCCTATGATTAGAACCTTATCAAACTCTTATCAGACTACCCCTGGAGTACATTCTTTCTAATAAAAAAAGAATCATCAAAATCGGTTGGCGGGATATTGAGTTATTCATACATTTATCGCGTACATTGAAAATGCAAATTTAAGACTTATGCGTTTTTCTTATGGATGCCCTAGTCAAAAAAATACTAAAAAAAAATGGGACCCTATGACACGCACTACCTTTCAAATAAAAAAAAAATCATCTAAATCGGTTCACCCAGTCCGGAGAAATGAGGTAACAAATATAAAAAAAAAAAAAAAAAAAAATACAGACGAATTGATAACCTCCTCCTTTTTGGAAGTCGGTTAAAAACTTGGAACTGAAGTAGAATAAACATGACGTTCATGTGTATCCATGGCACCCACGACTAGGGTTGCCACCCGTACTTTATTATAAAGTATTGTACTTTATTCGGGGCAATTGTACTTTATACTTTATGAGGAAAATAAAGTACGCGAAAATACTTTATTTGGTATATCTGGGATTTAAAAGTTTGATTATAATCAGTAAACTAAAATTACTTTAATCACAAGGTTTCCGTGGCTACCTTATTTAGAAAGTAGTAGAACATTTACATTGGTGACCTTTTTTTAAAAATATGGGCGCCAAGTTACTTTCTACATTTTTTTTGCCTACTATCACCTCACACAGTTCTAAATGTATCCCAGAGCCAATAATTAAGTAATAATATAAATAGTACTTTATTTTGAAGCTACGTACTTTTTTCTTTATACCTTTTGTAGCCAATGTACTTTAATCGTTGAAAAAAAAGGTGGCAACGGCACGACACAGGAGATAATCCTACTGTGGGGCTATGAGTGTAGAAAGCGTTATTTTATTTATTTTAAGGAACAGAATCATTGTCCCTTTTCGAAAATCCCTCGAGCTGGGTTTTGTTAATGCATTCTACAGCCATAGCCACACTAAGATATCTCTTGTGCCGTGGGTGCCATGGACACACAAAAAGACGAAAAAACTATTTATTTATTTATATTACTTTTGACACATCGACAGCAATACACACAGACACAATCGTAATTTACAATAGACAAAATTGGTGTGCATGCCAATTATGGATGCGTACATCATTCGTTAAACTATACACAGACTTTTTTTTTTTTGTTTTCGAGGGGGAAACCTTCCAAAGGTACCCGACGCCGTGGGAGCGACGCAGGGTTATGTGGGATTTTTACCGCACTAAAACCCCCAAGTGGCCGTCCTCGGCGCTGAAAAGGAGGACTCCGGGATCTCGAAACGACTTCAACCGGAATCCTCCGAGCGCGATCCTCCCAGATGGGCGGATGGGTCCACCGCTCCGTCTAGTCTTTATGACGGTATGCGACCACACATACCGCCGTCCTTCCCGGGATTGCCTGACCGAACGGTTCGAGCTCCCACTCTAGCCGTCTGCAACGCCGGAAGCCCCTTTTAGTCGCCTCTTACGACAGGCAGGGGATACCGTAGCCCTATTCTGACCCCGAGGCTACAGGGACGAAACTATGCACAGACTGAGACATAAATCTATGTTCAATCGGATGCCTATCTGTATCGCCGGGGTGCGAACTCGGAACTGCGTTTCATACTGACTGAGTGAGAACAACATTATCTATTTCAGCCTAATAACTACTGGATTATTTACGGATAGCGGCAGCACACTATTTGAGGGTCCGCCCTCATCAAGTTTCCCGACCACTGTGTCCGGCGAGAAGAATACTTCGATAAAGGCTGTCTGGTTTGAAAGAGATGCTAGAGACGATTTTTGAGGCGTTCTGAAATAATCTTAGCAACGCATCTGTGGCCAACCTTAGTTAAGACCTTATAAGAAGTTTAATACAGATGTCCATGGGCGGCAGTCGCCACTCGTCTTTAAGTGAACTGTATATTAATATACTATTACCACATTTGAAAATAAAATTATATTTTTTGTAATGTTTTTTGCTAGAAATTAACTATCATAAGTGGCATCATTTTTCGTGACTAATCATCACACACGTTAAGTGCTTATTCACGTTATTTCATTAAATGGATTTGTCTTGCAAAGCCAACTAGTACCACAACTCCAGGACACCTATAAAAAGTAGTACCACATATACAATAAAACTAGTGGTGCTAATTGTATTTAATGTATTTAAAGAACTCTAATCAAAATAAATTATTAGGTATACATACTAATAAATAAAACTGTATTTTAGTGGTGTTTTTTGTAAGGAAACCATGTTCAAAAAAGTATATCATTATTCGTGACTAATCATCACACATATTGAGTGCTCACTCGCATAATTATTATATTAATACGTGAAGCAAAAATTTGTGACGGATTTTTAAGTAATATGCCGCGGACGGATTAGTATGAAATTTTGCACGGTTATAGTGGACGTAGAGAAGGAGTGCAGAATGTTAATATTTTTTTCAAATAATGCATTTTTCATACATAAAATCAACTAAAAACACATTACACACACTGCCTTGCATTTGTCACAAACACATATGTACTTAGTAAATGAAATAGAACATTCAATGTCTTACTAGAAAAGACACAACGTCAAGAATGTCAGATGACATTTGATTTGAATTAGAGAAATATTCGTACTAATTTGGACAATATGAAGTTTAGTTTTTTAATTTAAATTACGGTCAAATTTCGGCCGATGCGACGGGCGACTAGTTTCATTAAATATGTTTTAATTGCAAACAAAATTAACAACACTGCAACATTACGGGACACCTACGTATGATAGGATGTCGTACTTCAAACCAATTAGATAAAGTAAGCCAAGTATAGTAAACCTATTTAGGTAACCAATTCGAGCAGCATTTTGAAGGTGGTAGAACCAGTGTACCAATTTGCACTTGGCCAGCGCGGTGGACTATGGCCTAAACTCTCTCATTATGAGAGAAGACCCGTGCCAGTGGGACAGTAATGGGTTGACGACGAGAACCAGTGTAGTTTGACCGGGGAAGTACCACTGCCACACCTATTTCTAGCGTGAAGCATTCCTTACGTTTCGATGGAAGGGTTTGTTTGCCGGCACACTTTCACATGAGGCTACCATCATAGTCCTCGGGAGTAGCAACGCATCTGTAATTAAGTTCAGATGGCACCAATGTTCTGTATGAAGTTGCTTACATATGTCCATGGGCGGCAGTGACCACTTACCATCAGGTGGACTGCATGCTCGTTTGCTATCTCAGTCAGATAAAAAAAAAAGAAAAGAACGTAAGAAAACTTACACACCTCAAAGTTTTTATAAACAGAGTTCTCAAAGGTGTGCAAAGTGTACCAAATCGCACTTGACCAGCGCTGTGGACTACAGCCTAACACTCTCATATTCTGAGATCTCATGCTCAGCAGTAGGAGCTTATAATCTAGAAATTTTCAAGACGAGGATGAATAGGCTTTATCTAGGCAAGCGTGTAACATCCTAGGCTGCATCTTACTTACCTAACATCAGGTAAGATCGCGGCCAAACGTTAGCCTATAATAAGATAAAAAAAAGAAGGAAAATAATTGTTTAATGATGAAAAAAATCAAACTAAAATAAATACATTAATATACATACTATGACTAATAAAATTAAAGAAAAAAATTACAAAGTATTGCAACATCCTGATCACGACCTGATGCTATAAAACTAAGTGACTAATTTCATAAGAATAAGGGTAAATAACCCCTGAGCAATTTATACCGTTCTTAATAACTGACCTTTGTGTTATATTCAAACCGCAAATCTTTGTGTGACGACATTACGCATACATTAACGAGAATTTTTCTGTGTTTTTGGATCAAAATTTGCATGTAACTTTGTATAGGCCTATTGAGGCACATACAAATTGTCATTAAAAAAAAAAACGCTTTCTACACTCATAGCCCCACAGTAGGATTTTCTCCTGTGTCGTGGGTACCATGGACATACAAAGACGAATACACAAACACCCAGATCCAGAACAAGAATCTAAACTCATCATTCAGATACCTGTCTGGCCGGGAATCGAACCCGGGACCCACTGCGTGTCAGACCGGCATGGTAACCGCTGCGCCACGCGGGTCGTCAAATTCATAATTCGTCGTCATTATCATAAACTACTGCCAGAGCGCAACAGATTGGATTACACTTTGTCTATAGCTTTTTGTTAAATATCAGCTTGATTTGTACAAAGGTTTTCAAGGTGGTAGAACCAGTGTAGTTCGACCGGGGAAGTACCACCGCCACACCTATTTCTAGTGTGAAGCATTTCTTGCGTTTCGATAGAAGGGTGTGGTTGCCGGCACACTTTCACATGAGGCGATCATCATAGTCCTCGGGAGTAGTAACGCATCTGTGATTGACTTCAGATGGAACCCATGTTCTGTATGAAGTTGATTACAGATATCCATGGGCGGCAGTGGCCACTTACCATCAGGTGGACTGCATGTTCGTTTGCTACTTCAGTCAGATAAAAAAAAAAACAATTGTATTGAAAAAGCAGAAAAGACATCGGGCGTGGATGAACTAACGCTATACTTGTGACTTTAGTGGTAAATATACATTAACTGTACAGAAAAAATGTTATTCACAATAATAGCAGGACTTACCGTAGCACGTTAAACACATGGATATTTTACAAATATTTGTATTGCATAGGACAAACAGAAGAGACATCGATGGATGTCAGAGATGCAATTGTTTTGCTTTAAAAAAGTGTGTGTACACGCGCTAAAGAACAAAAGAAATTTAAAATAATCAATAAAATGATTGATAATTGCATCAAATCATTTATATTGTAACGTAACGGTCCATCGTAACTACTGTCGTTACAAAAATAGTTCATTGTCCCTTTCATTTTCAAACGATTACTTGAAATTAAAAAAAATGTAAAAATATTTTTCATAAACACAATTCTATGACGAAGCTACGGTTGGGGAATACTAAAAAAATACTGATTACTAATTGACATTGCCGTCTGGTCAATAGCAGTTACGCAATAAAATGCAAAATAGTAACAAATCTCCTCGGAAAAGAACTTGCACATACCTACTAAATGACCCCTGACGAATTTTCCTGCTGAGTTCTCAATAACTGACCTTTATAATGCATTCAATTTGCATGACTTTTGTATTACCAGTAATCTTGTTTTGTATTCCTTAACATCGTAAATGTAATGTAATATCCTTATACCTCACTTATTAAGTGAAACTTCTTTATCGGGGTTGGAAAAAAAAATTGTGTAACATTTTTTCGTTACGCGCCATCTTTTTTATTCTGTTACGCGCCATCTTTTTCTTATCCCTACCACGCGTGATATTAGATAGATTATTATAGATTAGATTATTAGATAAAGTTTAATAAAAGCCTTTTATTAAACTTTATCTAATTTAACTTTATTTAACCAATTTCTGTAAAGTTGCATATAGTAAATTATTTTTCGAAAAATAACGTCATAAAGAAGTTTCACTTCTTACGAGTGTACGCTAGTACACGCACACATTTTTTATCTGATTAAAACAGCAAACGAGCATGCAATTCACCTGTTGGTAAGTAAATAAGAGCAGTAAATGGTCACTAACACCCTGCGATTTCCGTAAGCAAGTTCATATAGAAGGGTAAATTTGCAGTAAATCACAGACGCGTTGCTACTCCCTAGGACTAAGATGATCGCCTCATATACAAGCGTGCTGATACATAATGGTTCCTGTCCCCCACACCAAGAAGGGCTTTGAGCGCGGCGACCGAATCAAGAAATTCCGTAACGAAAAAATCTAACAAACGCACACTCCGCCTACCATGTAGCGCAGCAGAGCTTTCACTTAACGTGTATTACACTTAACGTGTTTGTACCAGTCCTCTTCGTAGCGCCGAGGACGGTCACCGGGGGGGTTTTAGTGTGGTAAAAATCCCACATAATCCTGCATGGCTCTCACGACGTCGGTTACCTTTTGAAGGTTTCCCCCTCGAGAAAAAAAATTGATCATCTTAGTCCTCGGAACTAGCATCAAATCTTTTTGATTGACTTCCGCTAGAACCTGTCCTTTATGAAGTTACACATGTCCATGGGCGGCAGTGCTCGTTTGCTACTTCAATCAGATAAAAAAGACTATGTACTGTGTCTATAAAAGGAGGCTAATAGATAATGCGTGCATCAATACGTGACCTCTACCACGCAATGAAAACCGCAGTGACGTCACACGTAGGAAACTAAACTTGACCTCAAATCCTAAGTATTGAGCATCTCTTAGCATATTTACGTTATTATACCAAAATTATGTTTTAATCTTAAGTAGTAACCGAGCATGCTTTACCTAATGGTTAGTCAAATTCTGTCGCATTGAAGTAGCAAAAGACCATGCAGTCCATATGATAGTAAGTGGTCATTGCGGCATGTGTTAAAAAAAATGAGATATATAACGAAGTGAATGAGTGATGCGTGATGTCAGGATGGCCAGAAGTCTTCATTACTTTACTTTCTTGAAGATTTGAAGTAAAACACAGGAGTAAACTTCTTCGATTTATTCACAATAGAGGAGGTCCGATCGCGTCGGCGGTTAAACAAGAAAAATCCTTTCTATCGGCGTTCGCTCGCCTTTTTATAACAATGTTTGGTGGTGTGACAATAACAAATTTATGGAGGGTAAACTAAATTACAATTCTAAAAATCATCAAATGTTGCTAATTCATAAACAAACAATTTTCGATCTTTGAACTAGCTAAAATAATTATTATCGGCGACGTGTTTTTCATAAATAGGTACGCGGTGTCGCGCCGACATATAAAATAACAAAAAAGACAAACCCGCTGGGTTTCTTTTCGGATCTTTTCTGTTGAGGTCGTGTTCAGATCCGGTGGTAGTGTAAGAAAAAAAATTAACTGACAATTTGTAAATGCCCCCGTAGGCTTATACAAAATAAAGACATTTCATTTCATATAGACATTAGTTAGTAACTATATATAGAAAAGTGGTTCTATTTTAAGTTTAAGATTTAAAGGCTTATGAACTACTGAAAAATATCACAAACTTTTGCAATAGTGATGAAAACTGAGAAAAAAGTTAATCGTAGATCGTACTATTACTACCCCAGAGGACTAAGGAGGCCGCCCATTTGCAAGTAATCAGGTAGAAAGCCCCTTCAAAGCCAGCGATGCATTGGTGACTCTCGTGGTGTTGCGAATGTCCATAGGCGACTGTGACTACTTTCCAACAGGTAGCCCGTCTGCTTTATCGTTAGGTTAAAATATATTAAAAAAGGCGGCAACTATACCCTTCCACTTCCACTATAACTGTTAAACCGTGCAGAAGAATGTTGGCGACCTTTTAATAAATAAATAAAGAAGCAGTTTAGTCGTTTCTTTTAGATTCTTAAGAGATGTAAGTACATGTATATATCGATGTGAGAAAGCGAACTTATCGTATGTCGAAAAAATATGAATGTAAATTTAAGTTACGTATATAAAATAAATTGCACTAACATTGGGATGGTTTCATATAAAAATATTTAGATTAAAATTCAATATTTACTAATTTAAAAGTTATGACATTAGTATTTTTTTCTCTTCTCGTGTCAAGTTGCACTTTTCGTCATACAGCAAGATTGCTATCCATCTCCGATTTGAACACTTCTATACATATATTTATACGGTAGCTCTTATAATTATTGCTTCACAAAGACCCACATCGCCCAACGGTTAACTGTTTACCAATTACAAAAGCATCCTCCAAACAATCAAACAAGTCCCGCAATTCTCAAGTATTGAAGTCTTGCTAGTCTTTAGAATCTACGACACGATCACTATACGATAAAAATCGAACATGAGAAACGAATTGACTTACAGTTGGTATTAAAGTTAGGTGTTAGCATTGCTTTTCGAATCATTCGACTGTATTCTTTGTGTCGTTATTTTTTTTTATCTGATAGAAGTGGCAAACAAGCATGCAGTCCACCTGCCAGTAAGTGGTTTCTGCCGTCCATGGACACCTGTAAGCAACTTCAAATAGAACATGGGTTCTATCTGTAATTAAACACAGTCAAACTCATATAAAAGTGTGCCGGCAACCACACCATCCCATCGAAACGCAAAAAAATGCTTCACGCTAGGTGTGGCGGTGGTACTTTCCCGGTCGAACTACACTGGTTCCACCACCTGCAAAAGGTGGTAGAACCAGTGTAGTTCGACACATCCAAGGGGATTTGTGGCCCATAGTTAAAAAATGTAAAAAATGTAAATGTTTTTTTACACGCTCATCTTTTGAGGGTACCCTCTCGGAGAGTGGATGGATTAACATTCGCTGAAGATCCCGGACTCCTCCACGCAGCGCTAAGGACGGCCACCGGGAGGGTTTTAGTGAGGTAAAAATTCCTCATAACCCTTTTTTTTGTTATCGAGGGGGAAACCTTCAAAAGGTACCCGATGCCGTGGGACCAACACAGGGTTATGTGGGATTTTTGCCTCACTAAAACCCCCCGGTGGCCGTCCCTTTAATCCTGGAAGCCCCTTTTAGTCGCCTCTTACGACAGGCAGGGGATACCGTAGCTCTATTCTGGTCCCGGAACTACAGGGTCAGAAAAAATCCCCGGAGGAACCCAGCGTTCCTCCTACGACGTCGTTTTTTGAATATTTCCCCTTAGATAAAGAAAAAATAAAGGCTTACATATCCAACAGTGGACTGATTGCATGACCAGAACTATTAATATTAAACTGCCACAACGAACCATGTTCAAGTTTAGCTTGTAGAATAAAAACATTAATCCCGCATTTTGCAAGATACACTTTAAGGGTAATTTCATACTGCATTCTTGTTGCAAGATATCATATTTCTCACGGTTATAATTATTCATTCAGATTATAATTTGCAAGACTTAGTGCTCGCATTATGAATGCATCCAATTTATAAAGATCCAGGTAATTTTAGCTCGGTTTTAAGGTAACTGTTGTAACGCTAACGACTTTTCAATCTAGCGATATTCGTATGGGAAAAAATCGCTAGCTAGAAAAAACATAACGAAAATAGTTGCATCTTGGCGACTTTTTTAAAGTGCGCGGTTATTATAATAATGTAACATTTTAGTGTCCTTTTCTAATTCTAAATCGTCACTTTTCAATTCAATAGACGACAGACTACGTTATTAGTAGTAGTTAGAAGTATTTCACTCAATTTTGATTATGGTACCTTTCGTCCTCGCTATGCAGATTATTTTTTGTGAGTGTTATAATGCGTTAAGTCTTAGAATTTATGGGAGTGTTATAATTTCTAGCAATATTTCGATCCAGTTGCATCGATCGATCAGAGCGAAACGAAAATACTACCTGGAAACAATAACTGTGTCCAAATATCGACATTACCAAAATTAAAACCACGTGATGTTAATACTCGTTACATAATACACGCTTCCTACAATCAAACACTCAGACCCAGAACAGGAATCTAAACCCATCATTCAAATACCTGTCTGGCCGGGAATGGTAACCGCTCCGCAACGCGGGTCATCTTATAATAATAAAACAACTATCGCCAGCAAATTCATCGCTTATAGTTCATCCACATACAGTAGAACGCATAGTGCAATATTACAGCTACAGACTAATAATTATCAACATAGATTAAGCCTTAGTTGTTATGATGCATGAAATTAGAAATTTTATTGCGTTTTTGCGTTTAATTTTAAGCGTTTTATTCGGCATTGCCGATCGCCTTGCCTTGATCCGATTATTTTGGATTAAATTTACAAATTGCCGATTATCTTCCGATATTGTTCAGTAGGTCAGTGTCTTCACATTAAATAGTAATTGCATGGATATGTTTTTTGGATTTTTTCGAGAAACCTTAAGTATATCAGAAGTTAGAAAGATTATTTGTTACTCTATAATAACTACTTTCTCTGAAACGAGGCATAATTTATTTAGGCATTTCCAAAAATACCAAGCACAAACAACCGCATAACATTAAAAAATAAGCTAATAGAAACCTTTATTGTTTAATACGGAGGTACTAACGCCATACCTATTTCTACCTAACTGTGTATCTGGTTTGAAGGACTGCTTGAGGGTTTGTAAGGAGACATACTTAGCTCAGACGTTTTTAGTTGGTCCTGAGGTATGGAAAAACATTTGTTGCCAACCTTAAATAAGGCTCTAATCTTAAATAGCGTTGGTCATGATAGACCATGGGCGATCGGAGTGCAGGTGGACTGCATGCGTTTGCTACATTTGTATTACAAGAATTTAGATTACAGATTTGCGAAACATTACAATTTTGAATATCACACATGAACAAAATCGTAGGCGTGTTAAGGTGATGTTAAAAATCAATAGACTAGGTCAAAGTCAAAAATATTGACTCAATTGAAGTTGATTATCGAAAGTAGTTCATTAGCCAATACGTGTGTCTAATTTCGAATTCATACTAATATTATAAATGTGAAAGTGTGTTTGTTTGTTCCTCTTTCACGTCGCCACATAGCTATTATATGATATGGTTTATATGTTGGGAGATAGTTAGGAGGGCGGAGAGTGACGTAGGCTACTTTTTACCGCGCTCTCTCAATCCTATGAGAATCGATGCTTTGTTAGTTGATACATATTTAGTAGTTCCAGACGTTGTTAATAGATAGCGTTAGTAAAATTCACTTGCTAGTTCAGAATCACGCTATCAAATGCTAATGTTAGTTCTTTGACCGTGCAGGCGAAGCCGCGGGTAAGAGCTAGTGAGATATAAAAGTTCTTGATGTAGATATAGCACTGACTCATAATATTAATAATATGTGTATCATAAAAGGTGATATTGAAGAAATTGCGATTACACCTACCTTATCATTAAAAGCAAGAAGTATAAAGTAATGCTACTAATTATGATATCATAAAAAAACAGAAACAATATTCAGAAATACAACTCTTATTAATAAACATATGAAAAACTTTATGCCGTTCCGGTGTTTATATCCTTGTTCTGTTGAAATAAGGTTATATTTAAATTGTATCAAGTTGTTTAAAATTTAGATAGCAAAAACACAAAAAACCTTCATATATAATGGAAAATATATGAATGAAATAGAAGACATTTCAATATATATTCCAATTATGACGATTATCAAATTTTAGAACATTCTTCCTTAACATGTCCGCCTTGAGGGAGGAATTTCCACAAAAAATCTTAACGTCAATCTATGATATAAAAACTTTCGTGCGAAATTCAGTCAATAACAGTTTTATAAGTCAATTTTCGAAAAGATAACGACAGTACAAATAAATCTACACGTATGGACAAAGACGTAGGAATTACCTAACTTTCTACTAACGATAGTCTTCAAAATTTCGCAGGCGGAAGTCAGTTTCCTGATAACGCTTACAAAGACAATCTTAAGCATAAAGAGGCACTTAATACAAGCATCAAAGATGGAGGACGGAGGCTGGCAGGACGCCAAGGTATCGAGACAAAACGACCCGTTGACCTTGTTACATATTGACAAAGCCTATAAATGTATGTATCTAGACTTAGCCAATGTTTCGTAAGGTCTACCTGAGGAAATAAAGTGAAGGAAGTTTGTTTTTCTATCTTATTTATTGGTTTATTGCACCTTTATAATATAAAAGTTACAATAGGGCAAACTTAATGCCTTACGGCATGCTCTGCCAGTCAACCCTGGGTGGCTAGAAATTTTGTGGCAAGTATTATCTTCGAACAAACGTTACTTTTTAACAGCTGGGCATGGGCTTTCTCTTAAAATGAGAGTTTTAGGCCAGTCTATGCGTTGGTCAAGTGCGAATTGGTAGACTTTACATACATTTGACGACGGTTTTAAGAAAACTCTCAGGTGAAGCTCTCCTCACAATGAATTTCTTGTCCTTTAAGTAGCGATAATTAATTTCTAATACGCACATTATTTTAGAATAGTCAGTGGTGCGTGAGTAGACCCAGAGCCTCCGTCCCTGTAGCCTTGGGGTCAGAATAGGGCTACGGTATCCCCTGCCTGTCGTAAGAGGCGACTAAAAGGGGCTTCCGGGGTTGCAGACGGCTAGAGTGGGAGCTCGAACCGTTCGGTCAGGCAATCCCGGGAAGGACGGCGGTATGTGTGGTCGCATACCGTCGTAAAAACTAGACGGAGCGGTGGGCCCAGCCGCCCATCTGGGAGGAGCCCGATGGGGCAGCGCGCTCGGAGGATTCAGGTTGAAGTCGTTTCGAGATCCCGGAGTCCTCCTTTTCAGCGCCAAGGACGGCCACCGGGGGGGTTTTATTGTGGTAAAAATCCCACATAACCCTGCGTCGCTCCCACGGCGTCGGGTACCTTTGGAAGGTTTCCCCCTCGAAAACAAAAAAAAAAAAGACCCAGAGCCTCGGACCTCGATGGTACTATCCAGTTTCTACTATTTCCGTAGAAAATAATAATTTTGAATATTTCAAGAATTATCAGAGTTGGTCACAAAATACCAATTAAAGACTGGTTTTAGAGTTCTTAACTCAACCCGAAAAACAGTAGCAAGAACTATTTAAGACCTTGAATTCAAGATAACCGTTTCTAGTTGTGAATCAAAAACCAGCTTTTACTAATAAATTCAACAGATAGATTTTTATTATAATACTATCGCTGTTTAATAAAAGGATCAGTATTAATTCTAACATCAGTTAAACAAAACTGTTTTTGGCGCTTTAATTTCCATAAAAAATCGCTTAAGAGTCCGTTGACCTCATTTAGTGCATATAGCATCACAAGAATCTTCCAATGAAATATTGAAAACATCTTATTAGTATGATTAATAGTTCAGTTATTTATTGAATATAGTATGACAGTGTTATTGTTTTAATTATCTCTTTGTTACTAATGATTTCGATAGCAGAATTTTTAACATATATCAAGGCCTATATTGTTGAATTCCTGATTTTTAGGACCCAAAGTTTTATCATCGTCAACCCATTATTGTCCCACTGCAGGGCATGGATCTTCTCACGAGTTTTAGATCATAGTCCACCGTACAGCCAACTACTAATTGATAGACTCCACACACCCTTGAGATTTTTTTTATGTAAAGAAATCTCAGGAAGAAGAAAAACATGAGGAAAGTGAGGAAACCTACAGAAGGTTTCCTCGCAACGTTTTCCTTCACCATGAATCAGTGGCAATTGATTTCTTATACGCGCATACAAATATAAATGAAAAAGGAATATACCTAATGTTTTAATGGACTCGACAATTTTCAAAAATGCATTTCTTTGATTTTATTTTTACAAATTGAATCATATTATATATTTGTTTTCTTTTAATTCCTTTAAATATCAATCCAATGTTGGATATAGGTAGATCATCATCGATCTATCTATCGACATATAGATATATATTTATACTAGCTGACCCGACAAACGTTGTTTGGCCATATAAAAAAAAATAAGAGTGGACAACCCTTAAGGGGTATGAAAAATAGATGTTAGCCGATTCTCATAGATACCGGATAAGCACAAAAAATTTCATCAAAATCGGTCAAGCCGTTTCGGAGGAGTATGGCAACAAAAACTGTGACACGAGAATTTTATACATTAGATGATCACTATTTGATACAGTTCTGCGACTCAAATTTTCGTGACATTTTTGTGTATGATTAATTGATGTGGCTTAACAAATGATCGCAGCACAGAATACTCGCTTTGGAAAGCAACCAAGGGATTAAAACGCCCAACCAAGCAAATTTACCCAATTAAGGATAAGGATGGTAAATGGGTTATAAATGATGCGCAAAAAGCTTCAGAATTTGCCTTTCATCTAGAAGAAATCTTCCAGCCAAACGAAGGAGAATATATTCATCACAATAGTGAACATATAGAACAAATAGAGCAAAAAATTAAACTTGTGACACCAAAAGAAGTATATACAGAAATACAACGTAGCATCAACCCCAAAAAAGCTCCTGGATTCGACTTAATCACAGGTGAAATTATGAAAAACCTTCCCAAAAAAGGTATAGTTAAATTAACTACTTTAATTAATGCTTCTCTTCGAATCCAATATGTACCAGACTTATGGAAAGTTGCAGAAGTAATTATGATTCCTAAACCGGGGAAACCGCCGCATGAAGCTGCATCGTACAGGCCTATCTCCTTGTTACCTATAATGTCTAAGGTCTTTGAGAAGCTCTTGTTAAAGCGACTTAAACCTATATTAGAACACAAAAACATAATACCTGATCACCAGTTTGGTTTTAGAGAAAAACACTCCACAATTGATCAAATTCATAGGATTACCAATACCATAGAGAAATCCTTAGAAGAGAATAAAGTCTGCTCTGCAGTGTTTTTAGATGTAGCACAAGCTTTTGATAAAGTCTGGCATGAAGGCTTGATATTAAAGCTAAGAGCATTGTTACCAAAGCAATTCTCAGAAATATTAATATCATATATTTCAAACAGAGCTTTCAGAGTGAGACAAGGAGAAGCATACTCTGATCTCAAAGAAATAAAAGCTGGAGTGCCACAAGGTAGCGTATTGGGGCCGGTCCTGTACCTTTTATATACCTGTGATATCCCAGAATCTGAAAATAATATCTTCGCAACTTTTGCTGATGATACTGCCATCATAGCTGTGGGGGATAATCACGCTGAAGCTGCGCAGAAATGTCAAATCTCTATCAACAAAGTAATCAATTGGACGAGGAAGTGGCGAGTGAAGCTCAACGAAAACAAATCAGTACATGTTGATTTTACAAATAGGCGTAATAATTACCAACCTATATACATAAATAACACACCTATACCACACGCAAATACAGCCAAATATCTTGGCATGACACTTGACGCGAAGCTGCGCTGGAGAGCTCACGTCAAAAAAAAACGGGACGAGTTGGAGCTCAAATACAGAGCTATGCATTGGCTGCTGGGGAATCATTCCTCCCTGTCTACATATAATAAAATATTATTATATAAACAAATCCTAATGCCAGTATGGACATATGGTATTCAACTCTGGGGTTGTACCAAAAAAAGTAATGTAGAAATCATTCAAAGATTTCAAAACAAAGTATTGAGGGGTATTGCTAATGCACCTTGGTATGTAAGAAACGAAGATCTACATCGGGACCTTCAAGTAGACCTTGTCAAAAATGTAATTTATAAATATGCAGAATGTCATCAAAAAAGACTTCATCATCACGTTAATATCGAGGCCATCCAGCTCCTCGATACGACGGACCTAGTGAGAAGACTCAAACGGACTAAGCCCTTTGAGCTAGTGTTATAACATAGTGTAGTGTTAGTGAAATAGTGAATTAATTTTAATTATAGAACACAAGAACAATGTGTCTACCCCTTTATGTTAGAACAAAGAAGTACAGTGTCAGTGGACGCTTCCTTCAATAAACAATTATTTAGCAGTTTAAGTCAGATTAGAATTACTCATTAGCCTTATATAAGGCTAGATTGTAATTAATATGAAGTACCCTATTATTATTCGGTACTTTATATATAACATAAAAAAAAAAAAAAAAATTTTTGTGTAATTTTTCCTGCGATCTAATCACATTCATGTCATATGCTATCACAGGATTTAGGTATAAGAAAAATTCTGAGAATACCGCACGATTTATTCGTGAAAAATGAAGGACTTGTGTCCTTGTGCCAAAGTAATGTCTCAAAATGTCTCAAGAGTAACCTATTGTATGTTATTTCCTTAACGAAATCCTTATCTTGGCTTAATCCGATATTGTGTTCTATTTTATCCAATCTGAATAGGCCAAAGTCACATAACTTTCATAGATTTGTTCTGCCACTTCCTTCACAAATCAAGGCCAGGGAAATATAAATCTAGATGTAGGCTTCGTAACAAGGTCAATACCATCTCTGATCTCAATATCTTGGCAGCTTGGCGTCCTGCCAAATGAGATTAGGCCTTCATATTTTGTGCTAATGTCAAGTGCCTATTCAATCTGATTTCCGCTGATTTAAGAGGGGTCGAACCGTTCGGCCACTAAATATTCGCTAAGTGAAAGCGTCAGCGCTCAGATTACGTATTTGTTTTTAAAGGTCTTAAAGGTGGTAGAGTAGAGTAGAAAAAACCCGGAAATCCCGGAATTAATCCGGATTTAATCCCGGAACTACAGCAACGACCAGAGATCCTACTTAAAGCAATGAGGACTAAGATCGATAAATTGTAAATCGTTCTGTGCGCCATACGTTAAGTATTGAGCTTTTTAATGGATGTGACCGTACTGCCTGTCCAGTCGAACTACATACACTCTACCACCTTTGGATACAACCCATTATTGTCCCACTGCTGGGCACGGGTCTTCTTTCAGAATGAGAGGGATTTAGTTCATAATTCATGGTGGCCAAGTGCGAATTAGGCTTCATACATCTTTGACAACTTTTTTATAATAACTTTCAGGTGCGTAAGTTTTCTTATGATGTTTTCCTTCACCGTAAAGCGGACATTAAATGTTGGTAACCATTTCCAATTAGCTAGAGTGTATACTTGTTTAATAAAAAAAAAACATGCGTGCGTACAAAGTACACAAGTCAGAAGTGAAACTTCTTTGGCGAACTAATTTATAAATCTTGTTTATATTTATACAAATCTAAAACTTTAAATTTCCAAGATTAAGAGGAAGGGAAAAAGGCGTGATACGACGTTCGCTCTGTCTCACTTTTTCTCTCAATCTTTCTCACTCGCTTGCTCCCTACTCTCACTCCACGGCTAGTTGCTCATGCTACGTTCGCCCTGTCCTACTCTCTCAATCGGTCTCGATCACTCTCTCTCTCTTTTCCGACACTTCCGTTGCATACTTCCGTTGCATCTGTAAAAATTTTATCCTCATGCGCCTAAAGAAGTTTCACTTCAATACAAATATTTAAAACAAAGTTAAAAAGATTGGAATCACGCGCAAAATTCCATAATATTTTAAAAATAATATTAAAATGAAGTTCAGACGTGTTCTAGATTTCGCATTAATTAGTATGTTTTCCTATTATATCTGCAATTTAAATGAGTTATGCTTATGTAAGTGACTCGGATATGCCATATATTACGCGATTACGTGGCAAGGCTGATTCCAGTGCTAGATTCGTCGCATATTAAGACTATGTTCTGCGTATGTACCTACATATAAATATAACACTAGCATTTCCCCGTGGTTTTACCCGCGTTTATAAAGATGATATAAGACCGTCTATTGTACTTTAAATTGTGTCTTTTGTTTTTGTTACTTATGTATAACAATAAACATATTTTGCTTTGTATTAAGCATTTAGGCAATATTTGACCTTTGCCTATATAGCTTATATTACTAAAGAATTACTTATGTTTTTGTTACTTATGTATAACAATAAACATATTTTGCTTTGTATTAAGCATTTAGGCAATATTTGACCTTTGCCTATATAGCTTATATTACTAAAGAATAATGGCGCTTTTTAGTGGAGAAAAAAATAAAAATTGGTTCAGTAGATCCTGAGATTACTTTTTACAAACTCACAAACGTACAATCTTTACCTCTTTATAATATTAGTACAGATGTATATAGTATGCCACATAGTTGGTATTCAACGCGCTGTGGCTTTAGTCATAAGTCTGTGTCCCTAATGGAAACGTGTGTAAACCAGATTTTTGCCAAATTTTTTTTTGTTCCAAAATACTAAATAGAAACTAAAAATAGAAAAACGGAGTTTTTCTATAGATCTTTATTAAATGGTGCATATCATACAAAGACACCATTCAGCTCAGAACGTAACAGAGCTTAACGCTCCTTAATCACTACATAGGATAAAACAAAGTCGCTCCTCGCTGCCTGTCCCTATGTATGCCAATATCTTTAAAACTACGCCACGGATTTTAATGCAGTTTTTGAAATAGAGTAATTCAAGAGAAAGGTTTTTATGTATAATACATGTATAATATAGTTGAGAAACAGTGATAATATTAGATTTTTGACTTTTAGGCGAAACGGAGTTCGCCGGGTCAACAAGTCAAAAATATATTTGAGGTACCTAGGTTCTCACGAGTTAAAACACAAAAAGCCATACCATGTTCAACATACCACTCATAAAATATTTGTATTATAAAACAGACAATTGTCATTTTTGTTTCTTCTTTTTTTGGTTTCATTTAATAAGTAATTAATTGGTTTCGTATATATTATACTATATAAATGTTTCATTTATTGTGCTATTAAATTAAATACATTCGAAATTAATAAATGTTATATTTAAAAACAGACAATATACAATTATTTATATACACGGAAAACACAAGTTACAACGTAATATTAATAATGGCATCGAAAATCAATTTACATGACTAACACACTTAGAATGAGGTTTTTAGGAATGAGCCATATTTAGACCTACAACTCATCCTCATACAATTTGGTGATTTTGAATGTTAAATTAAAAAGGAAATGTATTGACATATTTTATTATATTCATCAGTACCCTTAGTACGAAAGAATCTTGTTTTTGCGAAACAAGAATTTTTCTTGTATCGGCCCATATTTGATGGCAAGCAGCGCCCCTAGCCGCTTGTTTCGGAACTAAATATTTACAATACAAGATTTTTGATCGAGCTCCGGCTCGGTCAAACGATGCGAATCGTACAGAAACAGTCGATAAAACGCGATTTCGCAGTATGACTGTCATATTTGACATTCGAAAACATGCAAATGACGTGCAAATGACGTCATTTACAAGATTTTTGATCGAGTCGTAACTCACCAAAAATTTGTTACCGAGTTGTCGAAATTCGTAGGAAATTTGAGAGAAAAATGTTTATTGCTAGGTATTATTTCGCACTGAGAGTCATTGAAGAGGCTGTAGAAGTTGACCGTCGGGATTGGGAGCAACGTTATATAAAGGAAATACAAAAAATATCGCAAATAAACCGCATCTCGGAGAAAAAGTTTATTCAATTGTACCAGCCCCAAATGGACCTTTAATTATTATTTGTGCCAACTATTATGAGAGAATAATATTTATTTTACAAATATACAAAGAATAATATAAGTTTGTGATTTTTGTGCTTGTGCGTTAGTGGAGACTAAGGTAAGATTATGTATGATTTCTGTTGATGTTTATTAATAGATACTTATTGTACAATATATACAATTCTATTTACGAGTTCTTTGCGGTTTACTTTTTTATGCCAATGGGGATTACCAGCGTGTTATTTTTTTAAATAGATTGAAGTGACAAACGAACTTGTATTGTATGGTAAGTGGTCACTGCCGCCCATAGAAATCCGTATGAAACTTCTTATAAAAAAGTTTTCTATCTGAAATCTATCATAGATGCGTTGCTACTCCCGAAAACTATGATGGTCGCCTCATATAAAAGTGAGCCTGCACCCACACCCTTCTATTGAAACACAAGAATTGCTTCATGCTTAGAATAAGTTGGGCAGTGGAATTTAACCAGTTTCAATTAAACTAGTTCGGTCACCTGGTAAAGCTAAGTAAAAGTATTAGTGAAGCTAAGCCGGCCATAGATATCTCTAAGCCGGTACATATTTTAAAAATTAAATTCTCATGGTTGCTAGAATATTGACAACAAATGAAACAAAGTTCAGCATTTATTAATTAGTGCTCACATTTGTGACACCAAAGTTACATATCTGATTTTTTTAGTTTCTATGATATATTTAGGTTTCCTAATCCTATCGGATGCTATTTCATTTCACCTCCTATTTCAAAATAGTGAAGCCTATGGACACATTATTATTGTAGGAATTTCCCTCACTGAATGTGCATATACATAGTAAGTGAAAATGTTTATAAGAAATGCACATAGTAACTAACTTATAAGTTATTATCTTGTCAGATTTCTGATCATTGAAGCCAAATATTATCAGTCAAACCTAAATATGGTGGAGCCAACTATTAAAGTTTTCATTTGCTTAAATAGCACTCAATAAATACATTTATGAAAACATTCAATCAGAATGGTGAATCTGTTTGCCTTCTAGGTTTCACAATAAGTATTCAGTCATATTCATGACAGGGTGACTACCAGACTACATACAGCAACCATATGACTTATTTATTTTTTAGTAACCTGAATAATGTTAAATGACATTATGTGGACATAGAATAATTCATTTCAAATATGTAAAGCAACAAGTTTCTTTTTTTTACATTCTACAATATTGAGTTGCTGATTTATTTGGAATTATGGGATGTACTAAATGATGGTGTGTAATGAAGATTCAAAAGGACATAGCTCTTTTGTTATCCTGTAACACTTTGTTTTAACAAAGAAATAGTGTTTTTTTTCTAATTTTACCTCTTTTTAGGTTTATAGGTTTGTACCTATCAAAATTGTTCATTTTATGTATTTAATAATCATTGTTATTCTGATTTCAGATCAGCTAAGTTAGTTAGAAACCTTGGCCTGCTATCTAAAAAATACAGACGAATTGAGAACCTCCTCCTTTTTGGAAGTCCATTAAAAGTAAAGCAAGAATGAGCCGTGATGCCGGCCAAGATGACTATGAATGTGGTGTTTTTAAAGTGCATTTGGAGTTTTCTTGCACCGTTTCTTTCTCCTACATATATTTCATACATAATTATTCTGTGTAAAGTGGTAGTAGAATAAAAAATATGATTGTATCCTGCATTGTTATTCCTTACGCACCTTCCCAACCACCAATATACTAACAAACTAGTGGATTTTAAGTTATTTTTTCTTTTAATCTAACATAATTATATATGTATATTTACTAATTTCTGACTTAGGCATACTTATGAATGCATTAATAAAAGATGGTTATTTTGTAATAGAAATATATTTTAAAAGAAATGTTAATTTGACAACTTTGATCAGATTTATCTAATAACACAACATTTTGATAAAAGGTTTCTGAAAATATTTCACAATAATATACTATTAACCAAACAATACTTTGCATTAACCAAGAGAGAAATTGCCACTTAAAATAAAAGCACAACACATAATTATATAAACCAAACTTAACAAATGGACATACAATAATAAACTTTTATTTTATGCCTATATGACTATTTCCTCATACCAGTTTAATCAGTACCTATAATAGTGAATAAATCAATCATAAATTTAATTTGACAGAAGTTTGATCCGGTTCATCTATTTACATATTTATTTGATATAAAATAAAAGGCAGTCTAAAAACATCTCACATTAATATACTATCAATGAAACAATATTTTGCATTTATCAAGAGAAAAATTGTCACCTAAAAAGAAAATTATAGAAACCAAACATAACAGATGGACATACAACAATAAAACTTTTATTCGATGCCTACATGACTATTTCTTCATATCAGCCTAATTAAGTGTAATAGTGATAAAACAATAATTAGTGAATTATCTATAGAAACCACATACAACCATAAAACATGAAACTAAAGTAAAATTTTACATTAGATTTTATTGTTTATAATTTTCTATAATAAAAGGTTAAATAAGTTATCAACAGTTAATAGATATGAATACCTTAAACTTAAGTACTACGCGATATAGTTAGTTCAAAAGAAGTTTAATGTTCTTTTTAGTTAGGGTAATATATTTTTTTTATAAATTATGGACACTTGTGTACAATTTAGTATTTCACTTTTCACATATCCGCCACTTTATAATATTCACTTAAATCATCATATTATTATCAGATTTAACAACTTAAACGATTAAATGTTTTAATAACTTAAACGATTAAAGAATAAATTGTAATTTATCTTAGATCTTCGAAAGTTGTTTTCATTTAAATATTTTTTTTTTTTAATTATTTTTACGGCCTTGGCAATTGGCATAGATAAATAATAATATGCGGCCATGGATTCTTAGCATTTAAGCCTGATTTTTTTTCACTTTTATCAGTAAATTTTGTTTTTATATTTTATAACTTAATAAATATTTGTGTAAACTTGTTTTGTTTGTTTTATCTTCAATTTTGAAACAATGTAAAGTGCAGTATAAAATGTTTTTATCGTTTATTCTATGTAGTCCTGCTAATTCTAAAAAATCAAAGTCGATGAACCCAATATCTTAAACGTATAAATAATTCTATCTAGGCACATCTAAGATTTTGTTATAATACACAAACTTATAAAAATGCAAAACATGGATTTTAGTATTGACTATTATTATTGTAATTGAATTTACCTCTTAATTTCGATGGTGTATTTGCAAGTATACATAAGTGAACGCTTTAAATCAAAGTCATAACCACAATTTGTTATTTCCAGCAACAAAAACTAATAAGACAAATTCATAATAACGGACATAAGATTTAATTCAAATTTAACTACTCATTTAATGGCATATTGTTTATATAACGTCATACATTATCTTGCATTAAAAAAAAAACTTCACGTAAACGTTTCGAAAAATGTCAAATGTAATAAAATGGCGTATTAGACATAAGGATGTTCCAATACCCCTAAGATGTCGATTGAGTACTACTCATACTTATACGAGTAGTACTCAATCGATTTTTCGATGCTACTTATATGAGTACCATCAAAGTATCTATACTTACTCATATCGATACATTTGTTTTTTTGGCCAATCGATGGCCGGCGCTGTAGCGGGCTGTAACGCAAACGGGTTAATGGCTTGTGACTTATGACATATCATAAGAATGTGCTCAGCTTGCAGTAACATTCTTGGAGAAGGATCCGCTGCAGCCGCCGGCAACGGCACCTCGTCTCTGTAGTTTCGGGATCAGAATAAGGCTACGGCATCCCTTGCCTGTCTGTAAAAGGGGCTTCCGGGGTTGCAGGCGGCTAGAGTGGGAGCTCGAACCGTCCGGTCAGGCGATCCCGGAAAGGACGGCGGTATATGTGGTCGCATACCGTTGTAAAGACTAGACGGAGCTGTGGGCCCAGCTGCCCATCTGGGAGGAGCCCGATGGGGCAACGCGCTCAAAGGATTCCGATTACGGTCGGACCGAGTTCCCGGAGTCCTCTTTTTTAGCGCCGAGGACGGCCACCGGAGGGGGGTTTTAGTGCGGTAAAAATCCCACATAACCCTCAGTCGCTCCCGCGGCATCGGGTACCTTTTGAAGGTTTACCCCTCGATAACAAAAAACAAAAAAAAAGCTTGCAGTAACATAGGCTATATAAAAAAGCTAAATAGATTAATCTAAAAAAAATATATAATATAATATACCACTTTTCATTGAATATTTTAACGAATACTCGCTACTACTAAATTAAATATATAATTATAAACAAAAAGTCGTTTACGCAGTCGGGATTATTCTTTTTAAGATTTACTAAAAAGCATTTACTAACAAATTACAACTTGTTGAATGGTACGTTCAAGAAATATTTAAAGTAACACTCGTTTAGTAAGATTCGATTCGATACTTTAATCGATATTTAATTGACACATTTTATTACTTTAATTAACCGAATATATTTCTTTATTGGAATAAATTTATTATTTAATTTCACAAATCAATTTGAATAAATTTATTTTCAATTATTCCTACATACCGATGATTTCATTTACCACTGTTTTACGTCGTTTTTCTAATGTTATCTTCTGCTTAAGCTGGAATTAGTGTACATTAAGTTGGTGTTCAAAAAATAAATAAATAGATACCAAACATTTTCGTTGCGATAGAAGTTAGTATCACAAGATTTGCATCTTTGCAAAAAGAATTTGGTACCTACGGAGACGAAAGTATCAAGTATTTATTTCTATCTGAATGGCCTTTCATTCGATTCGATATCAAATACTTTTATTTCAATACTAAGTAAGTATCGCAAGATTGATTCGACACTAAAAAGTACTTGGTACCGAAACAAAAGTATCGAGTACTTACTCGTATTTACTTGTATCGGAAGAATCATAATTATACTCTGTCTCACTTTTTTGTGAACGTGTGAAGGAGACAAAAAATTATCGATAAAAAATCACTCCATCGCTGCTCGGTCGATAATTTTTGACACTTGTACTACTACCGAAAATGCGAAACAAGATTTTTAACCGAGAGCTCGCGTCGATCGTGCGAGCTCGATTGAGTTTCGTACTAAGGGTACAGGTCTTATTGATTTTTGCAATCAATTGAACTAGATGGTAGAACATAGATGTATAATTCGTAACATAGAGAGAGAGAGAGAGAGGTACCAACTTCACACCTATTGCTAGCGATTCTTGTGTTTCGGTAGAAGAGTGTGGTTGCCGTTGCACATTTTTATATGAGGCGTATATCAGTCCTCGCGAGTGGCAACGCATCTATTATTGACTTCTGATAGAACCATATTCTTTTCGGTGAAAGAATGTTGTTGTCAGTTACTATATTAGGCTACCATCTTACTCCTCGGAACTACCTAATCTGTATAAAGTTGATTACAGATGCTTTTTAATTAAACCACTATTTTAAATCTTATTGGTTCTTACAATGCATTGAACTAAAATTGAATCCAAAGGTACCACCGCTACCGTTTCCTAGCGTGAAATAGTTTTTTGTATTTGGGTGTTAGGGAGTCGATGCGGGCTCATGTTGATATGAGAAGACCATCTAACTCAACCTGAGTAATCTATATGAAGTTGCTTATCTATATAAAGTTGCTTACAGATGGCTTTTGATAGATTGATATATTATTGCCTAAGAACAACTCAAACACAAATGTTCTTTTTTTTCTCTTTTACACGTTAAATGTTTGTACATTTTGTGTGTTCATTCAGAATTAATTCAAAGCGACTTCAATACCTGATCAAGCCCGAGAAACTAGTTACGTTAATATTTCGACAGTGCATACTGAAAATAAAAACAAAAAAGCAATAGAACCTTGGCGAGAAGAATAAGCGAGCGTCATATGCATTTACTAAAGACGACGGCAAAAAATACAACTTTTTAAGTAGGGACTGTAAGGCTGCGTCTATACTAGTGAACCGGCTTGATCCGGTTCGATCCGGTATTTGTATAGAAATAAATAATGAAAAAAAATATGGTACTTAAAGTAGGTGGTGGTTGTAGAAATATTAATAGGTGCCAGAATCTGTGAATTTCGAAATAAATAACGGCTATACTTTTTGTGCGTTATAGTAGAAATGTTATACATTATTATAACCTGGCTTTGAATACACTTCAATGTCAGATTATAGTTGGAATAATAATAATATTTATACTTTATAGAATTTATTTGGACTTACATTTCAGGTATAAAAATGCAGTGGCTGATCTCAGAAAGGACGTTAAATATCTGTATGCCCTTCGGGAAACAGGTATGTTTTAGTTTCGCCAATGACAAAACTTAAGACTACTATCTTTTTTTACTAGGTGGCCCCTAGTAAAAAAAATTTATGATCGAAGACATATTTGGGGATAGCGCTTAATCTTCCAAATTCTCTAAGTTTTAGTAACTACGTATTTATTTGTAATCCATGTTTTTATAAATAAACTAGGTACATTTACTCTTAGCATTTAACGTATGATTATGGTTAGTTATAATGGTCAATTCTCACTTCTTCACCCGAATCCTATCACAGTTTTGAAGTTATTTCTAACTCTCATCAGTAGCCGTTTTTCGACGTTAAGACCACAAACGTTTAACCTGAAAACACATATCTATTTAATACCGGATGACACCGGCCACACAGTGTGAACCCATCCTAACGGTAACCCGATAGGAAAGACAAAAACTTAACGCCTCGTCTATTTTTAAATGATGATATATAAAATACTATTGCTATGGACTTTAATGGAATGGACAAATGGATCTCCTGGGGCAATGTGGCTACCGCAGCTTGAAGCCAGTGTGGCATTTAGCAAATAGTAACCAGTTTACTTTGACAAACTTTTTTATAAGACGATCCCCTGGCGGAGCGGCCGCCAAACACGTCTGACACTCAATAGGTTCTGGATTCGATCCCCGGCCAGGCAGATTTCTATATGATGAATTTAGATTCCTTTTTTGGATCTGGGTGTTTGTGCAAACGTCTTTGCATGTGACCATGGCAACCACGATATAAGATAAAATCCTAGTATGAGGGCTACGAGTATGGAAACCGTTATTGGTTGCCTTGCTTGTTTTTGGGTTTGGTCAAAAGTAAAGTAGGTATAGTGTGGCGACCTCCCGCAAGTCGTCAAGAGATGGCGCTACTAGTATTCTGAAACACGCTTTCGAAGTATTCTCAATACCCGTCATATATTTTTAATACAAGTTTCGAACAACGACTGTCGGAGCACGGGCGCTCCCCAGGCATGATCACCTAGCCTGGCGGGATCTCCCTTTGCCAAAGTAGTTTGAAAATAGATGTCTAGGATGGTATTTAAGGTACAACCGTCTTTAAAAAATTATTATCTACTATTTTATCTCCAAAACAAAAACGTAGTCACACCTGTTTGTCTTAGTTATCCTTAATATTAATGCCTCTCACACTTCGTTAGAATTGTGGCCTGAGGCCATAACTTCTCGTTCTAAAAGAAGACAGTTTTGATTAGATAGGAAACGTTATTAACGCATCCGTAATCGGCTTTCAAGGTCCTACTTGAATACGTAGAATTTTACCTGATAATCATAATGCGTCTTTAGAAATTAATAAGATATGTTATGTTATCTTTCTTAATTCGTAAATATAATAAAAATGAAAGTTCCGTATTTGTTTAAATGGCATACCTAATACCTTATTTTCAAGAAAGATTATGAAAAGTTTAAGAACTGAGAAGTATTAATAACAATTTCTATAGTTTTTAGAATGCTAATCTTGTCCGTCTCTGTGTTTGAATTTCACCAAACTAAAACTACTAAAAAGAGTTTAATTTAAGCATTGAACGTATATTTTTGTCTGTCTACGTTCGTCCGTCCGTACATCCTATTTTTACGTCCATTTAAGGTAACGTAGTACCTATCTACCTATTTATCAAAAGTTATTACAATTCAAAATTCCTTTTTTTTAATGACGGAGAGTAGTCAGTTAAGGGAACTTGAAATACATGAAGCGCTATACCATACTTTATTACCATACGATACTAGTTTATATCCGCGGCTTCACGTGCATCCTCCCACTAACAGTATCCGTTCTGTTGGTCCAATTCATGTCTTTAATTGTCAAAAATGTCTTTCAAAATTCCAAATTTCGGCGTACAAGAATAAAACTTGCATCCATACGTAAACTTTCTCATTTAAACTACAAGAAAGAAGGTTAAGTTTAGAAAATCAGAAACCGAAAAAACTAGCACATACGAGTAGCCTATTGCTTTAAAACACACATAAAAAGTTATGTGGACTAGACTTTAACTAAGTTATTGTGTTGTACAGGAAATATTGTAGTTTTTAAAACTACTTAGTAGAAGTAGTTTTAAACTTCTGTGCCTGAACTTTGAGCATAGTCTCAAAATAAGTACTTATTACAATTAAAAAAATTACTTCAAGACAAACAAATGAAATCGTTTCAACAAGAAATATACAGGATATCCGTAGACAACGCAATTGAACAGACTCCTAATTCGACACAGTACTTTATATTTCATAAATATTTGAATCTATAATAGCTACATCTACAAAATAACATCGTGTAGTATCCAATATCAACTTTTCAAGAGTAGTAGTCCCACATAACATGTAGGTAAACTACCACCTATAACCAAACAGAAGCCTTGATGAAATTCAGACATTTGCTTAACCAAGGATCGAATCTTAAACCGTGGCAGAATAACACGATGAATAAGTCAAGTCCTCCAGGACTTATTTTAAAATTTAATAATAGTAGCAGTCTATTTAATACGTTCTATTTCTAGCACTAGAAATATTGTTCATTTGACTTTATTAACAACTTAATTGAGTTTATTTAAAAGCCAGTTTTTACTTTTATTAACAGTCTGCTGATTTCTTGATTTGCAACTTTGCTAATTTGTCGTGACAACTGAAATCACTTTAAGTTAATCCAAATTGCTCTTAAAAGTGACAGAGAACAGTTTTATCAATTGCCAAACTATAAACGTAATGTAACCACCCATATTAACGTTTGTAACCAGTGTCTTAAAATAGAACTTCGTAAAAGATAGAAAGTACATAGTTGTATGTAGGTAATTCGTATCAATCAGCTCTATTCAAACAGGAAAGAAGCTTCAAAAGTTACTGACATATTTGTAAAAAGCACACACTTTTTGCACGTATTGTCCTGTAAAAAGTTCGATAAAAACTTACCAATAGTAAACTATCCGGGTACAGTTCAAAAACCTCACAGTTAGCACGAAACACTGCACAGCATAGCACAAACTTGTCAATGCATAATCTAGTCCTAGACAGTACCACTTGATGCGAACAGCTCACAGAACACTGTGTGTTGAAAAACACTTATATTTTCGTGTAGCCCCGTTGTTTTTGGTGACGTAAAAGTTTTTGGCGCGGAAACGCGTGGCACGTTTGAACGCGCGCGCTGCGATTTGCCATCTGAGCTCGCCGAGCTGCTCGATTGACCTTCGGGTTTGAAACACTGAGTGAAGTTGGTTACACTTAGACCGGTTCGCTTTAGGCAAAAGTGGTTATATGTCGAGTGTCGACTTTTTTCTCCCGACTCAACTTCAGCGTTTAGTTCTGCAGTTTATCGTGCCTGGCTCCTGTAAAGTTCTTGTGTTCGTGTCTTAGAACTTGCAATAGTATTATGAATCTCAATATTTCATCTCAAAATTTAAAAAATGCTATCAACTGCACTGCCACTGGAAAATAAGTTTTATTGCATAAAGAAATATACAAAGATAGTGGTTGATCTAGGCCAACTTTCTGGAACTTTCCTGAACTTCTAGGGTACAACCCATTATTGTCACACTGCTGGGCACGGGTCTTCTCTCAGAATGAGATAGTTTTTAGGCCATAGTCCACCGCGCTGGCCAAGTGCGAATTGGCGGACGCTGATTGGCGGCTGAACTTCTAAGTTAGACTAAATGACGAAAAAAGTTACAAGGATGGGCTATATAGCCTAAGATAAATATCAGCGGAATAGTTCCATTTCTGATTTTGTGTCGGAGTAAATAAGAAACTTCATTGTTGACAATAGGTAACTCGGAACTACTCCTGAGGATTTTTGCTGTCTATTTCTAGCGTGAAGCAATTGCGTTTCCGTCGAAAGGTGTGGTAGTTGGCTTACTTTTGTATGAGGCGATCATCTTAATTCTTGGGAGTAGCAATGCATCCGGCAGTAACCACTTACCAAGTACAGACAACATGGCTGTTTACTGCTTCAATCTGATAAAATACATCATCCTTTAAAATTGCTTGGCATTGGTTTCCATAGAACGGAGATTTTAGGTTGTCAACTTGGTCTCTTGTCTCTTCAGTCACACACACAATTAATATTTTAACAGCTGGAGACACAGGGACTACCTTTGTCCCCTGTGGTCGGGGAGTAGACTACGGCTGCGGTATACCCTGTATGTCGTAAGAGGCGACTAAAAGGAGGATCCTGGGGCTGCGGGTGGCTCGAGAGGGAGCTTGAAGACACCAGAAGGTGCAGGGAGACAGCTACACGTCCCCCAAGAGAGCACCCGATTAGGGGTGCTGCGCTAGGGGGCACCGGTGCGTTCCAATGGAGATCCCGAGGTCCCACATAACCTGGAGTCTCAAATTTTTTTTTTCCTTTTCTCGCAATTTCAAGGGAATTCCATACATTTTAACCCTCTTCCCTCACTTCAAATGGTCATGATTCTGATTAAGACACCATCTTCTTAGGATACCGTGCAACCATAATTTAATTATAAAAATGGGGGTGGGTAGTCGCATAAATCAAACGATGATTGTACAACGGAACGCCCATCGTTGATTTAGTTACCAATTAAATTTCGATCCACGTTCAAATTCAAAAAAGAAATCAATTTTGTTACGTTTCGAAAATAATTTATTGATGCGGTTGCGACTTTGTTGTATTATTCTCATTTTTCAGTTGCACAGTTTGGGCTGTCTTTATTGTGGCTATTATTACATATTCTTACATACAGTTGCTTACATATTCGTCCGATTTCCGAGCAGCTCGTCTCGATCCGTGCGAGCTTCGTACTGTCGTACCATATACATACATGGTAAGCGAACGCTCGGCCGCGCTATATGGCAGGCTGAGAAATTCCGTAACGAAAAAAACCTAACACGCCCAGTTAGGTTATTTTCGTTACGGAATTTATTGATTCGGTCGCCGCGAAAAGCTATGCGATAATTTTAAAAAAGATGCAATAATCTCAAGTCCCATAAAAAATATACTGTGAATGGTTTAATCTACGGTTCAAGTTTAACCGATGCGTGCTAGTAACTATCCAAAAAAGGGGTTACCGTTAACACCAATTTTGGTTCAAGTGCTATTCTGAATACCGACACGAATTTGAATCCTACGTTTAAATCCGATAGCCGGGTTTGAAATTCGACCTTTCACTCTAGAGGTCCTAGGTTCGAGTCTCGGATAGGCGATTTTTGTTAGTCCACCGTAAATATTACCCACACCGAGGCACCACCGCTACATCTATTTCTAGTGTAAAGCAGTTCTTGCGTATAGATGGAGGGGTGTGGTTGCTGGCACACTTTTTTATGAGACGACTTTCTTAGTCCTCGGAAGTAGCAACGCACATGTGATTGACTTCAGATAGACCCTATGTTCTATATGAAGATGCTTACAGATGTTCATGGGCGACAGTAACCACTTATCATCGCGTGGACTGAATGCTCGTTTGCTACTTCAATAAAAATAATAATAATAGCATTGCATCAGGTTTTTTCTGAATATATCAATATTTCTAGCATAATTTCCGAAATAAACTGCCGCGGTAAATCTATTGTATAGCATTTTTTTTATCAACTTATGCAATTCTCTCGTCAACCCATTATTGTCCCACTGCTGGGCACGGGTCTTCTCTTGGAATGAGAGAGTTTAGGCCATAGTCCACCGCGCTGGCCAACTGCGAATTGGTGGAACTTATGCAATTATAATTAATTATTTATTTATGCAGTACTTTTTTCCTTTGATATTAATTCAAGTTTTTGTTCTTTGATACTATAAATTTTTTCACAAACAGCTGCTTACATAGTTGTCCGATTTCCGAGCTCGTCTCGATCCGTGCGCGCTTCGTACTGTCGTACCATATACATACGCGTTAAGCGAACGTTCGGCCGCGCTACATGGTAGGCTGAGTGAGGGGTGTTCGGTTTTTTCGTTATGGAATTTCTTGATTCGATCGCCGCGCTCGAAGCCCGCGATAAAAGCGTTCCATAAAACTATCTAAAAATATCACAAAGTGTATCACTATTACCAATCTGTATATCGTTCGGAATGCTTACTAAAACTTGTTATAGAGTTCGGAAATTGCAATAAAACTTGTGAAATTGGATCTAACAAGTTGATAAGCTGAAACTTATTTTTGGATTATATGTCGATTTTTATGATTGTATGCGTGAAATAAAAATATATGTTTTACTGTCCTTTATAGAATCGTAAATCGTAAACTATGGATTTGAACTTGTGATGATCTCTAGCAAAGTTGTTGTGCGTGAGCCTACGAAGGTTTCTGCTTTTTGTGGTGGCGTTGCTAGTTTTTTTATAATACTAGTCACCCGTCGCAACGGTCAAAATTCGACCGCAATTTAAATTAAAAAACTAAACTTCATATTGTCCAAAGTAGCACCAATATTTCTCAAATTTAAATAAATTGTTATAATTTTCAAGCTATTATGAACGCACCTGTTAAAGGTAAAAAGAGGTTTAATTAGCTACGCTGCATTTAAAAGCAATAGCGGGTATTTTAACTTTGTCATCTGTCATTTTTGACTTGATTTGATTGATGTAGCATACGAGCATGCAGTCCACCTGATGGTAAATGGTCAAAGCTACCCATGGACACCTGTAGGCAACTTCATATAGAACAAAGGTTCTATCTGAAGTCAAACGCAAGAAATTCATGCTTGAAATAGGCGTGGAGGTTATACCTTCAAATTTAGATACCGATTTCGTTTTAATTGTAGTAGTATATCGTATTTGAAACTTTCCTTCCTCTCCTGTGTTTACACGTAATGTATAACCTTTATACATCTTTAAACAGCATTGCCTAGACTTTTAGCTATATTCTTAGTTTTTTTTTAATTTAACTAAAGGAGGAAACGAGCATGCAGTCGACATGATGGTAAGTGGTCACTGCCGCCCATGGACATCTGTAATCAACTACATACAGAACATGGGTTCCATCTGAAGTCAATCTCAGATGCGTTGCTACTCCCGGGACTATGATGGTCGCCTCATGTGAAAGTGTGCCTGCAACCAAACTCTTCTATCGAAACGCAAAAATGCTTCACGCTAGAAAAAGGTGTTGCGGTGGTACTTCCCCGGTCGAACTACACTGGTTCTGCACTTTCAAATCACTTTTAGTGATATGTTTGTTTCTATTATTTCGATTTATTTTCTTTCATTTAATTTATAATTTAGTCTCATTTCTATCATCTTTCCGTTATACTATCTACTTTGACATTGATAATGTAGCAAGTACCGCACCAAATATTTATTTTGTTACTACCCCCGGCTTTGGTGACATTGATTGTGTATCAAGTACTGACCTTAATGATTAAATGATGTTTCTATATAGTCCTTTAATTTGTCGGTTTTGAAAAGCATCACTCCAAATACATACCCTTTTAGTATTTTAATGTTATAAAAAATCGGAACACATTATCTAGACATCTGCTTGACCCGGAACCAAACCTACGCATCAGACAAGTATGCCACCATGTACTATGTACCACAACAACTCAGCTAACTAACAATAAAATTTATTCGCATCGTACAAAGAATCCAAACATAATCCCGAATTAAAAAACAGGGGCCTAAAACATTTTTTTCACATACTTCAAAAGCAAGACAATAATTTACAACGGAATTGAGAGTCCAATTCGAGCTTTAATTTAGTGCAATAAAAGGAGTACAATTAAGAGATCATAAATCACCTTATCGGAACTCTGGGTACATAAAATTTGGTCTTGTTACGGAATGCAAAAGCAATTAAAAAGGTTGCAACGTTCAGGAATACGGGGTGCACGCTAATTACTGTACATCATCAATTTTGGGGTTCTGGTAGTTTTGAATTTGGGGGCTAACTATAGTCTGAGCCAAAATATGTGCACGTATGGGCGTAACTGATGAAAGATATTGCATGAGGAATTGCTTTCTTTCTTTAATTAGAAGTAGCAAACGACCATGCCGTACATAGATATTTATAAGCATCTGCATACATAACAAGGGTTCTCTGAAGTCAATCACAGATGCGTTGCTAGTCCCGAGGGTCTAGGGTACTAAGGTGGTCGCATTTTTTTTACCTGACTGAAGTAGCAAAGAGCATACAGTCCACCAGATGGTAAGTGGCCACAGCCGTCCATGGAAATCCGTAGTCAACTTCATACAAAACATGGGCTCCATCTGAAGTCAATCATAGATGCGTTGGTGGTAGAACCTGTGTAGTTCGACGGGGGAAGTACCACCCTCACAACTATTTCTAGCGTAAAGCATTTTTTTGCATTTCGATGGAAGGGTGTGGTTGCCGGCACACTTTTATATGAAGCGACCATCATAGTCCTGATGCGTCGGACCATCGGACGCATCTGTTTTTGACTTCAGGTGAAATCCATGTCCATGGGCGGCAGTAACCTCTTACCATCAGATAGACTACATGCTCGGTTGCTACTTCAATCAGATAAACATATATATATATATATATATATATATATATATATATATATATATATATATATATATATATATATATATATATATATAGAGGGAGCGAGAGAGAGAGAGAGAGAACACTGCCGGCGTTGTGATGATGTGTTGAATTTAATTTTCATTTAATGAAATCAAAGAATTTCCATTTTATTTTTTATTGTATTAAGTTAAGTACATGTTACTTTTAATGATCTCAAAACACTTAACTTCTACATGTTTTATGTGCATTTATACGTAACAATTAATTTCTATTAGGCACTTGACATTAAAAGTCAATTTAATCTGGCATTTCACTACCTTTATATTATACCTCTTACCAATAACACCGTTCTGATACTTACTTGTTTAACCCAAGAAAAAACAAGAGTCGACTCTATTTTTATAAAACCTTTTCAACCAGTACCGTCGCATGCGCATCACCTGACTGCAAACCTATTGTTAAATAATAAACGAAAGGAGAGAAGTATATCTGTCCTTGTCGTACGCATTCAAACGCGTATACCCGTGCTCTTCACTCGAGAGATCCCAGAGGAAACGATCGTGAACGTCGTTTTTTGAAATTTGAATAAATTTACACTTTAAAAGAAATGTTTTGAATTACAAAAGGTTTATGAACTCTGATCGACTCTGCACTGGAGTACGTTAGTTTTATGTTGTTACTAATATTGAGTAATTTTACTTTTAGATCTATTGCTAGTTTTCATTCGGAGAAGCCTGGTGGAGTCATTTTCAAGGTGGTAAAACCAGTGTAGTTCGACCGGGGAAGTACCAACGCCACACCTATTTCTAGCGTGAAGTTCTTGCGTTTCGATGGAAGGGTGTGGTTGCCGGCACACTTTCACGTGAGGTGGCCATCATAGTCGTTGGGAGTAGCAACGCATCTGTGATTGACTTCAGATGGAACCCATGTTCTGTATGTAGTTGGTAACAGATGTCAATGGGCGGCAGTGACCACTAACTATCTGGTGGACTGCATGCTCGTTTACTACTTCAGTCAGATAAAAAAAGTCATCTTGACGAGCCGCGTGGCGGAGCGGTTACCACACTGGTCTGACGCGCAAAGGGTCCCGGGTTCGATTCCCGGCCACACAGGTGTCTGAATGATGAGTTTAGATTCATGTTCTGCGTCTGGGTGTTTGTGTATTCTTCCTATGTGTGTCCATGGTACCACGACACAGGAGAAAATACCAGCGTGGGACTATGAGCGTAGAAACCGTATTTTATCACCAAATTTTTTTTAGTCACGAAAAGATATGGCAGATAGGCTAGGGCACAAGGTTTAAAAGCAAATAAAAATGTTAGCAATTAATATAATTCTAATTTTGAGGAACTTAAACTATTTGCTTAAATTGCCATTCAATGAAAGCCTCATTAAAATTAGGGCATTATGCTTCATTTTTGCTAAGTTTTTGTTGTTGATGATATTAAAATCCGGTGATAATGTAAAGCAGTGATAACCTAATGTTGAAACTTGCCTACTCAATCGGGAGGTCCGTGGTTCAAACCCAGGCACGCACCACTGATTTATGTGCGTGAAAACATCGTGATACCTACACATCCGAGAGGTTTAAAAAAAAGTTTTCGGAGGTGTGTGAAGTCCACCAATTCGCACTTGGCCAGCGCGGTGGATATGGCCTAGAACTCTCTCATTCCGAGAGAAGACACGTCCAGCAGTGGGACAATAATGGGACGACAACGATGACGACAATGTAAGAAAACTTTACTTTATAAAAGAAACTGTAGAAAATAGAGACATTTCATTTAATATCGTGTCAAACTGATCTTAGTAATTTAATTTTATATAAGAGTAACAATAATAATAGACAGGAAAATATGCTAAGGATATTTTTATAGAGGGCTAAAACTTAAGTAAGTCGTGTAGAAAATGCTAAAATACATATATGTAGAGCGTTTACCATAAGGTTTGTTAAGTATTTGAAAAAAAAAGGTTAGTCAGAAATTCTAAACGATAGACGCTTGCCATCTGGTGTGTTCATTGATCATCCTGTTTAAAACACATACATACATACATATGAACGTAATATGTATGTATTTCCTTCAGACACATAATTATCTCAATTACATGTGAAGACTAAAAGGTTTACGGTTCAATTCGTCCATCTATTTCTGCTTTATACTACTAATAGTACTTTTTTCTACGGTTCCGTACCCTTGGTAGGTAGTGTACTTACTTACTTACGTAGTTATCTGGTAGGTTCCGATCCGGTGGTGGTGTAAGAAAAAAATGTAACTGACAATTTGTAAGTGCCCCCGTAGGACTATACAAAATAAAGACATTTCGTTTCATTTCATTTGGATTTTAAGTTGTTGCATAGCTTTTATCGCGGATTTTGTGCGCGGCGACCGAATCAAGAAATTCCGTAACGAAAGAAACCTAACACCCTCCATTCCGCCTACCATGTTCGCTTAACGTGTATGTATATGGTGCGACAGTACGCAGCTCGCACGGATCGAGACGATCTGCTTGGAACGATTTGTAAGCAGGTGTTTGCCGCGTGGCACCAAAATTACATATGTTCCAAGCAAAATCACATTTATATATATATATATTTTTATACTTTAACCTAACGATAAGGCAGACGGGCTACCTGATGGAAAGTAGTCACCGTCACCTATGGACATTCGCAACACCAGAGGAGTCGCCAATGCATCGCCGGCTTTGAAGGAGAGCTCTTTTCGCACCTTTCTTAAAGAATCCCATGTTATAGCGCTCCGGGAATACCTCAGGAGGAAGCTTATTCCACAACTTGCACGTCCGTGGCAAAAACGAGCGTGCAAACCGAACCGTGGAGGACCGCCACGAGTCCAGTTGGTGTGGATGGAACTTCATCCTTCGGCGAGTGGTGCGATGAAGAAAAGGTGACGGAGGCACCAGATCAAAAAGTTCCTCGAAACACTCACCATTGTAAAAAATAAATAAAATATTTAAATTTAGGCTGAAAAATCCCGAGATTTCCTTAAAGGAGATAATATAATGACTATGTTTAAAATGACTACGTAACAAAAACCTAAACGCCCCCCCCCCTTCCTAAGGCTAAGCGTGGTATTTTGAATACCTCCCTCTCCCCTTAAAATGGTTATGTGGGTTGGGTAAGTTCCTTAATTTTTTGAGCTTAATTGGACCTACTTTTGTAAAAAGGAACCAACGAGTTTTCCTCCTGTATTAAAAACTTTGATGATTTTCAATAACATCATATTTGTATACATAGAACAAATTATTTTGTGCAACATTGTAAATAGATTTTATTAAAAATAACCTAAAATAATTTTAGGTTCCAGTTAACAAAATTTTGAAAAAAATGCCTTTTTCTCAAATCTTTCGTTGGGTGGGTTGATTCGATTTTGCATAAGTAGGTCCAATTGTAAATACCCATGGATGACACTTGTCACTTACCGTCAAATGAAATACTTGCTCGTATAATACTTCTATATTTAGAATAGATTGAAAGTATTTTCAGAATTAGGAAGCCATATCACAGTAGAAAGAATCTACGAGTAAGTCTGACTAATCCAAGCTAAGCTGATCCGTTTGTCTCTAAATGTCTAGACAGACTGAATGTAAGACCTGGTTGTATCTTTGTACAGATATTTTAATGTATATGTACCAAAAGTTAACAGGGTAGAATCGAACAAACGATTACTACGAATTAACGGAAACGATTTAACGGTGGTAGAAACAGGTGTAGTTCGACTGAGGAAGTACCACCGCCACACCTATTTCTAGCGTTAAGCAGTTCTTGCGTTTCGATAGAAGGGTGTGGTTGCCGGCACACTTTCACATGAGGCGACCATCATAGTCCTCGGGAGTAGCAATGCATCTGTAACGCATTCACTTCAGATGGAACCCATGTTCTGTATGTAGTTGAATATAGATGTCTTTGGGCGGCAGTGACCACTTACCATCAGGTGGACTGCATGCTCATTTGCTACTTCAGTTAGAAAAAAAAGAAACGAGTTCTACACTCATAGCCCCACAATGGGATTTGCTCCTGTGTCGTGGATACCATGGACACACATACACAAACACCCAGACCCAAAACAAGAATCGGAATGCATCATTCAGACACCTTCAGGTCGAGAATCGAACCCGGAACCCACTGCGAATCAGACCGGTATTATAACTATTCCGCCACGGGGGTCACCATATATAGTTTAAAATTTACCGTTGACCCATTTTTAAAAAGTTAAACCCTGCATGATTCGAGTCTGTAAGACCATTTGATTCACTTATTGACCACATTGACCTTTTTATAAGGCTTAAGTCCTGTTATTTTTTTGTTCCTAATACTACTATAGAACGTAACCTAATACTTTGGTGTAGGTGACCGTTACACGACCCATATTGCGAGTGATGCGTCATATCAAATGTTTGGAAAAAACCTAGCAATATTTTTTTAAAATAAAACTTGGTCCAAATTTGCTTCTTAAATATCTGATGTTTTATTGATAGCTAATACAGAAGTATCAAACGATTGTTATAGTATTCTAACATAAAAAAATATAATTTATTTTTATTTTATTTAGAAATTCCAGTAAAAATATATGTCTCGCCAACCCATTACTGTCCCACTGCTGGGCACGGGTCTTCTCTCAGAATGAGAGAGTTTAGGCCATAGTCCACCGCGCTGGCCAAGTGCGAATTGGTGGACTTCACACACCTCCGAGAACTTTTTTTTTTTTTAAAGAACTCTCGGGTGTGTAGTTTCCTCGCGATGTATTCCTTCACCGAAAAGCAGTGATAATTAATTTCTAATACGCACATAAATCAGTGGTGCGTGCCTGGGCTTGAACCTCGGACCTCCTGATCGAGAGGGCAAGTTTCAACCATTAGGTTATCACTACTCAAAAATATATGTATAATTATGTTAAATTGTTAATTATTATGTTAACGTAACAATAAGATTAAGTTTATTGAATTAGAAATATTATTATTGTTTTCTTAATTTCTTCATGACAAATGTAACTAAATTGCCGGCACACTTTCACATGAGGCGACCATCATAGTCCTCAGGAGTAGCAACGCATCTTTGATTGACTTCAGATGGAACTCATTTTCTGTATGTAGTTGATTGCAGATGTCCATGAACGGCAGTAACCCCTCACCATCAGGTAGACTGCGTGCTCGTTTGCTACTTCAGTCAGATAAAAAAAAAATATCGTACGTAATCGGAATATATATAAAAATATATTGAATGATACTTATTTATAGGACGTGGAAAGTGCATATAAAAACCATAGTATGACTTGATTGCGTCTTTCAAAACGATCACTGTTTACGTTTTGGGTCCTACATTGCACGTTTGCATTGTCTTAGTTTGTGGCCATACCACGTACAAATAGATACTATTACCGTGGCCATACTTTTCAGTGTATGGGCGAAATCGCAAACGGTGATTGTTTCGAAGAAACAAAATTATACGGACTAAGGGCACAGTTATTGGTTATCAAGCTAATGCATAACACGTAACAACGTGACCTAATACTTTAGTGTAGGTGACCGTTACGCGACCTATAATGAGTGATGCGTCATGTCAAATGTTGTTTCGAAAATGTAGCACTAATTTAAAAAATATAACTTGGCCCAAAATTTCAATATCTGGCCATTTACAATTGTTATAGTATCCTAGTAAAAATGTATCGTCGTCAACCCATTATTGTCCCACTGCTGGGCACGGGTCTTCTCTCGAAAATATGAGAGTTTTAGGCCATAGTCCACCGCGCTGGCCAAGTGCGAATTGGTGGACTTCACACACCTCCGAGATTTTTTTTTTTAAAGAACCCTCGGGTGTGTAGGTTTCCTCACGATGTTTTTCTTCACCCAAAAGCAGTGATAATTAATTTCTAATACGCACATAAATCAGTGGTGTGTGCCTAGGTTTGAACTTCGGACCTCCCGATTGAGAGGGCAAGTTTCAACCATTAGGCTATCACTGCTCCTTAGGCTATCACTGCTCTCAAAAATGTGTATATATAATACTAGCTGTACCCGCGGCTTTGCCCACGTGCAAATCTACGTGTCACAAAGTTTTTCTCGCGCAAATCTCGACACCGTGGGAATTCTATGATAAAAAGTAGTAACATTAATATCGGTTTGGCCGCTCAAGGATTACCTGGTCAAACACAGAGTGAAAAAACGAATTTAAAGTGTGTATTTGTGGGTAGGAACGTATTGTTATGTATTTTTTTTTTAATTAGACGAATTCTAATATTGTAAATCGCTTTTTTGAACCAATTTACATTCTTAGTGGTCTAATTCACAATATCGGGATACTTTTTTCATTCAACTCCTCCACATTTGAACCAAAACGTATCGATTAAGTATAAAGATTGATTTGAACTTTTCCGAATTGGAAAATACTATTTGAAGTAATTTTGGCGGATTCAAATTTCTAAGTAAGATTATAGGTAAACCTACTTTTAATATTAATTTGTGTTCAGGAGTTCCGGAAGGCATTAAGGTATTCAAAAATTCTGTTGGATAATGTACAGCTTCCTCTATCTCAATGACTGTGTCTACCGAATAGTAGATCTGTGACGCTGCTTTAAATTTAGAAAAAAAATAAATCATTTATTTTATCGACACGTTCATTGGTGGGTGGGTATATTGCCGTCTTTTGGAACCAATTTATAGTGTTATTGGTTGTATTAACAACATCGGGATATACTTTTTCAACCAACTCCTCCACATTTAAACGAAGACTTATCGATATAAAGATTGATTTTAACTTTTCCGGATAACAAAGCACTATTATCCACTTGAAGTAAATCATTAGAAAATTGGGTTATCACGGAACAGCGACATATATTTTAAGTTCATATTTTGTTTCATGTGGCGAAATATAAGATCTTTTAAGAGGTGCATCGGGCTATTTGTGTGCGTAAATCCCGCATTGTTCTTTGTAAAGCAGAAGACATAATCAAAACACTTTTACAATTCATACGAACAGGGCGCACCCGCTCGCAGGGCGCTGCCGCACCCTGCTCGCTTATTTTCTATGTTTTCTTTTATGTTCCAACCTGACCTAACCCATCCTGTTTAAAAAGCTACAGCTAAATCCAACTCTTAACAATAACATGACAATACTCCTGCATTTTCAGGATTTAGGTATTCAAAGTGACACTTTTCATCATAATGTTCTCTCAACGGGTTGTAATGTATTGTAATCAATAAGTACCAAACTCATACGGCTTAAGTAGGTTGTGTACTTAGATTATCAGGGTTGATGAATTGAAGTTTAATTTATTAATCACATTTCAGTTTAATGAGCTGTCATTAAACTTATAATATATACTAAACACAACCGTAAGCATTATGTGACTACCTTTTATAATTTAGGCTTGCACTATCCCGCATCATCAGGGAGGAGTTGAAGGTAAAAAAAAAAATATCCCATGTCTTTGCTTAGTATTCTTATTACTTATACGTAAGCACTTGCGAGCCAACTTCTATAGCTTGGGCTTGCAGTACCCTGCATCATCAGGGCTGAGGAGCTTAAGGTCGGAATTGTCATCATGTGTCTTTGCTTAGTAAGTATATTACATACCCGAAAGCATTAAATGGATAACTCCTATGGCTTAGGCTTGCAGTACCCTGCATCATCAGGCTTGAGGAGCTGAAGATCGAAATTTTCATCTTGTGTCTTTGCTTAATAATTATATTACATACCTGAAAGCACTAAATAGCTAACTTCTATGGCTTAGACTTGAAGTACCCCTGCATCATCAGGGTTGAGGAGTTAAAGGTCAAAATTTTTATCATGTGTCTTTGCTTAGTAATTATATTAAATACCTGAAAGCACCAAATGCCCATCTCGTATAGTTTAGGCTAGCAGTATCCTGCATCATCAGGGGTGAGGAGTTGAAGGTCAATATTTTTACCGTGTATCTTTGCTTGGTATTTTTATTACATAACCGTAAGTGCCAAATAGCCAACTCTTACGGTTTAGTCTTGAAATACCCTTACATCATCAGGGTTGAGGAGTTGAAGATCAAATTTTTGTCCCATGAATTTGTTTAACAATCTTATTATATATTCATAAAAACAAATTGACTTACTTCTACGATTCAGGCTAGCAGTAACCCTGCATCATCAGGATTGAAGAGTTGAAGGTCAATTTTTTTAGGAAATATCTGCTTAGTAATCTCATTCTACATTCAACCCAATTGGACTCCTACAGCTTAGGTTTGGCCGAGTATCGCTAATTTCGTTAATTTGCTTCAAAGAAATGGATCCTATGATCAGAACCGTATCAAACTCATCAGAGTACCCTTGAAGTACATTCTTTCAAATAAAAGAAAAATCATCAAAATCGGTTGGCGGGAAATTGAGTTATTCATCTATTTATCGCGCACATCGTTAATGCAAATATCAGACTTATGCGCTTTTCTTATGGATGCCACTATCAAAAGTGAACTAAAAATAAATGGGACCCGACGACACGCACTACCCTTCAAATGAAAAAAAAAATCATCCAAATCCGTTCACCCAGTGCGGAGAAATCGAGTAACAAATATAAAATAAAAAAAAATAAAAAAAAAAATACAGACGAATTGATAACCTCCTCCTTTTTGGAAGTCGGTTTAAAACGATGTTTTAACATAAAAATCAAAGCGAAATACTAATTTTTATTGAGGTGGCCTCAAAATTGACTGACTTTCATACAAACTTACATCTCCTATTTGGGTTAAATTGGGGGGGGGGGGGGCAGAAAATTCATTCTTAACTGACGTCTACGTCACAAAAGGAACCCCTAGTAACAATATATTCGTATCTTTAGCAGTTTAGGCTCTACGATGTTTATTCAATAGATGAGTGAGAGAACATCCTTTCGTTTTTATATAAGTATATATAGATATAGAGATATAGATTTGTATAGTATCAAATAACATAGGTACACACTTATCCAATAAAAAATACATAACAAAGGAATACATTTTACAGACCATAACATGTTTATTTTCTACCAATTCAACTATGCAGTTACTTATCTTATTAACACTTATCGAACACAATAAATACTGCGTAGTTTTAAATTGACATAACTTTTTTATTCGTAAACCGATTTACATAAAATAAACACTAAATGTTAAGTGAAGTTTCCCACAACACATCAGTAAAAATTATATTCAAATTGGATAAGCCGTTTCTGAGATTAGCGTTTTCAAACACACAGACAAACAGACAAACAGACAAACAGATAAACAGACAAACAGAAAAGATTTCTAAAAACCATTATTTTGGGTTCTATATGGTATTAAAGACCTCTAGAAATGGTTTTCACCTAAATTTATTCCATGTACAGACAGCGACCTCTTACAGATTTATTATAGTATAGAAGAAGAAGAAGAAGAAGATAATATATTGAATGGTACTTATTTACAAAGACGTGGAAAAGGCATATTAATAACTAGCTGTACCCGCGGCTTTGCCCGCGTGCAAATCAACGTGTCACAAAGTTTTTCTCGCGCAAATCTCGACACCGTGGGAATTCTATGATAAAAAGTAGTTCATTAATATCGGTTTGGCCGCTCAAGGATTACCTGGTCAAACACAGAGTGAAAAAACGAATTTAAAGTGTGTATTTGTGGGTAGGAACGTATTGTTATGTATTTTTTTTTAATTAGACGAATTCTAATATTGTAAATCGCTTTTTTGAACCAATTTACATTTTTAGTGGTCTGTGGCGACCTCCCGCTACTCATCAAGAGATGGCGCTACTAGTATTCTGAAACACGCTATCGAAGCACTCTCAGAATCCTGCATTTATACAAGTTCCGAACATCAACTGTCGGAGCACGGCCACTCCCCAGGCATGATCACCTAGCCTGGCGGGAGATCTCCCTTTGCCAAAGTTGTGACCCCAGACAAGAATACGCCCCTTCTCGACGGTGGCAACGTCACTCCCTGGATGGACTGCAGCATCAGAACATCTGATCAGCAGCTCATCAGGTGCATCGCAGCGCATCATGAAACGCTTCCTGTGCCTGGTCCAGCTGCTCTCCGCGACATCACGGGCGGCTTGAGCAGCCATTGCTCGCCTCCCCACTTCGCTCCACCCTCACTTCCCGACTCACCGTGGACAGAGGGCATCCCAAGGCCTCACTTCGCCCTCACATCTCGACTCACCGCAGATCGAGGGCGAACTACGGGTACTTGCACGCGAAGACTTGCGGACCTATCGACCTCCGGTCTGAGCAGGGGGTGATGTGGCGACCTCCCGCTACTCATCAAGAGATGGCGCTACTAGTATTCTGAAACACGCTATCGAAGCACTCTCAGAATCCTGCATTTATACAAGTTCCGAACATCAACTGTCGGAGCACGGCCACTCCCCAGGCATGATCACCTAGCCTGGCGGGAGATCTCCCTTTGCCAAAGGTCTAATTCACAATATCGGGATACTTTTTTCAATCAACTCCTACACATTTGAACCAAAACGTATCGATTATAAAGATTGATTTGAACTTTTCCGAATTGGAAAATACTATTTGAAGTAATTTTGGCGGATTCTAATTTCTAAGTAAGATCAGTTGCCTTGGCATGACTTGGTTGCGTCTTCTCAAAACAATCACTTTTTTTAACCGACTTCCAAAAAGGAGGAGGTTATCAATTCGTCTGTATTTTTATTTTTTATTTTTTTTTTTTTTATATTTGTTACCTCATTTCTCCGGACTGGGTGAACCGATTTAAATGATTTTTTTTTAATTTGAAAGGTAGTGCGTGTCATAGGGTCCCATTTTTTTTTAGTATTTTTTTGACTAGGGCATCCATAAGAAAAACGCATAAGTCTTAAATTTGCATTTTCAATGTACGCGATAAATGTATGAATAACTCAATATCCCGCCAACCGATTTTGATGATTCTTTTTTTATTAGAAAGGATGTACTCCAGGGGTAGTCTGATAAGAGTTTGATAAGGTTCTAATCATAGGATCTTCAACTTTTTGGAGCAAAATAATAAAATTAGTGATAGTCGGCCGAACCTTAGCTGGAGAAGTCCAATTGAGTAAAATATAGAATAAAATTACTATGTAGGTATTTACTATGAAAAATTTGACCTTCAACTCTTCAATCCTGATGATGCAGGGGTACTGCTAGCCTGAACTATAAAAGTTGGTCGTTTGATGTTTGCGAATATATAATGAAATTGTTAAGCAAATTCATGGGACAAAAATTTGACCTTCAACTCCTCAACCCTGATGATGGAGGGGTACTTCAATCCTAAACCATAGAAGTTGGCAATTTGGTGCTTACGGTTATGTAAAGAAAATACTAAGCAAAAATATAAAATCAAAAATTTGACCTTCAACTCCTCAACCCTGATGATGAAGGGGTACTTCAATCCTAAACCATAGGAGTTGGCAATTTGGTGCTTACGGTTATGTAAAAATAATACTAAGCAGAGGCACAAAATTAAAATTTTGACCTTCAACTCCTCGACCCTGATGATGAAGGGGTACTTCAATTCTAAACCATAGGAGTTGGCAATTTGGTGCTTACGGGTATGTAAAAATAATACCAAACAGAGGCACAAAATTAAAATTTTGACCTTCAACTCCTAAACCCTGATGATGCAGGGTACTGCAAGCCTGAGCCATAGAAGTTAGCCACCTGGTACTAACGTATATGTTATAAGATTACTAAGCAACAATATAAGATGAAAAATTTGACCTTCAACTCCTCAACCCTGATGATGGAGGGGTACTTCCAGAGGGGGCGCCCTGTTTGTATGAATTGTAAAAGTGTTTTGTTTAATTTTTGTGAATATGTAGATGCACAAAGCAAACTTAGAGGCTTTATTTAAATACAAACATAAAAATATAGTCACTAAAAAGTGTAAAATAAAAACTTTTTAACAAAAAATATCTACCGACTTCCATGTCACAAAAAAGTAAAAAATAATTTAAATATATTTTGGTCTAGAACATACTCAGCACTTAGTACATAGTTCTGAAGTCGGTGCTCATATAGGACGTAGTTACCGTCGTCCAGCGAAATATGTCGAGCACCGACTTCAGGACTATGTACTAAGTACTGAGTATGTTCTAGACCAAAATATATTTAAATTATTTTTTACTTTTTTGTGACATGGAAGTCGGTAGATATTTTTTGTTAAAAAGTTTTTTTTTCATCCATATGTTGCACGTTTGCATTGTCTTAGTTTGGGCCATATCTTTCAGTGTATGGACGAAATTGTCAACGGTCATTTAAGAAAACAATAAATTCGTACTAAGGGCACAGTTATTGGTTATCAAGCTAATGCATAACACGTAACATAACGTGACCTAATACTTCAGTGTAGGTGACCGTTACGCGACCTATAATGAGTGATGCGTCATTTCAAATGTTGTTTCGAAAATGTGTTCAATAATTGGTGAATATTTTTTTATTAAAATATATTCAATGATTATAATTTAACGATCGTAATCGATCGGCTGGAAATACCTGGAGTAGACTGGCAAGAGATAGAGTAAAGTGGAGGAAAATGGAGGAGGCTTTCACCGCTAGGGCGGTCCTTACAGCAAACTAATTTTTTAATTATTATTATACGCTTTAATACAAATAAAATTAATACTAACAAAATAAGAAAAAAAATATACTAACAATGTAAATAAGAATGTAAAACTGTAAGGAATAAATAAAGCTATTATTATTATTATTATTAATAGTATTCTAATACGAATTTATACATTGAATGATACTTTTTAAAAGGATTTATGGAAAATGCATATAAATAAAATCAGTAGCCTTAGTATGAGTCTCTTTTGTTTCCTCAAACAAATATGGTTTACGTTTTGGCCCATACATTGGACGTTAATATTTTTTATGTTTGCCTTACGTTTTCGTAAAAATATTCCGCGTTTCTCTCAGTTTGAAGTTATCTAAAATATGAAATATATGGCCGAAATCGTAAACGGTAATCGTTTCAAGGAATCATAATACATTCACACAAAGGGCACAGTTATTGGTTATCAAGCGAATACATAACACGTAACATAAACACATGGCCTAATACTTTAGTGTGACCGTTATACGAGTGATGCGTCAGGTCAAATGTTTGGAGAAAATGTACTAAACATTATTATTTATATAAGATTTTGAAGGTGGTAGAACCAGTATAGTTCGACCGGGGAAGTACCACCGCCACACCTATTTCTAACGTGAAGCATTTCTTGCGTTTCGATGGAAGGGTGTGGTTGCCGGCACACTTTTATATAAGGCGACCGTCATAGTCCTCATGAGTAGCAACGCATCTGTTATTGACTTCAGATAGAACCCATGGTCTGTATGAAGTTGACTACAGATGTCCATGGGCCAGTGACCACTTACCATCAGGTGGACTGCATGCATGTTTGCTACTTCAGTCAAATAAAGAAAAAAAAATATGATTACAAAAACAAACGAGTAGTGCTAGTTTAATGGTTAAAGCTTTCCCTCTCGATTGGGAAATCCGAGGTTGAAATCCAAGGCACTCACCACTGATTTTTCTAGAATTATGTGCGTATTAGATTTTTTTTTCTGCTGTGCGGTGAAGTAAAACATCGTGAGGAAACCTATACACCTGAGAGTTCTTTAAAAAAGTCCTCAAAGTCTACCAATTCGCACAAAGTCAGTGCGGTGGACTATGGTGGAGAAACTTGCACAGCAACGGAACATGGGTTGACGACTTAAAAAAAATCTAGGACTAAACCTTGCTGTTGGATAATAATATGGCTGCATTAAGATTGTCGCCTCATCTCAAAGTGAGCAGGCAACCACACCGTTAGTTCGAAGCACAAGAACGCTAGAAATAGGAGTGGAGGTACCCAGAGGGAGGACGGAGGGTCGAACCATACTCTTTCAGCCACCTTGCAAATAGGATTCAAATCAAATCCAAATAGGATGTGACGGAATCACGTCATTCATTCACCATAATATTGCACTTATTATATTCCATATCACTCAGATAATAAGGTACAAAATACGAAAGCGAGCTACTTTCTCCGATCCACGTCCTTGACACTAAGCAAAAATAGATTTGCACATCAAAAGTCACGGAATGAGTTATTTTCAGCCAATTCTTTGGAGGTGAGTGTCTTTTTTACACGTAATCAACACGCAATATCTGTATAGCATTCTGGTGCCAAAGGTAGACTGTTTATTCAAGGTCGTACTGTTATTATTCGACTAAGTCAGAAACCAACCACCAATTCGCACTGGGCCAGCGCGGTGGACTATGGCCTAAATTCTCTTATTTTGAGAGAAGACCCGTGCCCAGCAGTGGGACAATAATGGGTTGACGATGAGTCAGAAGGGTAATATTTATCGATGTCGTGTATGTAGGTATGTCTATTTCTTTGGCTAGCGCGACCCAACTTGATCCGGTTTGACTGATTGTAGCACATCATCATGGTCATCATCATATATCATGGTGGGATCATGTGGAGTAATATGAACTCCAAACCACTAGAGCTTCCTCCTGAGGTATTCCCGGTGCGCTACGACATGGGGTTCTACAAGAAAGGTGTAAAAAGAGCTCTCCTCCTAAACCAGCGATGCATTAGCGACTCTTCTGGTGTTGCAAATGTGCATAGGCGACGATATGCGCGGGAATATTTCAGGAAGCCACAATGGATGATCGCACGACAAACTTTTATATGATAGAAAATTGTAGCATGCAACAAAATGATGGGTTTGACTACTACAAAGTTTCCTTCCTTCCTTTCCTTTCCTTTTCAGCGCATTGAAATAAAAGCTTGTTTTGGAAATATTTTTTTTAACATTATTTTGTTTTATTTTTGTTCTCGAGGTGGAAACCTTCTAAAGGTACCCGATGTCGTGGGAGCGACGCAGGGTTATGTGGGATTTTTACCGCACTAAAACCCCCCCGGTGGCCGTGGCGCTACAAAGAGGACTCCGGGATCTCCAAAGGAACGTAACTGGAATCCTCCCATTTGGGCGGCTGAGCCCACCGCTTCGTCAAGTCTTTACGGTGGTATGCGATCACACATACCGCCGTCCTTCCCGCAGTCGCATGACCAAACGGTTCTAACTTCCACTCTAGCCGCAACCCCGGAAGCCCCTTTTAGTCGCCTCTTACGAGCGGTACTACTCCTAAGGGATAAGATGGAACGTGGTATATCTCCCATACCATACTGTACAAACAAAAACTCAGCAGTCCTTAACATTATTAGGCAGAATTAGGCAGCATTATTCCCGGGAAGGACGGCGGTATGTGTGGTCGCATACCGTCGTAAAGACTAGACGGAGCGGTGGGCCCAGCCGCCCATCTGGGAGGAGCCCGATGGGGCAACGCGTTCGGAGGATTCCGGTTGAAGTCGTTTCGAGATCCCGGAGTCCTCCTTTTCAGCGCCGAGGACGGCCACCGGGGGGGTTTTAGTGCGGTAAAAATCCCACATAACCCTGCGTCGCTCCCACGGCGTCGGGTACCTTTTGAAGGTTTCCCCCTCGAAAACAAAAAAAAGGCAGCATTATTAGGCAGAAATTAGAAGTATCTTCAGAGTTGAACTACATAGAATTTAAGCACTATCAATATTTTTAGTTCGAGTTTATTATTTTTGCTCTTTTTTTTCTCACAGAAGTAGCAAACGATCATGCAGTCCACCTTATGGTAAGTGGTCACTGCCGCCCATAGACATCTGTAATCAACTTCATACAGAACATGTTTTCTATCTAAAATCAATCACAGATGCGTTGCTACTTCCGAGGACTATGATGGTCGCCTTATATAAAAGTGTGCCGGCAACCACACCATTCTATCGAAACGCAAGAACTGCTTCACGCTAGAAGTAGATGTGGGGGTGGTACTTCCCCGGGCTAACTACACTGGTTCTACCACCATGAAAAAAGGCAAGCTCAAAGGCTCAAAAGCCAGGTTCTTTTTTTCGCTTATCTTTCAAAGTACATTCAAGTTATAGCGGAAATCGTAAACGTAAGTATTCAATGTACCATATATGAGCCAAAACAAGAACAATGCTTGTTTTACGGAAACAGGTTAACTCGTACTAAGAGTAAAGCCGGTACAGTTTCTAGTTGCAACATAATAAATAGTTCACAATGAAACATAAATAATACTTAACAATGCAGTTTATTTTCTATTTTTAGTGCAAGTAAAACTGCAAGGAGACTCGAATTAATATTCATGAAAATATTCATATTTACTTCAATTACCAACCATTTCTGACTGAAATACCTAGGACAGACAAATCGTTACTAATCACAGTTACTGTTGAGTAGGGTGACCATGAGGACTTATAAAAAAACATAAACGCTTCCTACGCTCATAGCCCCACCCTAGGATTTTTCTCCTGTGTCGTGGGTACCATGGACACACACAAGACGAATACACAAACACCCAAACCCAGAACATGAAACTAAACTCATCATTTAGATACCTGTCTGGCCGGAAATCGAACCCGGGACCCATTGCGCGAAAGCCCGGTATGGTAACGCGGGTCGTCAAACGAGTCTGTAGTTAACCTCCGGTAATCCTCTGATCTTATCTGGGGTTGTTTACAAATTTACATGAGTAGCAGAAGCCTTTTGCCATCAGCCTGAGAGCTTGATCTTTAATGCCATATTATAAAAAAAAACATTGATTTTTGGTCTTCTCTATTGCATGTTTTTTTATCTAACTGAAGTAGCAAACGAGCATGCAGTCCACCTGATGCAGTGGTCACTGCCGCTCATGGGCATCTGCAATCAACTTCATACAGAACGTTGGTTCGATCTGAAGTCAATCACAGATGCGTTGCTACTTCCGAGGACGATGATGGTCGCCTCATGTGAAAGTGTGCCGGCAACCACACCCTTCCATCGAAACGCAAGGAATGCTTCACGGTAGAAAGAGGTGTGCCGGTGGTACTTCGCCGGTCGAACTACGGTTCAAGCTTCCACTCTAGCCGCTCGCGTACCCGGAAGTCCATTTTAGTCGCCTCTTAGGGCAGGTAGAGGATACCATGGGCCTATTCTGACCCCGGAACTACAGGGACGGGCACGCTTGTAACTAACGTGAAATACTAGTAGTTCTTGGGTTTAGAGTAATAAATGGTAGCTGACAAATGGAGACAATATCTTAGCAACTCTCCTTTAAAACGTTTTGTGTTGTATTATATCTGCAAAGCACCAATATGCGCCTTAACTTAAACACCCTTCAAAATGTGACGATGTGAAGTAAAAATATCCGGAAACGCTAAACGCACATACACCCTAGTTGAAGCAAACCCAATTATAAGTTCCATGGAATTAGTATAGCTTTAAAATGTGATGCGATGGTAATTGCTAAAGTTTTGCGCTAACTGATGATAATTAGGATATGCCGTGCCGAAACACGATTATCTGGTGGAAATGCACACTATTTTTGACTTTGTCCTTTCGTATTGTGGAAACTCTGAGGCTCGAGCTCGTTTTGTAAAGTTATAGGTAAAATACAAGTTCCTAATAGCTTTGTTTTGAAGTTACTACACCCCTACCCTCTTCCTAAATGTTTTCCTTCCTCCTAAGATTGTCTGGAAGAGCTCGCTATTTAAGAGATAAGACCGTCTATTGTCGTCGTTAACCTATTATTGACCCATTGTAGCGCACGAGTCTTCTTTCAGAATCAGAGAGTTTAAGGCCATAGTTTACCGCGCTGGCCAAGAGCGAATTGGTAGACTTTACACACTTCTGAGAACTTTTTTTAAGAACTCAAAACAGCCGCGGGTACAGCTAGTACAGTACAAAACATCTTCATTTTACACCAAAAGATAAACAACAAAAACAAAAGACAAATCTGAAGTACAACAGGCGGAGAGCAGTGTTAGCCTTATGGTTGAAACTTGCCCTCTCGATCGGGAGGATTTAAACCCAAGCACGGACCACTGGTTTTATAAAATTATGTGCTTATTAGAAGTTTAATATCACTGCTTTTCGGTGAAGGAAAACATCGTGAGGAAACCCGAGAGTTTTTCAAAATAAAAAGTTCTCGGAGGTGCGGGAAGTCCATTAATTCGCAGTTGGCTAACGCGGTGAACTATGGTCTATAATTCGTTCATTCTGAGTGACCCATGCCCAGGAGTGGGACAATAATGGGTTGACGGCGAACACTAAAGAATTTTTCGTAAATGCAAATACAGTGGAAGAGAATATAGAGAATAAAGTATATATTAAGGATGCTATTTAAGTCCATGAATATGGTGATAATTTAGTAAATTAAAAACTTTGACCCTGAGTGTTCCAAGGTTCCCAAATAAACCAACACCCAATGACACGCGATGTCGCGACACTTTTCCGCATTCGTTCAAGGTACATCTTGTTTTTAATTTAGTGTTTTAATTACTTTGCGGTTAATGTTAATCGATGGGTCTTACCCTTTTACAGTACAGCTTAGAAGTTATGTGGACATGCAAACATTGTTTACTTACGCCAAGAAAGACGATCTATAGAAAATCATTGTAATTCTATTTTACCAAGGTGGTAGAACCAGTGTAGTTCGACCGGGGTAGTTACACCGACACACCTATTTCTATCGTGAAGCATTTCTTGCGTTTCGATAGAAGAATGTGGTTGCGGCACACTTTCACATAGGCGACCATCATAGTCCTCGGAAGTAGCAACGCATCTGTGATTGACTTCAGATAAAACACATGTTCTGTATGTAGTTGATTACAGGTATCTATGGGCGGCAGTGACCACTTACCATCAGGTGAACTGCATGCTCGTTTGCTACTTCAGCCATTTATAAAAAATATGAACTTATAAAATAAGTTCCTAAATAGCTATTATTATTCATCTATAACAATCCACAAAGCTTCAAACTGCAAATTGGTAATTGTTCTAGGGGCTGGTCGGTTTGTTCGTTATTACGCGCGGGTCTAATTTAGCAATTAATCCACCAATTCGCACTTGGCCAGCGCGGTGGACTATGGCCTAAACTCTCTCATTCTGAGAGAAGACCCGTGCCCAGCAGTGTGACAATAATGGGTTGACAAGACAAGTAGAAATATTTTATAGAAATTTTGTTACTAAAAGCTAGTTGTCAAAAATAAGAATTTTTGAATTAAACATGGGATATTAATGACATTGTGAATATCTTCATTTAAACTTATTGGAGGAATATGAGTATAAAAGCTAGAAGTTATTGGGTTCGAAGCTACGGCGAATTCAGACTGAATATTTTGTGGTACCTATAGATAGGAAAGAATTTCAAAAATCGTCTGATCGCAAACGCAAAGACATACCAGAATTGGATGAAAACAAATTTGAATATCATTTAGTTAAGGTGGATTTACACCGAACGGGCAATCGGTCCTATCTCCACTCCATCAAATTCTTTTGGAGCAAAACAGAGACAGCACTATTTTGTTATTTTACCATTTTTGCGGTCATTTTATGGAACATATATACTCAGAATATTCCATTAGAGTTGATTATTTTGATGTAAATGATGCGCGAACAAACACTGCCTTATTTTTTCGAGGGAAACCTTTAAAAGGTACCTGAAGCCGGAGCGACGAAGGGTTATGTGGGATTTTTACCGCACTAAAACCCACCCAGTGGTCGTTCTCAGCGCTACAACGAGAACTTCGGCATCTCTAAAGGAAAGCAACCGTAGTTCTATGAACGCGTTGCCTTATCGGGCTCCTCCCAGATGAGTGGCTGCGCCTTTTTTTTTTGTTTTCGAGGGGGGAAATTTTCAAAAAGTACCCGACGTCGTGGGAGCGACGCGGGTTATATGGGATTCTTACCGCACTAAAACCCCCCCGGTGGCCGACCTCGACGCTGCGAAGAGGACTCCGGGAACTCCAGTTGACCGCCGCCGGTGTCCTCAGCGTGTGCCCCATCGGGCTCTTCTCTGGTGGGCGTGAACTGCTCACCGCACCTTCTGGTTTTTACGGCAACATGCAACCACACATGCCGCCGTCCTTCCCGGGGTCACTTGACCGGACGGTTCGAGCTCCCACTCTTCCCGCCCGCAACCCTGGAAGCCTCTTTTAGTCGCCTTTTACGACAGGCAGAGGGTATCGTAGTTCTATTCTGGTCCCGGAACTACAGGGACAAAGTGGCTGGGCCTATCACTCCGTCTGGTCTTTACTACGATATGCGACCACACATCGTATATCGTCGTGAAGACCAGACGGAGTGGTGGACACATACCGCCGTCCTTCACACCAATGAGATTTTTTTTCACCAAGAGAGAAGTCTCATTTTTGTAAGTTTCTTCCCCGTTTTTAGTTTACAGTAAATAGCTGTGATAATAAATTTCTAATGCACATCATTTTATAAAAAACAGGCACGTTTGAAACTCAGACCCTCGTTTGACAGGCCGAATCCAACCATTAGGCTTTCACAGTTCTTTTTAGGTGGTAAACCAAATCATGTTTCTATCATTTCAACAAAAGAGCAACAGGCAATGCTCTATGTTCTAACACTCGATCTATGTCCTAGTCTTAATCCACCTTTATAAGTAGGCATTCTACGGACGCTATTATATTCAAAATATTTAAAACAATGGGCGGAGTCGCAAAGGAGGTCAAAGCTATTAATCTTTGAGCAAAAAGTTAATCCTCCTGAACGGTTTTACGAAGGCCTCTCGAAATTTTAGGGCGCGATATCCTGACAGACGGATGGACGCATAAAAAATGTGCTAGGTTTATATGAGGTAGAACCTGTTTTGACACTTTGGCTCTACTGGTACACTTATTTTCTGCATAATAAAGAGTTTTAAGCGCAGTTTTGTCAGTGGTAAAAATACATTTTAAGTAATAAATAGCAACCCATCTGCGGCCAAATTTTTGAAGCAGAATGAATGATTTATTGGTCAGACCCGTATAGGGTTTTCAGGTTCCATTCTCGGCAAAAAAATATCTTAACTATGAATATATAAAACCTGAACCTATATCTAGCTTAGGATTTGGGTCTGAGTGTTTGTGTAATTATCCTTGTTTTTCAATCAATCAATCAATCGTTTATTTGCATGAATATAGGTACAAAGCTCTTGCGTGTATAAACGTCACCGTATTCAACGTAACGACACACGAAATTCTAGTTCGCGTTGAATAACAAATATTCAAATAATTCAAATTCAAATTCATTTTATTGCAAGAACATAGTAAAACACAGTATAGTGTACCTTGGTAAACATTATATTACATTTTTCTATTTCAAAAACGTCATTAATAATAATTATAATATTAACAATAATTAATAAATTAATAGTAATTAATAAATTAATAATTATTAATAAATTAATAATAATTATAATATTAACATGATAATTATAAAATGTCAATTTATTTTATTTATTCTATAAATGCAAATATAAAAATGTAGGCAATAATGTAGATTAGAGGTTCTCTAGATATAAATACAGACACAAATACCGACTTATGTCATATCGTATGTAAGGATACCTCTCTTTATAAATCTCTCCATGTAAGCCTGCTCTAAACAGATGTTCATTTTTGGAATCCATTTAAATATTTTGTTTTTTTTTATCCTTCGAGGAAACTTAACCGTTGGTTATGAGTGATTTTATTTTCAAAAATTGTGTTCAGTAGGATTAAAACAGTAATTTAGTTATATTAACAGTAGCGATATGTTAGGTACACCCGACTTCCCGCCGGGACCATAGAGGAATGCTCCTAGCGCACCCGCACTCCCGGCAAAGGGCGTAGAGTGGAACACCGTAAGGTTTTAGCCGGTAGGAGTCCACATATCCTCTCAGCTGCCCCCGTGCAGAGAGAAACCCATGAAGGCTTTCCTCACGACAAAAAAAAGGTACAACCGACTTTAAAGATATCAATGTATTTTCTTTTTTATCTGACTGAACTTAGCTATATAACTGCAAGCAAATTTATATAGAACTAGCCGTACCTTGCGTTGCTACCCTATCACAAAAAAATACACGAGAAACCTTCGCGAGCTCATGAATAACAACTTTGCTAAAGATCATCACATGAACAAATAAATAGTTTACGTTTCTGTAGAGGATATACAGACAAACATTCGTTTTTATAAAGAAGACGGGGATTCTATATCTATCTGAAAATCAGTCACAAGTGCGTGGCTAAGTCTGAGGATAGATGGTCATCTCAAATATGTATAATGAGCCGACAAGTACACCCTTTCACCTAAACGCAAGAACTTTCTCTCGTTAGAAATAGGTTTGGCGGTATGTCCTCTGGAACCATAGTCATTATACTTGAGGGTACCACCCGTTCGAACAATCGTTCGACAAGGGAAGGACCACCGCCACACTTATTTCTAGCGTGAAGCAGCTCTTGCGTTCCGCTGGAAGGGTGTGGTTGCCGGCACACTTTCATATGAGGCGACCATCTTAGTCCTCGGGAGTAACAACGCATCTGTGATTGACTTCAGATAGAACCCATATTCTATGTGAAGTTGCTTACACGTCCATGTGCGACAGTGACCACTTACCAGTGCTCTGCATGCTCGTTTCTTACTTTATTCTTATAAAAAAACTTAACAAAAAAATAAGTATAGATAGAATAAAGAAAAAACACTAATACCCTTGTAATATGGCGAGAATATTGCATAAACGTTACTTGACCTTTGGGACCCTTAATTGGACCCTAGACCCGACCTTTAGGGTTAATTGCTCAGGTAACTGCAACCGTTATGCATCGAACCATGATATTATTTAGCGCGGTACTTATTAACTAGATTCTATCTGGTTTTGTAGTTTTTCTATTTTACGTGGAACTTTATTTTTTTTACCGACTTTCAAAAAGGAGGAGGTTATCAATTCGTCTGTATTTTTTTTTGAAGTCGGCGCTCATACAGGACAAAGTTTCATCACCGTCACCCAGAGAGATATGTTGAGCACCGACTTCGGAACTATGTACTATGTACTGAGTATGTTCTAAACCAAAATATATTTAAATTATTTTTTACTTTTTTGTCACATGGAAGTCGGTAGATATTTTTTGATAAAAAGTTTTTATTTTGGATTGAAAAATGACCTGTTTTCGTTCCCGATTATTTTATCTACGTTTTCGTGTAAATTTCTCGAAATAGGTATAGCCGTTTGCGAATTGTCATTAATGTAAATAAACGAAGGTGTTTTAGAGTCGTGCAAAAGATTAGGTATTTATTTAAGGCTGTAGCATTTTTTTAGCGAAGTAGCAAATGTTTTGGCGAAGTAGCAAACGAGTATGCAATCCACCTGATGTTATGGTCACTGCCGCTCATAGACATCTGTAATCAACAGAACATGGGTTCTATCTAGTCAATCACAGATGCGTGGCTACTATGATGGTCGCCTCATATAAAAGTGTACCAGCAACCACTCCCTTCCATCGAAACGCAAATGTTTCACTCTAGAAATAGGTGTGGCAGACGTACTTCCCCGGTCGTACTACACTGGTTCTACCACCTTCACCTACAAAATTTATTCGGACCCTGTCCCCACAATGTATGTTAAGGAAAAATTTGAGACTAAAGGAAGGACCCGTTAATAGGATTCTGAAAACGCTCATACATAGTAGCGAGTATGGTATTTTATGGGATTCTGGAGGTTTTCAATATAATAAAATGTTGACTGAAATTATTTACGATGGATCGTAAACTTACCAGTATAACCTCACTGGAGTTCCGGGTTCGAGACCCAGACATTGCTTGTACAAGTTATTCGCGAATGTCGCACAATTGTCGCAAATTTTGAAGGTGGTGGAACCCTTTTATGATACAAAATATGTCTGGAAGTAAAACCACATACAACATTCCACCTGATGGTAAGTGGTCACTGCCGCCCATGGACATCTGTAAACAACTTCATATACAACATATATAAATTCATATAAGTACATACATTCGTTTCGAGGGAAGGGTGTGGTTGCCGGCACACTTTATTATGAGGCGACCATCATAGTCCTTAGGAGTAGCAACGCATCTGTGATTGGCTTCATATAGAACCCATGTTCTATTTGGAGTTGCTCATAGATGTCCATGGGCGGTAGTGACTTACCATCAGGTGGACTGCATGCTCGTTGGCTACTTCAATCAAATAAAAAAAAACATGGATTCTATGAGAAGGACTAGGATGGTCGATGGATGCTGGTGACCGAAGAAATGTTTTACGCTAAAAATAGGTGTGGCGGTGGTACCTCCCCGGTCGAACTACACTACCACCTGGATCTACCATCGTATCTGCTGCAGCTTAGACTAATAACACTTGATTAGCATATTAGCATAAAAAAGCAATCCCGTTGGACATAAAGCTAGGTGCACACTAAGTCGTGTCGGCAGATAACGACGTAACCAATATGGACACCGTAATGAGCATTCGAGGACCTTGTGTGGAATATATTGTGGGGATACGGGTGGTGTGGAGACGGTGTTGTGACTAAAAATATATTTTATTGTTTTTTCTTATGTATTATATTCTTATACCTAGCATTATTTTATTAGTATTTTTTATATACTTATTTGATATATGTGTTGATTATAGATGAATTTTAATGACTTGATATATAGATGAATTTTAATAAATTATATCTCGTTTCTGTTACATATGTATTTCGAAAATAGTTTCTGGTACCTACTACAAAGCTAATTTTCTTTAATAATTAATCAAATTATTTGAAAAAAAAATTGTTTTTTGTTTAATTATAATTTATCTGCATTCACAATGTCACAACTAGTTCATTATTTTTTTTTTGTTTTACACTTGTCAGTAACTTCATATACTTGTTACTCATAAATATAAACTTCATACTATGCCAAATCTCACCTCTTACAGCACAGTTTCATAAAAAGAGATCGTAAATTTTCTCTCCACTTAAATAATAATACACCAACGCATATTCCAGAGTTCCCCACAACCAGTTGATAGAGGGCGCGGTCGTCGCCCCCCGATATCGCGACAGAGCCTTAACAGTGAGCCTCTCGCCTTTATATGAGTAATCTCTGCATCATGACGCGGAAGTGCCTAATAAGCCAGTGTAATTTCTGTCTCTTTCTGATTATCTGTCTCTTTTTGATTATCTGTCTCTTTTTGATTATCCGTCTCTTTCTGATTATCTATCTCTTTCTTTGATTAGAGTGGTTAAAGAGATTAATAAATGCTGAGATTGCCACTGTCACTTGGAAAACTAAGTTTGTTCCAATGATATGTCATATTATTATGTCCGCCAACCTATTGAAGCAGTAGCGCATGCCAAATACAAGGCCATAGATTTATACAAAAAAATATGCGTACCCACATACTCTTGGAAAACATTGCCGCACTCTAATGCAGTAGGCTAAAAAGAGAAAAGTTTTCACAACACAAAATATATTTACGAGTACTAACGCATACTCCACAGTTCCCTATAACCAGTTGACAGAGGGCGCGGTCGTCGCCCCCCGATATCGCGACAGAGCCTTAACAGTGAGCCTCTCGCCTTTATATGAGTAATCTCTGCATCATGACGCGGAAGTGCCCAATAGGCCAGTGTAATTACTGTTTAATTTTGCTTACTGTCTCTTTCTGATTATCTCTTTCTTTAATTAGAGTGGTTAAAGAGATTAATAAATGGTGAGATTGCCACTGTCACTTGGAAAAATGGGTTTATTTCAATTATTGTCATATTATTATGTCCGTCAACCTGTTGACGCTGTAGCGCATGCCAAATATAAGAACATAGATTTATACAAACAAATATGCAAACCCACGTACGCTTGGAAAACATTGCCGCTCTCTAATGCAGTCGGCTAAAAAGAGAAAAGTTATGGCAGGACAAAATATATTTACGAGTACTAATGCATACTCCACTCTCTTGCTCTCTCTTTCTGATTGTCTCTTTCTTTGATTGAGTGGTTTAAGAGATTAATATATGGTGGGATTGTCACTGTGTCACTTGGAAAAAATGAGTCATATGTCCATCAACCTGTAGTGCTGTAGCGCGTGCAAAATATAAGGACTTAGATTTATACAAAAAAAATATGTGTACCCACATACGCTTGGAAAACATTGCCGCTCTCGAATCCGCTAAAAAGAGAAAAGTTTTCGCAACACAAAATATTTTTACTAGTACTAATGCGTACTCCACAGTTCCCTATAACCAGTTGACAGAGGGCGCGGTCGTCGCCCCCCGATATCGCGACAGAGCCTTAACAGTGAGCCTCTCGCCTTTATATGAGTAATCTCTGCATCATGACGCGGAAGTGCCCAATAGGCCAGTGTAATTACTGTTTAATTTTGCTTGTTGTCTCTTTCTGATTATCTGTCTCTTTTGATTATCTGTCTCTTTCTGATTATATATCTCTTTCTTTGATTAGAGTGGTTAAAGAGATTAATAAATGCTGAGATTGCCACTGTCACTTGGAAAACTGAGTTTATTCCAATATGTCATATTATTATGTCCGTCAACCTATTGAAGCTGTAGCGCATGCCAAATACAAGGCCATAGATTTATACAAAAAAATATGCGTACCCACATAAGTTTGGAAAATATTGCCCACTATCCGATGCAATCGAAAGTTAAAAAGAGAAAAGTTTTCGCAACTCAAAATATATTTACTAGTACTAATGCATACTCCACAGTTCCCTATAACCAGTTGACAGAGGGCGCGGTCGTCGCCCCCCGATATCGCGACAGAGCCTTAACAGTGAGCCTCTCGCCTTTATATGAGTAATCTCTGCATCATGACGCGGAAGTGCCCAATAGGCCAGTGTAATTACTGTTTAATTTTGCTTGTTGTCTCTTTCTGATTGTCCCTTTCATTGATTTGAGTGGTTAAAGAGAATAAATGAGATTCTTGTTGAAAACTCGTATTCACTGAAATAAACGCAGTCACGCATAATTGTACTGCTACTTATTTATGCATCTTAGTCTTTAATTAATTATTTATTTGTTTATTTATTTATTTATTTTAAATATTACATTTAATAAAGTAGCACGGATAAACCAATTATACTAATTATAGATATTACAATATGTGAATTAATAATAGATGACAATTAAACTTAACAAAAATAACACAAATGTTAGATTATAAAAAAAAATATATACGAGTATATCAAATAACATAATAAAAATTAAATAAATGTCAACATTATACAAATCTAATTACAAAAAATTACAAATTATGTATTAGTGCTTTATGTTAGTGGCCTATTATAAATTAATTAATTAAATAATTCTCGTCAACCCATTATTGGCCCACTGCTGGCCACGGGTTTTCTTTTGGAATGAGAGAGTTTAGGCCATAATCCACCGCGCTGGCCAAGTGCGAGTTGGTGGACAATTAATTAATTAATGTAGTATTAATGTATTGCAGTCATGTCTCTGGTCACGGGTGTATAAAGATATACGGGTGAATGGTATACATCGGGTATAGGGTGTACAAACCCCTCTTTTTCTTACGCTATCCGGACGAACCATGTCTGATTTCAGCTAACTAGGTATTTTATTTTTAAAGTTGCAGATAATTAACCGTTAGTAACACGGTTTTATTTAACACATTAAGATTTCACCCTCATATTTCTTTAAAAACTAATTTAGTTACAATTTTTATTTGTTATTGGTTAAAATAATAAAAAAGGTTAATGAAATATACGTTTTGTCCTACGAACATTAATACTTAATTTAACTTCATAAAAATGACTATATAATAGATACTATATAAGGCAAGATACTGGAGCTAACTTTCATTAACATGTAAATAAACATGATTACATACCATAAAGACATGGTAATAAAAAAAATATAATTACAATATTAAAAAAAATAGATTAAATTACAATATTAAAAATTTCTTGTCGGATCTCAGTTGAGGTCGTGTTCCGATGCGGTGCTAGTGTAAGAAAAAAATGTAACTGACAATTTGTAAGTGCCCCCATAGGCCTATACAAAATAAAGACATTTCATTTCACTATGCAACTCTCCAGAACCACCTAGAATGTAGGTCACGATTCCCGTAAACCTTATGCTTATAAGTCTACCCTCAAATAGGAATCGTCTGAAACAATCTTCGCTGGCATAAACACCTCGGTCAAAGTGGTATAAAGGTTTTACACACTCCCGCAGTTCAAGAATATTTCGTACTGTTATTAATTTTGTAGGTACTTATAATTTTGCGTAGCCTTTATCGCGGGCTTTGAGCGCAACGACCGAATCAAGAAATTCCGTAACGAAAAAAACCTAACATCCCCCACTCTATCTTTATTATATATATCTATATATCTATATATTTTTTATGCAGTTTTTTTTCTTTGATATTAATTCAAGTTTTTTTTCTTTGATACTATAGATTTTCTCACAAATAGTTGCTTCCATCGTCCGATTTCCGGGCAGCTCGTCTCGATCCGTGCAAGCTTCGTACTGTCGTACCATATACATACACGTTAAGTGAACACTCGGCCGCGCTACAAGGTAGGCGGAGTGGGGGGTGTTAGGTTTTTCGTTACGGAATTTCTTGATTCGGTCGCCGCGCTCAAAGCCCGCGATAAAAGCTTAAAAATATAAGGAAGTTAATGCAATGACACAAAATATCACATCATATCGTGAACGTGTAACTACTCTTAGGGTCGGTCGTTATCGAAATATTGACTCGGGCAATAAGGAAGCGGCTGGTCAATTTGTGATGAGATTGCGATGGGAATGATAGAATTGCGTACGAGCACCAGATTTATGCTCTTTGACCTTGGCTGCTCTTGGATATTGCTTATTTATTGAATGCGAGGAATTTCTGATTTTATGTTTATGGTACTCTGATACTTATACAGAAATAGGTGGAATAATCACTAGATCTAAAATGTTAAATGGCTTCTGGGACCCGGGAAGAACGGTGGTATGTGTGGTCGCATACCGCCGTAAAAGTCAGACGGAGCGGTGGGCCCAGCCACACATCTGGGAGGAGCCCGATGGGGAAACACGCGAAGAGAGCGCGCGAGTTCATTTGCAGAACTTGGAATCTTTCACGCAGCGCTGAAGACGACCACTGAGGGTTTTAGGGAGGTAAAAACACCACATAACCCGGCGTTGCTTCCATGGCGAAAGGGTTTTGAAGGGTTCCCCCTAACAAAAAAGTGACTTAAGGGAAGTCACCAGAATAACCTAGTCGATCATAAAACATTTAAATTTAGAAAACTTCCCTACCGTGATTCAGGACGCATATGGCGCCATCTGTTGTCGAGTAGCTAAAACTTGTTATCCATATAGTCACGACGCGGAATATCTAGGCATTAATTCCTGAACAAAGTTTTGCATGGATACAATGATAAAGTGGCATGACTGAATTCTGCCACAAGTCTGCATTCTTGTTCAGCAACGAGTTACGATTAGTATAGAATCCGAATGTTGATCTCCTTCAATCATTGACGACTCTTATGATGTTGTTTTCATAGGTGACCGTAAGCACTTACCATCAGGCCATTTACCTAAACGTTGTGAGTTATTAAAATATATATAGGTACTAATGCCTTTTTTTGCTCTCGAGGGGGAAACCATCAATAGGTACCGTCGCCATTGTCCCTGTAGTTCCGGGACCAGAATAGGACTACGGTACCCTCTGCCTGTCGTAAAAGGCGACTAAAAGAGGCTTCCGGGGTTGCGGGCGGGAAGAGTGGGAGCTCGAACCGTCCGGTCAAGCGACCCCGGGAAGGACGGCGGCATGTGTGGTTGCATGTTGCCGTAAAAACCAGAAGGTGCGGTGAGCAGTTCACGCCCACCAGAGAAGAGCCCGATGGGGCACACGCTGAGGACACCGGCGGCGGTCAAGTGGAGTTCCCGGAGTCCTCTTCGCAGCGTCGACGTCGGCCACTGGAGGGGTTTTAGTGCGGTAACCTAACCTAACATAACCCGCGACTTTTTGAAAGTTTCCCCCTCGAAAACAAAAAAAAAAAAGAAAACAAAAAAAACAAAAAAAAAATCGCCATGGGAGCGGCGCAGGGTTATGTGGGATTTTTACCGCACTAAAACCTCCCCGGTGGCCGTCTTCGGCGCTCCAAAGAGGTCTCCAGGATCTCCAAAGGACCGCAACCGAAATCCTCTGAGCGCATTGCCCCATCGGGCTCCTCCCAGATGATGGGCTGGGCCCACTGCTCCGTCTAATCTTTACGACGGTGTGCGACCACACATACCGCCGTCCTTCCCGGGATTGCCTGGCTGGACGGTTCGAGCGCCCACTCTAGCCGCCCGCAACCCTGGAAGCCCCTTTTAGTCGCCTCTTACGACAGGTATGGGATACCGTATCCCTATTCTGATCGCGGAACTACAGAGACGAAGGGGCTATCCTATGCCATTACAATTAGGGGCGTCCATAAATTACGTGAGGTGTTTTTTTCGAATTTTTTGTCCCTCCCTGCCCTCCTGGTGAGATTCCGTGAGATTTCAACCCCTTCAACCCCCCCCCCCCCTCATCCCCAATCTCACGTGAGATTTTTCAAAATGTGGGTTTCTTATGTAAACGGGTTGGATTATTGTAAAAAGAAAAAAATGAATTGCTTAAAAAAATTACGTGATATTTGCCGCTCTCCCCCCCCCCCCCTCTTCTACGTCAGATTAGATGAGATTTGACTCGACCCGCTCCTCCCCTTAAATATCGGTGTAGAAGAATCCTCAAATGGAGACCACGCCTCGGCAAAAGGAGTGCAGGCCGCCCCCCGACCCGGTGGACTGATGACCTGAAGAAGACGGCGGGTAACCGCTGGATTCACATGGCTCAGGACCGGTCGAAGTGGCGCAGATTAAGGGAGGCCTATGTCCAGCTGTGTACTTTCAAAGGCTGATGGATGGATGGATGGAAATGAAAGGGCAAGACAAATAACTTACACTCAGGCATGTTTCATCAAAATCCGCTCAGCCATTTATTATACACAGGGAGTAAAATAAGAGGACGTAAAATTGAATTTTCAATTTTAAACAAAATTTGAAACAAAAATCAATTTTAAATTATAGTTATGATTTCAATATAGGTAATAGCGGCGCAAATATTCAGCCATTTCTAAGGACTACATATTTGTGCCGTTTGCAGTAGAGACGATGGGACCGTGGGGACCAGAAGCGAAACAATTTTACAAAGAATTGTCTTCGCGCCTGATTGACGCCTCCGGTGACCCGAGAGCTGGAGCTTACCTCGGCCAACTAATAAGTTTAGCAATACAGCGAGGTAATGCTTCTAGTGTCTTGGGTACATTTCCAAGGGGCAGTGATTTGGCTCATTTATTCTATTTATAATTGTAAATTTTAGTAAATAAATTGTAAATTTGGGTTATATATATGTTTTCGAAATATACGTATATTATGGTAATAATACAATTATTGGTACTCTAAAATAGGCACCGTTCGTCCATCATTGAGCTAAGTACATTAAGAATCCTTGCGTGACGTTATTTCTATCCCAGCCTTTTATTCTAGGTCTAACGTAGCAAACTTTATAATTTATGTCTGTTCCTCGTGCCCACATTAATCTTGTGTGATTAAGCGACTAAACTGGCTGGGCTAAACTTTATTTAGCTTGCTTCTGTACGCATAGGGCTAGATCAAAAAAGAAGACAACGCCTAGATTTCCATTGAAGCACGGCAAAAATCTCGTTAATTTATGCGTAATGTCGTCACATAAAGATTTGTGGTTTTAATATAACATAAAAGTCAGTTATTAAGATCGGTATGAATTGCTCAGGGGTTATTTACCCTTATTCTTAGGAAATTAGTAACTTGAGGTTTTATTCGCATCAAGTCGTGTCGTGATCAGGATGTTGCAATATTGTAATGTTTTTCTTTAATTTTATTAGTCATAGTATCGTCGGGTGACAGGAAAACTCACTAACTACAGAATATGCAACATGAAGTTATATCATTAAATAAAATATCGTGCAGGTTGTTGTATCCATATATTATTTACTTAATAATCATGTTTTGTTATAGAATAGTGTATTAAGTGAAAAAATCGGAATCATACAATTTTGAAGTTAGTGAGTTTTTCTTGTCACACGACGATATATGATGTACTACATATTTGTTACTGCTACGTATATTTATGCCAAGCATTTCATGTGAGTGATTTCGATTGTAAAAAAGAAATTTCATATTATTTCAATATACAGACTATAACCACTCTTCCGACGTTTTGTTCGTATTCATTGCAATAGGTAAACTTTTTAAAGTAGCAAACGAGCATGCATTCCACCTGATAGTTAGTGAATACTGCCGCTCATGGACATCTGTAAGCAACTTCACATAGAATATGAGTTCTATCTGAAGTCAATCACAGATGTGTTGCAACTCCCGAGGAGTTAGATGGTCGACTCGTATACAAGTTAGCCGTCCACCACATCCTTTCATTGAAACGCCACAAGTGTTTCACGTTAGTATTAAGGGTTGCAACTGCAATTTAATCACCGGGTGTGGGACTACAAAATACAAACAAGTGCAGTCACTCACGTTTAGATATATGTGGAAGGCTAGTCTGTTTTTTTGGTCTGAGAAATATGCAACTATGCATGTAGACACGTCTAAGTTTGTTTTATTTCTGTCCCCTAATAGCAGTGTATTATATTTTGAAGGGTGGTAAGATAGAACATGGGCGTAAGAAGGTTTTGATTTCGAGGGGAGGTGGTGGGGGGAGGGGGTTCAAAATATAAAAAAGGTGTGGCGGTGGTAACGCCATAGACGTTCTCTACCTTTTTTTGTTTTTTGTTTTCGAGGGGGAAACTTTCAAAAAGTACCCGACGTCGTGGGAGCGACGCGGGTTATGTGGGATTAAAACCCTCCCGGTGGCCGACCTCGACGCTGCGAAGAGGACTCCGGGAACTCCAGTTGACCGCCGCCGGTGTCCTCAGCGTGTGCCCCATCGGGCTCTTCTCTGGTGGGTGTGAACTGCTCACCGCACCTTCTGGTTTTTACGGCAACCACACATGCCACCGTCCTTCCCGGGGTCACTTGACCGGACGGTTCGAGCTCCCACTCTTCCCGCCCGCAACCCCGGAAGCCCCTTTTAGTCGCCTCTTACGACAGGCAGAGACGTTCTCTACCTACATATTAATACTTTTACCATTACAGGGGGTTGGGGGGTTGAACCCCCAAAACCTTCTCCAGTCTACGCATGAGACAGAAATATCAATATCCGGCATTCTTACGCTTTGTCTAAGTTTGGCTGAAGATACCTGACAATAATGTCAGGTATCAACGTACCAGTGTAGTTCGACCGGGGAAGTACCACCGCCACACCTTTCTGGCGTGAAGCAGTTCTTGCGTCCCGATGAAAGGTGTGGTTGCTGGCTTACTTTTATACGAGGCGACCATCTTAGTCCTCGGAAGTAGCAAAGTAGCATCTGTTATTGACTTCAGATGGGATGAATGTTCTTTATGAAGTTGCTTACGGATGTCCATGGGCGGCAGTGATCACTTACCATCAGGTGGACTGCATGCTCGTTTGCTGCATCAATCTTATTAAAAAATGAAGATTAGGCAGCCCGTTTTGTTAGTTACCTACTTGTTAAACTGCAGTTCTATATATGCAAAACATTCGCACAATCTTTGCGAATGTGAAGAACATGTAGAAATATGTGAATAGTCGTTCACCATTAACCAAAGAGTAGAGTAAATGCCACTAACATTATGTGGAAGCAATTCAAAATTTATTTCCAAAATGATTTATTGACAACAGCGCCATCTGTGACATAAGCTTTGAACCTCTTGGAAGTAAACTTGAAGTCTGGGTACCTAACGTGTTCTGCTTGGTGATTCTTCATGTAGTTTGAGATGCACATAGTAGATGGCGCTGCAATCTTTCCACGGTAACTTAGAAAATGGATGTGCGGTTTTTTACTTATTTTCATTCATATCCGGGTTTTTATTTTATATTAAGTTATTTCATTTCATACTGCATATATGGAACGTATATGGTTCGACCGTGTTAAGTGGAAAATCATACTAAAATTTATCAATTTAGCAAACTAAAACTAGTACTTCGTCCCTGTAGTTCCTGGATCAGAATAGGGCTACGATATCCCCTGCCTGTCGTAAGAGACGACTAAATAAGCTTACGGGCTCGGGCGGCTAGAGTGGGATCTCGAACCGTTTTAACAGGCGACCCTGGGAAGGACAATGGCATGTGTGGTCGCATACCGTCGCAAAGACCAGAGGGAGCCAACCTCTCACCAAGGTGGAGCCCGATACGATGTGGCAACGCCTTAAGAGGACTCCAGTTGCGTTCTTTCGGAGATCCCGGAGTCCTATTTGTAGCGCTGTAGACGCCCACCGGAAGGGTCTTAGTGCGGTAAAAATCCCACATAACACTGCGTCGCTCCCACGGCGTCGTATACCTTTTAAAGGTTTCCCCATCGAGAACAAAAAAAGACAACTGGTACTAAATGTTTCCGTGGCATCTCCCTACGTAAGGTTTTCGAAAAGAACTATCTATTGCAAGTCAGACTCAGTCTAGATTTCTAGGTAATTGGAAGGTGTCACGCGGACAAAATAGATCCAGGCGGAACCAATTACATTGTAGACTAATTGCCAATTTGGGACTAGGACTTTTAGTGCAGTCTTTTGGATACTTAATTAAGTTAGATTCGACAACATGGAAAAAATCTTAAATATAAAAAAAAAAGAATACCTATTCCAAAAAATATATTAAAAAAGAGAGATAAATTGAAGTTTGTTAGTTAGATGTGTCGAGTCGGGAATCGTACCGGAAGTTCTGTGTGGCGGGTATAGGGACCGCTCTATTATTTCCCCTATTACTACTATTACTATTATTATTCTTTAAGGTCTTCCTAAGGTGTCCCTGTAGTTCCTGGATCAAAATAGGGCTACGGCATCCCCTGCCTGTCGTAAGAGGCGACTAAAAGGGGCTTCCGGGTTGCAGACGGCTAGAGTGGGAGCTCGAACCGTTCGGTCACGCAATCCCGGGAAGGACGGTGGTATGAGCGGTGGGCCCAGCCGCCCATCTGGGAGGAGCCCCTATGGGGCAACACGCTCGGAGGATACCGGTTGAAGTCGTTTCGAGATCCCGGAGTCCTCTTTATAGTGCCAAGGACGGTTTTAGTGCAGTGAAAATCCCATATACCTAACCCTGCGTCGCCTCCACGGCGTCGGGTACTTTTTGAAAGTTTCTCCCTCGAAAACAAAAAAAAGGTATCTGTTATGGTATTAACAACTATTAGCGCTTGTTATAAAGCAGAAAAAACAAGGTCGTCTGTTTCTATGTACTTAAGTCCTCCAAGGTTCGTTTTGCAAAAAAAAACATGCGTGCGTACAAAGTACACATGTCAGAAGTGAAACTTCTTTGGCGAACTAATTTATAAATCTTGTTTATATTTATACAAATCTAAAACTTTAAATTTCCAAGATTAAGAGGAAGGGAAAAAGGCGTGATACGACGTTCGCTCTGTCTCACTTTTTCTCTCAATCTTTCTCACTCGCTTGCTCCCTACTCTCACTCCACGGCTAGTTGCTCATGCTACGTTCGCCCTGTCTTACTCTCTCTCAATCGGTCTCGATCACTCTCTCTCTCTTTTCCGACACTTCAGTTGCATACCGGCGTGACGTTTCATCTGTAAAAATTTTACCCTCATGCGCCTAAAGAAGTTTCACTTCAAAAAACGTGTTTATGTCAACTCCAACACGCGACTGACTGACTGTACGGTAATATACACATACATGAATTCAATATGTTAGGAAAGAGCAGTTGCTCGGTAAAACGTCACACTTAGCGTTACTGTTTCACACGATTTAACTCCCAATATTTTCACAAAGCAGCGCTGTTATATCTTTTCTTAAGGAGAAAACGTTAACTTGTGTTGCTACACCCGGAGTGGCCCAACGATATGTTGCCAGAAAACATGACTTTTTTATCTGACTGAAATAGCGAAGGAGTATGCAGTTCACCTGATGGTAAGTGGTCACTGCCGCTCATGGACATTTGTAATCAACTTCAAACAGAACGTGGGTTCTACCTGAAGTCAATCACAGATGCGTTGCTTCTCCCTAGGACTATAATGGTCGTCTCATATAAAAGTGTGTCGGCAATCACACCCTTCCATCGAAACGCAAGAACAGCTTCACGCTAGAAATAGGTGTGGTATCTACTTCCCCGGTCGAACTACACTGGTTCTACCACCTTCATGTTCATAATTCCTGCAAAAGTTCCACAACTAAACATTTAAGCATACTAATCGATAATCCCTTTTATTATTTTAATCTCGATATTGAAATTTGACTTCACAGTAGTGTTTGAAGTAATTTAGAGTTACAAACTCTAATATAAACAAATTCACGAATCGGGTAGCAATTAAATCAAGGTGTAATTGCCAATACGATACAAACTTTTACGAGCCGTTAAAATTAAAACCAGGCGATACACTAGAGTTATATTAGCAGTGTTCGTTTGTTTATCATCTATATATTAATACGTGAAGCAAAAATTTGTGATTCGTTTTTAAGATACTTGCCGCAGACAGAGGAGTATGAAATTACTCACGGTTATAGTTGATGTAGAGAAGGATAGCGCAATGCTAATATTTATTTCAAATAATGCGTAAAACATACATAAAATCAACTAAAAACTCATTACACTCACTATCTTGCATTTGACACAAACACATACATAATAAACGAAAGAGAACATTCAATGTCTTACAATGAAAACACATAACGTCAGAAATGTCAGTGTCTTTGTCAAAATACCCGCTATTGCTTTTAAATGCGGTTTAGCTAATTAAACCTCTTTTTATATTTAACGGGTGCGTTCAAAATAACTTGAAAATTATTTCAATTTATTTAAATAAGAGAACTATTGGTGCTTCTTTGGTATAAACGCTTTTAAAATTTCTTTCAAATGTCTGGTAGAGTTCACATACCTTTCAGAAGTTTTTCAAAGAGCTAGGTTAGCTAGGTTAGTTAGTTAGCTAGCTGTAGGTTTTCTTGTCTTTACCATTATAATAAAATATACCTAATTATTTAGTTCAATTATAATATGACGAACCGCGTGGCGCAGCGGTTACCATACCGGTCTGACACACAGTGGGTCCCGGGTTCGATTCCCGACGAGACAGGTATCTGAATGATGAGTTTAGAATCTTGTTCTGGGTCTGGGTGTTTGTGTATTCGTCTTAGTGTGTGTCCATGGCACCCATGACACAGGAGAAAATCCTAGTGTGGGGTTATGAGTGTGCGTTTTAAGTTTTAATTATAATTTATTTTTTATATCTATGTATAAGAATTTTCAAGCTTTTTAATAAGTGTGTATGAGTTATTACACCCAAGTTACCCTTATTAAAGTCACAGAAAAATACACAACAATGTTTTGTAAAACAAATCAGGATTTCTCAGATTTATGAGCGAGACGTGAATAGATTAATGTGTTTTATTTCTTTCTTTCCTTCCATTCTGACGTATAAAGGCGTCTGTCACACCTTTCAAAGCTATACTTTGATCATTTCGTTACATTAAAATATAGAAGCAAGCTACATCGGGCGTGGATTTGATCAAGACATACTTATCAAGGAAGGAGACAGAAATGCGAGACGTTACAACTGAGTCTCAGGAATAACAACGTAGGTATCTTTGTGAAAATAAGGTAAGATTTTTATCTAGGCTTTATAACAGACTAGCTCTTACCCGTGGCTTCGCCCGCATGGTCGAAGGAATTTCCTTTAATATTGTAAAATATTATATATTGTAAAATTTGTAAAATATTAATATAAAACCAAAACAATTTTTTTTCCAGCACGAATGCAAAATTCAGTTGAATTTATTAGTTGCCTTTGACTTATGTGAACGACATGTAGTATTTGATAGCGTGATTCAGAACTTGCAAATGAATTTTACTAATGCCACGTGTTAACGTCTGGAAATTATAAATATCTGGCAACTAACAAGACATCGATATTCTCATGGGAATGAGAGAGCACGGTAAAAAGTAGCCTACGCCACTCTCCACCCTCCTAATAACTATCTCCCAACATATAAACATATAAACAAGACGGGAAAGAGGAACAAACAAACACACTTTCGCATTTATTATATTAGTATGGATACCCATGGGTAGCCATATGGAATGCTCGTTTTCGGCTTCTATATCCAATGATGACTGTGTTTGATAGCATTAATGACCTCTGAAGCATAGAATCATGCATTGTTTAACAAGCGATTCAATTCCTACGCCTGATGTTGTTATAGTGTTATTTCCTGTCACACGTGTTCGTTCTCCCACGCGTGTTCCGTCAGCACGCATGCCACTTACATCTTAATATATCATACGCACACGGCACAGACTTAAACGATTTAATTCGTAGGTGTTGGCTGTACGCGCTTGCGAGACATCACGCGCGACAGGAAATAACCCAAACATAGTACTTCAATTAAGATTTACACAAGTATTTTTTTTTCGAGGGGGAAACTTTCAAAAGGTACCCGACGCCGTGAGAGCGACGCAGGGTTATGTGGGACCGCACTAAAACCCCCACGGTGGCCGTCCTCGGCGCTATAAAGAGGACTCCGGGACCTCCAAAGGACTGCAGCCGGAATCGCAATGAGCGCGTTGACCCATCGGGCTCCTCTCAGATAAGATTTACACAAGTCTAGGGGCTTCATCGGTTGTCCCTGTAGTTCAGGACCAGAATAGGACTACGGTACCCTCTGCCTGTCGTAAGAGGAGACTAAAAGGGGCTTCCGGGGTTGCGGGCGGGAAGAGTGGAAGCTCAAACCGTCCGGCCAAGCGACCCCGGGAAGGACGGCGGACGTGTGGTTGCATGCTGCCGTAAAAACCAGAAGGTGCGGTGAGCAGTTCACGCCCACTAAGGAAGAGCTTGATGGGGCACACGCTGAGGACACCTGCGTCGGTCAATTGGAGTTCCCGGAGTCCTCTTCGCGGCGTCGAGGTCGGCCACCGGGGGGGTTTTAGTGCGGTTAGAATCCCATATAACCCGCGTCGCTCCCACGACGTCGGGTACTTTTTGAAAGTTTCCCCCTCGAAAACAAAAAAAGGGGGGCTTCATCGTTTATTGCGTATAGCGTTGTATGTGTAAAGCGCACAACAAAAGCGTGTGGAATACGAAGCAGAAGTATAAAACTTTCCCTTTCGAACCGTGAAAACTTCTGGCACCTATCAAACTGTTTGGGATTTGTTGCGAGCGGAATTACTTGCTACTTTCTCTTTAGGAACGTTGAGCTAGTAACTGGGTAGAGTCCAGACACCTCACGCTTTGGACAGACAGTTGAATGACCGTCAGGCAATTCTACAAACTCTTTTGGAATTGTCTGAAAATAACCAAATAGATTCCTATTTACTTAATTAGTAATTAATCTTTTGTTCCTCTGATAAATCAAATTATTTTCAGATGCTTCTAAGTGAAACTCAAAATGTTGAAACGCGACAAACTTTTTTTTATCGGACTGAAGTAGCAAACGAGCATGGCAAGTAGTCACTGCCGCCCATGGACACCTGTAATCAATTACAGAACATGGGTTCAATCTGAAGTCAATCACAGATGCGTTGGTACTCCGGAGGACTACAATGGTCGCCTCATATAAAAGTAATAGATAAATAAAAATCGATTAGTCTACCACCATATGTTTGTGCGTAAACAACACCATTTGTTTGAATTAAGTAATTATAAGGACAATACGCGGCGCGAACAAAAATTAATATACCCTCCAAACAAAAAGCTAGCAGTAGTGACAAAAGCCACACTCTGTATGGCCATAAAGTTATAATAAACTACCTTACCAATTAAAACAAATAAAGAAAGACCACATATGTGCCGGAAAATTAAAAAATATATTAATAGAAAAATGCTATTACACGTATGACGAATTCTTAAACGATGATTTAAAAATATAAAATACAAAAAATATTTAATCTTCTAAAGTTATCAGCATTGTAATATAGTGTCTAAATAAATACGAGTATGTGAGTGCCATACATTTAGAACGCCTTAACCGGCATATTCAATTTTTGGCGCCCTTATTTTTTCATCAATTGTAATATTGAAATTGTAATCAATATTATTGTAACCCAAAAATTTACTAAATAAAGATCTTTCTTTCTTTCTTTCTATAAAATCTATACCATAGAAATATTACCAAAGGAGAAGCAAAGCCGAATACCAAATGATGTGAAACCGTTATTACACCCAAGTTGCGTTTATTGAGCCCATAAACAATTGTAGAGTCTGGCACAAAATGAGTATTTTAACAGCTTACTTTACAACACTTAAAGCTACGTTTCCCAAATTACATCGTAAACGAACGTAACAGGTATTATTATCTATTGGGGACATTTTAATCAATCAAGAGTAGAACTTTTTATGAATGTCAAACTGATTCTGAAGGTAGAACCAGCGTAGTTCGACCGGGGAAGTACCACCGCCACGCTTATTTCCAACGTGAAGCATTTCTTGCGTTTCGATGGAAGGGTGTGGTTGCCGGCACACTTTTATATGACGCGACCATCATAGTCCTCGGGAGTAGCGCGTCTGTGATTGACTTTAGATAGAACCCATGTTCTATTTGAAGTTCCCGATCGTTGTCGCAGGGCGGCAGTGACCACTTACCATCAGGTGGACTGCATGCTCGTTTGCTTGTTCAATCAGATAAAAAATGCACCACCGCCACTTGTTTTTGTTCTCGACGGGAAACCTACAAAAGGTACCCGACGCCGTGAGAGCGACGCAGGGTTATGTGGGATTTTACCGCACTAAAACTCACAGGAGGCCGTCCTCGGGATCTCCAAAGAAACGCAACCGAAATCCTCTGAGCGCGTTGCTCCATTGGGCTCCTCTCAGATGGAGAGAGATCCTCGGCTGGGCTCACCGCGTTGTCTGGTCTTCACGACGGTATGCGGCAAACCCGGCAAATCCCCCCGGTGGCCGTCCTCGGCGCTAAAAAGAAGACTCCGGGATCTCCAAAGTAACGCAACCGGAATCCTCTGAGCGCGTTGCCCCATCGGGCTCCTCCCAGATGGGCGGCTGGGCGCACCACTCCGTCTAGTCTTTACGACGGTATGTGACTACACATACTGCCGTCCTTACTGGATCGCCTGGCTGGACGGTTCTAGCTAACACTCCAGCTGCCAGCAACCCCGGAAGTCCCTTATAGTCGCCTCTTACGACAGGCAGGGGATGCCGTAGCCCTATTCTGATTCCGGAACTACAGGGACAACAACGGAACCCTATTGCAAGGACTTTCCTGTCCGTCTGTCTGTCACCAAGCTGTATCTCATGACCGTAACAGCTAGACGGTTGAAATTTTCACTGATGACGTATTTCTGTTGTCGCAATAACAAATATTACAAACAGAATAAAATAAATATTTACGGGGTGCCATACAAAACATGATTTTTTTGCTGACTTTTATATGCTTTCTACACGCACACTAGGATTTTCTCCAGTGTTGTGGATACCATGGACACACACAAAACGAATACACAAACACCCAGACCCAGAGCATGAATCTAAACTCATCATTCAGATACCTGTCTGGCCGGGAATCGAACCCGGACCCCATTGCGCGTAAGACCGGTATGGTAACCACTTTGCCACGCAGGTCGTCATAATACGGAACCCTTCGTACACGAGTCCGACTTGCACTTAGCCGTTTATTTTCATTATAATAAGTTCGCTTGTTAAGCCCTCCTGTGTTCTGGTTTGTGGTAAGGAAGAAATACCATTCCAAAGCGATCCAATTTAGCCCTCAAGGCATTTATGTCCAATTTATTGTAACTATTTATAGAAAAAGGCAAACGACCGTAAAATAAATGATTTGTATCTTCTATGAGGTAAATATAATAATTCGAAGAAAATATTATGTTTACGGAAAATAATGAGGCGTTAGCTATTCAACAACCCATAAATTACTAAACTTAGACGATATTTATGAAATTGATAAAAATTTTTGTGGCAAATCTTTATTTTTGTAATAATAACAAAATCGTCCTTCTCCCCCTTTTTCTGATCGCAGTCGCTATACTTAAAAATTATATTGCCTACTCGCTGACCCTGCGAAATTCGTTACTCCTAAAAGTCAAAAGTCTAAAATTATCAGTATTTTCCCACTATATAATACATAAAAACCTTCCCCTTGAATCACTGTATCTATTAAAAAAAGCTACGTTAAAATCCGTAGCGTGGTTTTAAAGTTCTAAGCACACATAAGGGGCAGACAGTGGGAAGCGACTTTGTTTTATACTATGTAGTGATGTCACGCCACTCAGTCGACTCCAAAAATGTCATATGTTATAATCCGTCAAGTCATTTGGGCTCTAGCGCGTGCCAAAAAAATTTTTTAAGGTAGTACCTAGAACCAGTGTAGTTCGACCGGGGAAGTACCACCGCCACACCTATTTCTAGCGCGAAGCATTTCTTGCGTTTCGATAGAAGGGTGTGGTTGCCGGCACACTTTTACATGAGGCGACCATCATAGTCCTCGGGAGTAGCAACGCATCTGTGTTTGATTTCAGATAGAACCCATGTTCTGTATGAAGTTGATTACAGGTGTCCATGAGCGGCAGTGACCACTTACCATTAGGTGGACTGCATGCTCGTTTGCTACTTGAGTCAAATAAAAAAAAAAAAAGATACACCAATATACATAGAAACATACATACATACATACTAGTGATGTAACGAATGTCTTTATTTGAACATTCGCGAATGCGAATGTGGTTTTTAAGCTTCGCATAGCTTTTATCGTGGGCTTTGAGCGCGGCGACCGAATCAAGAAATTTCGTAACAAAAAAACCTAACACCTTCCACTCCGCCTCCATGTAGCACGGCCGAGCGTTCGCTTGTATGTATATAGTACGACAGTACGAAGCTCACGCGGATAGAGTCAAGCTGGTCGCAAATCGGACAAATATATAGCAGCTGTTTTTGAGAAAGTATATAGTATCAAAGAAAGAAACTTCAAATAATATCAAAGAAAAAATACTGCATAATTAAGTTGATAAAAATGCTATAGTAGCTTTACCGCGGCAGTCCCCGAGTGCCGCACGCTTTTTGAAGTGAAACTTCTTTAGGCGCATGAGGGTAAAATTTTTACAGATGGTATGCAACGGAAGTGTCGGAAAAGAGAGAGAGAGTGATCGAGACCGATTGAGAGAGAGTAAGACAGGGCGAACGTAGCATGAGCAACTAGCCGTGGAGTGAGAGTAGGGAGCAAGCGAGTGAGAAAGATTGAGAGAAAAAGTGAGACAGAGCGAACGTCGTATCACGCCTTTTTCCCTTCCTCTTAATCTTGGAAATTTAAAGTTTTAGATTTGTATAAATATAAACAAGATTTATAAATTAGTTCGCCAAAGAAGTTTCACTTCTGACATGTGTAGGTACTTTGTACGCACGCATGTTTTTTTTTACGTTTAGGTTGTAGAGGGGCGGAGGATCTGAATTAAGCGATCTTTTTGTTTGTTCGTCAAACTGCAGTATCATTTGAATACGGATGGATTTTCGACCTTTTTTCGCAATATTCGCAAAACATTCGCACCAATTCTTGCGAATGCAATCACAAACTCATACATTTTATCATACATATTCGTTACTTATCTCATAAATACATCCGTTTGAAACACATTGCTTCTCTCTTCTTCTGCAGTAGGATAAAAAGTCTAATAACAATAAGGGTCTGGTCATAATGAGCGTATGTATCGACCAGCCGGATATTGAAGAGGCCCGCGTTTATAAACCCTTTTTATTGGAGCAAGAAGATGTCCACTGCTCAATATTTGTGTGGTCTAAGTTACAAGCGACAAGTTGTTTACCAATTGTCCACCAATTCGCATTTGGCCAGCCGGGGGACTATGGCCTAAACTCTCTCATTTTCAGAGAAGACCCGTGCCCAGCAGTGGGATAATAATGTGATGACGAGAAGTTACAAGCGATTGTACGTTTAATATTATTTAGCAAGACCATTCGTTTATACACTGCTGTCCATGGGATTTTGTCCATTCTGCGGTCGTCTAGACGTAGTGGTACCCTTGAAGAGAAATTAAAAAAGGTCTCTTTAATATAACTTGATATTATATGATTTTAGACTAGTATTATCGCGGAATTGGTACTCACGATATGCGGTTTATGAATTCTTATAGAATTCTTTTTGCCGATATTTCGACCCAGTTGCATGAATCGTGGTCACGGCCAAACTGCGGTAGCGGGGAGAAACCGTTGACAAGCACTAGTGGTAAATTAACCTATCTACCCTACGTCTAGTTCGTTTTTCTTTTTTAGGTTCCATATCACACACAACACTAACTGTATCCTTACGCACCACACTTTGCACTATTTGCGATTTACATAAACTAACCACCGGATTCAACGCTTGTGCAAGTTTAAAACCATATTCTCTGTTAAAATTCTTAGGATGTTTTTTGATCTCTATAGCTTCTCTTACTAAACGTGGGAAGTAATGACGCTCAGCGGAGATCACCTGAGGTTTATGCAGTTCGATCCAGTGGTTAGAGCCGGAATTAAGGATGTGTTCAGCTACCGCAGATTTTTTCGGGTCAATATTTTTTTTTTTGACTGCGCTGATGTGTTCTTTAATCCGTTGCAACTGGGTCGAAATATCGGCAAAAAGAATTCTATAAGAATTCATAAACCGCATATCGTGAGTACCCGTTAAGTATCATAATGAAACTTGATATTAAGCGAGATACCCCTTCCCCTACGTGAGATTAGATAAATTCATCCAGACCTCTCCTCTCTAAATGTTCCAAGGAATTAATGGATTCCTAAATATTACAAATAGAAGAGAATCAGAACACAGCACCATTTAAAACATTCACGAAAGAAATAGGTGTCAAAATAACGGATCGTTCATTGGTTGTTCAAGTGGGTCCAGGTAATGACCGTCCCCCATTGTAAGATAAACAAATTTAAAATTTTAGATATAAGATAACCTAATTATTGGTACATTTCCACAGGGCAGCGATTTGGCTCATTTATTCTATTTATAATTGTAAATTTTAGTAAATAAATTGTAAATTTGGGTTATATATTATAATTCGATATTACTGATTAATTTACATGAAATATATAAATTTATTTAAGACTTAGATAACCTAAGCTACTTTAATTCTGTCTGCTGTTCAATGCTCAATGCAATCCTTTGATGTGTAAGAGACTTTATTCTTTTTTTTATAAGATTGAAGTAGAAAAGCAAGTATACAGCCCACTTGATATTATTGTAACCAATCGCTGCCGCCCATCGTCATCTGTGAGCAGCTTAATAGAGAACAGGCTCTATCTGAAGTCAATCACAGATGTGTTGCTACTCTTGAGGACTAAGATCCCCAGATGGAAGGATGTGCCGACAACCACATCCTTCCATTGAAGTGCAAGTACTGATTCACGATAGAAGTATATATCTCCCTGGTCGATCTGCTCTGGTACTACCATCTGGTAAACCTGATAACCAACGTTTGGCAAAGTTTCATATAAAAATCCTGAAATCAGCCAATGCTAGTACGACTAGTAAATTTCGCACAGCGAAACGCTTATCACTTGTACCGTGTACCCAAGCCAGTGTGTGATCGTAAAACACAGCGGCCCTGCTTCAGCCATAAAGCGCAGATTCCGCGGACATCTATAGATGAATTGGTCCTTTTTTATTGCGCAAGTGGATAAGTAGCCTTAAGAAGTTAGACCTATATATCTCTGCTTTTATATAGGTACTTTAAGTAAGAAGAATTTAGAAGCAAAAGAAAAACTAAGTGGTCCAGAATGTAGTTGCCACTGCCAACCACGAATCTGTAATAGAGTAAGATGAGATTAGAGTCTTATCTGGGATTGGCTAATAATGCGTTACAACCCCGAAGAAGGAAGTTAGAATGCTTAGGATGAGTGGGTATACCTCAACACACCCTCAAGACATTCTTTTATTAATCTTTATCTTTGTTTCAAGGACTCTTCAGAATAACGAGTAGTGCAGTTGTTTCTTATTAGATGCAAGACAGATAAATAGCCGTCGGAAAAGCATTTTAAAGCAATCATCACAAAGTCATTACACTTTAATTCCATCTAATAGCCTTTTGAGGTCTACTGATTTTTTTATTTGATTTTATTTAACTAGCAAACGAGCATGCAGACCACCTTCAAATATGAATAATTAAGTAATATGAATAATTTAATTAATAATTTATTTTAATAATCTATAGTATTTTTGCCTATATTCACGGCACCTGGCAGCAAGGTGGCGGTCGCTGTGGGTGTTGATGGTAAACAAGAAGTCGAAGACAGAAGACACACTTTCGGTACACTTTCATATGAGGCGACCATCTTAATCTTCGGGAGTAGCAAGGCATCTGTGACTGACTTCAGATTGTACCCTTGGTCTGTGTGATTTACACATGCCCAAGAGTGACACTGACCGCATACCATCAGGTGGACTGCAAGCTCGTTTGCTTGCTACTTCAAATTTATAAAAAAGCACCACAAGTTAATTATGTACATTCACTTATAACACATAAATAGGGGATGTTAATTAGGGTAATTTTTGCGACAATTACACTCCCTCTCCACTCTTAGTGAGGTGTAATGAGATTTGTTTCGACCCTCCCACCCAATTAGGAGAAAAACATGTTGTGCTTAATCCATTTATCGCAATTTCACAGATTTTTACAGATAAAGAATGTGATTTGATGAGATACTACCGAATCCCCCCTTTTCTCCTAAATCACTTCGGTTATTAATGATCCCTATGCAAGGGAATGAAAATCTTGATAATAAGTAAACAAAAGCTTTCTATACTCATACTCCATACTCATAAGGCAAGATACTGGAGCTAACTTTCATTACCATGTAAAAAATCATGATTGTAATTATATAAAAAAAAAATGGATATAAATAAGAAAAAAGACAAACCCGCTGAGTTTCTTGCCGGATCTTCTCAGTTGAGGTCGTTTTCCGATCCGGTGGTAGTGTAAGAAAAAAAAATGTAACTGACAATTTGTAAGTGCCCCCGTAGGCCTATACAAAATAAAGACATTTCATTTCATGGAATTTTCTCCCGATTCTTGGTTACCATAGACACACAGAAAGACGAATATGCAAACACCTAGACCAGAAAAATAACCTAAATTCATCATTTAGAAACTTGTCTAGCCGTAGATCGAACCCGGAACCCACTGCTTGTCAGACCGATGGGTTAATTTCGCGCGCATCATTGATAAGTGACGGTCCTAGTTGGTTTCGTCTGCAAATTCCTTTTTACCTTTTTTTTTAAAGGTGGTAGAACCAGTGTAGATCGACCGGGGAAGTACCACCGCCACACCTATTTCTAGCGTGAAGCAGTTCTTGCGTTTCGATAGAAGGGTGTGGTTGCCGTCACACTTTCACATGAGGCGACCATCATAGTCCTCGGGAGTAGCGACGCATCTGTGATTGACTTCAGATGGAACCCATGTTCTATATGAAGTTGATTATAGATGTCCATGGGCGGCAGTGACCACTTACCATCAGGTGGACTGCATGCTCGTTTGCTACTTCAGTCAAATAAAAAAAAAAACCTCAGTAATGTAAAACGTGGGATAAACTTCTTTCCGAGGTATTCCCGGAACGCTATATCATTAGGCTTGTTAAAAAGGAGCGAAAAGTTTTTCATCAAAACTGCGATGCTTTCGTATCTGATGTAGCAAATATGACTACTTTTGACGTGAAACGTCTTTAAAATCGATACCATATGCAGGGTACCATGTCAGAAAATCGGATTGTAACAAATTAGTCTACATAATTTGACCTTAATTACTCAAAAACGATTCGTCGTAGAAACATGAATTTAGTGTCAGTATTTAGCGTATACAGTCAGATCATATCTCTCGTCAACCCATTATTGTCTCACTGCTGGGCACGGGTCTTCTCTCAGAATGAGAGAGTTTTAGGCCATAGTCCACCGCGCTATTGCGAATTGCGCCACCGCCAAGTGCGAATTGGTGGACTTCACACATCTCCGAGAACCTTTTTTTTAAGAACTCTCGGGTGTGTAGGTTTTCTAACGATGTTTTCCTTCACCGAAAAGCAGTGATAATATTCTAATACGCACAAAGTTTTAAAAAAATCAGTGGTGTGTGCCTGGGTTTGAACCTTGGACCTCCCTATCGAGAGGGCAAGTTTCAGTCATTAGGCTATCACTGCTCTCAGTTCATATATATAGCGTATATATAGAATTGAAGTAGCAAACGAGCATGCTACCTGATGGTAAGTGGTCACTGCCGCCCATAGTCATTAATAAGCAACTTCAAATAGAACATGATTTCTTTCTTAAGTCAATCCCAGATGTGTTGCACTCCTGAGGAGTAAGATGTTCAACTCATATGAAAGTAACACACTCATCCACCGGAGTCCTCTTTGCAGTTCCGAGGACGACCGTCAAGGGGCTTTAATCCGGTAAATTCTACATCACTCAATGTCGCAAATGGTTGTGTACCTTTCAAAGGTTTCGTTGTCAAAAGGTCGCCTACATAATTGCAGGTCGCTCCTAAAGGGCTGTGTACTTTTTGAAGGTTTCCTCATCAAAAGGTCGCCTACATAATTCAACATCAATCCTAAAATACTGTGTACCTTTTGAAGAATTCCTCATCGATAGCTCACCTACCACAAGATAGATCGAAGACCTGAAGAAGACAGCGGAAAACCAGCACTCAGGACGTACAGAGTCGGTTGGAGTTAATTTTAGAGCAGGCCTATGTTCTGGCACGCATGGACCTCAAAAGGCTGATGGAGACACCTCTATAATATGCCGTTTATCTCAGAAATTAAAATTACGGACTTATGAAGCACCGAAATAAAAATTAAGCAGAAAACGATGCACGAAAATACTGCATTTAAAGCATTACGAGTAATTTTAGTGTAAGCGTACTTTCGCACTGTCATTTAATATTAAATCCAGATTAAGCTTATCGAATGGAATCAGTTGCATCTTTGCCTTTTGAAAATGGGTATGACTCATTTTTGCCAAATGGACCCTTTTTACAAAAATTGTTAAATAAAGATATATTTGATGGGTTTCCATTTTTACCCGTTACATTTTTAAACGCGGATAAAACTGCAAAGCACAGCTTGTGATGAATATATCTTCTTCTCGTCAACCCATTATTGTCCCACTGCTGGGCACGGGTCTTCTCTCAGAATGAGAGAGTTTAGACCATAGTCCACAGCGCTGGCCAAGTGCGAATTGGTGGACTTCACACACCTCCGAGAACTTTTTTTTTTACGAACTCTCGGGTGTATAGGTTTCCTCACGATGTTTTCCTTCACCGAAAAGCAGTGATAATTAATTTCTAATACGCACATAAATCTGTGGTGCGTGCCTAGGTTTGAACCTCGGACCTCCCAATCGAGAGGGCAAGTTTTAACCATTAGGCTATCACTGCACTGATGAATATATCTAGTTATAAGTTACTTTTGTTTTTGTATTATTTGTATTTGTCTTTCCTATGAAGTACTTATACTATGTCTTCGTAAAAGTTCCACAAAATTTATGTTTTAGTCTTTTGTGAAGTCTGTATTGTAAATACTGCGATAGCGTGTTTCAGCATGCTAGTAGCGCCATCTCTTGACGAACCCGGTCGAACTAGATTGGTCCACTACTTGGTAAATTTACTATATCATTTTGGTAGTAGGTACTTTGAATATTTTCCGTGAATTTTCTTTAAAATTTCCATCCTGTCATCAGTTGACATGATTGTCTTTGATTTTAAATTATTAGTTATATATATATAAATGAATGTTTTTCTGTATGTCCTCTATCGAATCGTAAACTGTTCATTTGATCATGTGTGATGATCTTTAACAAAGTTGTCATTCATGAGCTCTCGAAGGCTTCTGGAGTACTTTATTTTTTTTTGTGAAAGCATACCAACGCGCGCAGAGTACACCTAGTTAGTTAATATTATACAACTGCAACGGCCTTACAGTGTGCACTAACCTTTATCCTGCATACTTAAACTTAATGTACTCTTAGTATGTTAAAGAGAATTGTAAAGTAGGGTGTAGACAGTGGAGTTCTCTACTTTCAAATATACTAGAGACTTTATATTAGAGACTATATATTATTACATAGTTATATACAGTCTAAGTAGGGTATATAAAAGTTGCTTTATGGTTGTCATGTCATACGAAATAGAGGCCTTGAATTGCAATTTTTTTATTTGAAGTAGCAAACGAGCATGCCGTCCACCTGATGGTAATTGGCCACTGCCGCCCATGGACATCTGTAACAACTCCATACAGAACATGGGTTCCATGAAGTCAATCACAGATGCGTCACTATGATGACTCCCGAGGACTATGATGGTTGCCTCGTGTGAAAGTGTGCCGGCAACCACGCCCTTCCAACGAAACGCAAGAACTGCTTCACGCTAGAAATTAGGTGTGGCAGTGGTACTTCCTCGGTCGAACTAAACTGGTTCTACCACCTTGTCAGGAAATCATTTCAACCTTACCTTTATACCAAAAGGAAGCTCTTCAAATGGAAATACAATTTTGTATTAGAATTACAGATTAAAGTTCTTATAAGTGTGCGGCATTGATTAATGATCAAGGTATTTCGTTACGGGAAAATAATATTTTCTTTGTAAACTCTCGCATTTCCAACGAAATTAGCTGCCGACGCGTAAAAACAACTTTTCCGCCTGTTAGGGTACCGTGGCTTTAATCAATAACCCTTTGATATTAAAAAATTGAGTGACAAGGTCAAAAATCTTAACTTATTACTGTTCTTTCACTATATTATGCATGTATCATACAAACCTCTGGAATCACTCTATCAACAAAAAAACTGCATTAAAATCCGTAGCGTAGTTTTAAAGATCTAAGCATACATAGGGACAGACAGCGGGAAGCGGCTTTGTTTTATACTATGTAGTGATTAGTAGGGATTGCTCACAGAAGTCAATGAGCGGAAATGATCACTTACTATCAGTTGTTACTTCAGCCATAAAATAATACGGAACCATTATAATATTCTGTTAACGAACTTGGCTCCAAGTAAATTTACTTTCCTGACATTGATCGGACTGGTAATCAAATTCTCCTCGTTTTATATTGGATAATGGCTGTTGTTCAGTTTTCTTGTTTACTCAACATGAAACTCGATATCTGTTCGAATCGACATTATTCTAATATATATTCATCAACCTATTACTAAAATCGGTTGTTTCTGTAATTAGTTAAATGTCAAAGTGTAGCCAATCCTGCCAAACGTGCCTCTTGTTTAGCCAAATGTAAGGCAAGATACTGGATAAGGCTTTTATTACCCATGTAATAACAAGATGGTAAAAAAATTAGTTTCTTGCCGGATCTTCTCAGTTGAGTTCGTATTCCGATCCGGTGATAGTGTATAAAAAAATGTAACTGACGATTTGTAAGTACCCCTTAGACATATGCAAATTAAAGACATTTCATTATTATATAAACGCCGATATGTCCATGGGCGGCAGTGACCACTTACCATCAGATGGACGTTCAGTAGTAACTTAAATGTTATAAATAATACGGAACCATTATAATATTCTAGTAACGAACTTGGCTCCAAGTAAATTTACTTTCCTGACATTGAACGGACTGGTAATCAAATTCTCCTCGTTTTATATTGGATAATGGCTGTTGTTCAGTTTTCTTGTTTACTCAACATGAAACTCGATATCTGTTCGAATCGACATTATTCTAATATATATTACTAAAATCAGTTGGTTTCTGTAATTAGTAAAACACTTTAAGTGTTGCCAATCCTGCCAAACGTGTCTCTTGTTTAGCCAAATGTAAGTCAAGATACTGGATAAGACTTTTATTACCCATGTAAAAACAAGATGGTAAAAAAAATAGTTTCTTGTCGGATCTTCTCAGTGAGTTCGTATTCCGATCCGGTGATAGTGTATAAGAAAATCTAACTGACGATTTGTAAGTGCCCCTTAGACATATGCAAAATAAAGCCATTTGATTGTTATATAAACGCCGATATGTCCATGGGCGGCAGTGACCACTTACCATCAGATGATGGACGCTCAGTAGTAACTTAAATGTTATAAAATAATACGGAACCAGTTTAATATTCTGTTAACGAACTTGGCTCCAAGTAAATTTACTTTCCTGACATTGAACGGACTGGTAATCAAATTCTCCTCGTTTTATATTGGATAATGGCTGTTGTTCAGTTTTCTTGTTTACTCAACATGAAACTCGATATCTGTTCGAATCGGCATTATTCTATTATATAGTCATCGACCTATTATTAGAATCGGTTGTTAAAGGCATCAGAGAAGGCTACAATGTTTGTCAGGTGGTAGAACCAGTGTAGTTCGACCGGTGAAGTACCACCGCCTCACCTATTTCTAGCGTGAAGCAGTTCTTGCGTTTCGATGGAAGGGCGCTGGTTGCCGGCACACTTTCACATGAGGCAACCATCATAGTCCTCGGGAGTCATCATAATGACGCATCTGTGATTGACTTCATGGAATCCATGTTCTGTATGGAGTTGTTACAGATGTCCATGGGCGGCAGTGACCACTTACCATCAGGTGGACTGCATGCTCGTTTGCTACTTCAGTCAGATAAAAAAAAAATCAAATTCCCTAGTTTTATATTGGACTAGTTGACCCGGCGAACTTCGTCTAAAAGTCAAAAATCCCACGTCGCTCCCACGGCGTCGGGTACCTTTTGAAGGTTTCCCCCTAGAAAAAAAAGGTACGTTGACACGCGGGTCATCAAAAACATGAAAAACACCTTTTAAATAGTTATTAAAAGTATCTGTTCTAAAATACAACAGACACTTAGCGTGAAACCATTTTTACACAATTACCTTTGCACCATGACCTCGGTGTCGAAAATACTATAACAGAATTGGTTTTACGAGGGCTTTTACTTTTATTAGTAGATAGCAATTTTTATGACCCACTGTTTGTACGCATTTAATGTCCCAATTTATTAATGTATGGACTTAGATTGAAATGGGACTTGTCGTTGTATTGGGGTTTATGGCCTGTTAAGAAGTTGCTGATTGTGTTCGTTCATTAAGACTTCTAGTGAATGTACCCGTCGCACAGATTAATATAACTAGTCAGCCGTCGCAGTGGTCAAAATTCGACCGTAATTCCACTCAAAAACTAAATATAACATTGTCCAAAGTAGCACGATTATTTCTCAAATTCAATTAAATGGTATTAATTTTCAAGTGACTTTAAATACTGAGGTTTTATTGACTAAGCTGCATTTAAAAGCAATAACGGGTATATTGACAAAGACATCTGACATTTTTAACGTTACATGTTTTCATAGAAAAAATGTTAGTATTGCGTGCTTTTGCTCTTCATAAACTATAATCGTGCAAAATTCCATACTTCTTCGTCTGGGGCATGTTTCATAAAAACGGAACCCAAGTTTTCGCTTCACGTATTAATTTATAGATACGTACATTTTTTATAAATGGATTAAATAATATTAAAATTAAAAACGCCTACTCAATTTTCAATATAAGTAGTCTTGCGTGTTGCTATTTTTAAATTGTAGGGGCTAATATTTTCTTTATAAACGTAATAATTATAAAAAGCATATGGAGCTGCGAAGGGTTTTTCTACGTTAAGAACATAAAAGAAAATAAATTATATCCAGGAGATAAGTTGCAGCGTTTGTGAAGTTATTGATTTGTAGCTATCATCAACCACCATGAACATCCAAGCAGTGGCGGTGTAAGACTTAAATTTAATGAGGGCAAGTTACAATTTTCGAAGCCCTCTGTTTAAAGTCGCATTGCAGTTTGTCGACCAAAGAAAGGTCGCCAAATTTACTGCCTCCGGCCCCCAAAAACAAGTCTTGGAAAAAAAATCTGCGTGTGACGCGAAGTCCTCAGCGCCACGAGGCCGTAGGCCGTTTTTTAGAGGACACCATATTTAATTAAACTTATGCTTTACATTTCGCTGAATGCGATATCAGATTTTAAGTTAAGTATGCAATATAAAGGTCCCAAATATTTAATTACATTTATAATTTCACGAACATATATGAATCTTGTGGAAAAATATCGGATTGATCCGAAGATGCGTTGCTACTTCTGAGGACAGTTACCTCATATAAAGTGTGCCGGCAATCACATTCTTTCATCAAAACGCAAAAACTGCTTCATGCTAGAAAAAAATGTGGGGTGATGGCGGTCTAACTACACTGGTTCTACCACCTGGTCAAACCGATTACCCCGTAAACATGGCACATCACTAAAATAAGGCTTTCTAACGCTTTCTACACTCATAGCCCCACACTAGAATTTTCTCCTGTGTCGTGGTGGTACCCACATAAGACAAATACGCAAACACCCAGACCCAGAATGAATCTAAAATCGAAAGATTTCGTTCAAATGACAAAATTCTGTTAAATAAAATCGTCCTAACTTATAACAAAAGCTATTGTATAAGTTTCACCAACTTTCTTGGCCGTTTAACTGTCCACTCACAAGCGTGTTTGAATCCAAATATTTGAGGCCCCATTGAAATTGAAGTTTATCGGTAAACATCTTAAAACTCTGAGTTGCCTATTGTGGATGATATGTCGAGGTATTGTGACTGTATGTTTGATATGAAAACAAAGAAAATACAATAATTTGAGAATGTTTGTTGTAAATTTATTACTGTACAGCAGTGGTGCTGGGAACGGTTAGGGAACCGTGTTGAGAAGAGGGTAGTTTAAAGGGGGAAGGGGGGTTCGTCGTCAACCCATTACTGTCCCACTGCTGGGCACGGGTCTTCTCTCAGAATGAGAGAGCTTAGGCCATAGTCCACCGCGCTGGCCAAGTGCGAATTGGTGGACTTCACACACCTCCGAGAACTTAGTTTTTTTTTTAAAGAACTCTCGGGTGTGTAGGTTTCCTCACGATGTTTTCCTTCACCGAAAAGCAGTGATAATTAAAGTATAATACGCACATAAATCAGTGGTGCGTGCCTGGGTTTGAACCTCGGACCTCCCGATCGAGAGGGCAAGTTTTAACCATTAGGCTATCACTGTTCCACCACCGTTGGAAGGAGGTTAGTAGAGTGGAATAGGTAGAGTAGGGAAAGTACAGGGAACGTAAAATCGTCCCTGTATCCCTGGCTGTTGTAAGAGGCGACTAAAAGGGGCTTCCGGGGTCGCGGGCGGCTAGAGTGGGAGCTCGAACCGTTCGGTCAGGCGACCCCGGAAAATACGGCAGTATATGTGGTCGCATACCGTCGTCAAAATCAGATGAAACGGTGAGCCCAGCCGCTCACCTGGGGGGAGTCCCATGTGCTAACGCATTCAGAGGACACCGGTTGCATTCCTTTGAAGATCCCGAGTCCTCTTTGTAGCGCTGAGGACGGCCACCGGAGGGGCCATTACACCCTGCATTACTCCCACAGCGTCGGGTACCTTTTGAAGGTTTCCCCCACGAAAAAAAGGGGTAGAGGGCTTTAGGTCTAAAAGCAACGCATTTGTTATGTATGAACAAGTAGACGATATACATCTGAGAGCATTCCCTTTAAGAACTCTCAGACGTGTGGGTTTTCGTACAATGCGTTTCTTTGGCTTTATTGTAAGTGGTAATTAATAACAAAGTCAATTAGCTTTAAGAATTCTGATTAGCTGCGAAGAGAGACCTAAAGCTGGGTATTGGGTTATAAGTATATGTATGACGACCCACGTGGCGCAGCGGTTACCATACCGGTCTGACGCGCAATGGGTTCCGGGTTCGATTTCCGGCTAGACAGGTATCTGGATGATGAGTTTAGATTCATGTCCTGGGTCTGGGTGTTTGTGTATTCGTCTTGTGTGTTTCATGGTACCCAGGATACAAAATAAAATCCTAGTGTGGGGCTATGAGTGTAGAAAGCGTGATTTTTTTAAATCTTCTAAAATATACACACTAGATTATTACCGCAGCTCTGCCCGCTTTGATCACGTGTACTATAGTAATGAGCATCTCATGTCTTACCCTAGATCATAAACTATGTTTTTGTCAAATGTCAGCGAGATCCAAGAGAAGCCAGCAATCACACCCTTCCATCGAAACGCAAAAAATGTTTTCACGTTAGAAATAGGTGTGGCGGTGGTAATTCCCCGGTCGAGCTACACTGGTCCTACCAGCTAAATATATACTCAAAATCTTTCACATTTATAGATTTGAAAAGAATTTAATAATTCCAATTCCTTAACGGTAAACAATTCCTATCAATCTATTTTTCTCTTTTCTTTTATATTTTCAAAACTCTCAGGGCCATTCGCTGTCCGTGTAACTTTCTGTTTGGTCCCTGATATTTGATCTACGAAGTTTGTGCAAACATTCCAAAGTTGGACTTACCCGCGGACATTATATCAACTTTGTATTGAATGAAAATCATGTTAGTTTAATGTTTTTCTTTCATAAGATTGTAGTAATAACAGAGAATGTAGTCGATCTGATGCCAATGAATGTATTCATCTGCTTTTTGCCATCTATCTATCTATTCTCATTTTACTGGTGATAGTTTACGAAAAAAAAACTCTGACAATTTGTAAGTGCCACCGTTGGACTATACAAAAAGAAAATAAAGACTCTATATTTCATTTGAAAAACTGCTGGACGTAGGCTTCTATTAATGAGGGTCTGGTGAGGGGACGAGCATGTAGTCCACCTGATGGTAAGTGGTCACTGCCGCCCATGGACATCTGTAATCAACTACATACAGAACATGGGTTTCATCTGCAGTCAATCACACAGTCATCACGTTGCTACTACCTAGGACTATGGTCTATGGTCGCCTCACGTGAAAGTGTGCCAGAAACCACACTCTTCTATCGAAACGCAAGAAATGCTTCACTGTGGTACTTTCCCAGTCGAACTAAACTGGTTCTACCACCTTGATGCTAAAAATATGTTTGGCGGTGGTACTCTGGACATAGGTGTGGCGGTGGTACTCTAGAAATAGGTGTGGCGGTGCTACTAAAATCATATCAATATCATCAATCAATCAATCAATGATCAATGTATCATAGAAGAGTTGCCATCCATAGTCTTTTAGCGAAACAGAACTGCTTTACGCTAGAAATAGGTGTTGCAACTATTCCATCGAACTTTAAAGATTGAATTATTTATGTTCCGTCAGTGAAATCACCTATTTCTGTCCAAACTCTTACCCGATCTGGTGTTGACTGCAGGCGTGTCTCACGGTTGCAGACTGGTCTCTCAAAACGAACTACAGGTACCGGTTGTATATGTTCGTGTAATATCGGGACTAGAATAGAGCTACCACTTCCCTTGCTCGTCGTAAAATAAGAGTAAAAGGTGTCTTTGGGGTTGCAGTTGCCATGTGTTGCTAGAACCGTTCAGCCAGCAATACGGTGAAAAATTACGGTATGAGTTGCGAAACCGTCGTTAACACCAGTGTCTAAATATCTATCTGAGCAGAACCTGAAAGTGAAACGCGTTCAGAGGACTCCGGAGATCCCGTGCTCGCAGCGGAGGATGGTACCGGAGGAATTATTTAAGTATCTTGAGAAAGTTTTTTAAAAAGAAGATTTCGAGTTCGATGACCTTGCAAAGCTTAAGCTGATATTGGAGCTTATTGAGACTCAATGACTATTGGAGCGAAAGTAGATGCTCTAATTAAATCTAATTTAAATTTATGCAAAGCAATGGAATCTAGAATCTGAATAAATAATCTTAAACCGTTGATGTAAATTCATTACGCTAAGTCTGAAACATTCTACTTTTTTTTTTTTTTTTTTTTTAATAATAAAATTACAGCTCCACAGACGGATCGTCCGTGCCTTTTTTCATATAGCATTCATTTTGTCAGTCTTAGTGTTTTAGCTCCACTTAAGCCTCCGTTGTCACCATCATCCAGAGGGCGGTGGTGGCAGCGTTGGCTTTACAAAAAAACCTTAATATTTACTTACTCTATACATAGGACCTTATATATATAATATGTGTATAATAATACCTTATTTAACTTTTACATAATGATTCTGGTTATTTACTACATATATTTTTTTAATTCACATGGATAATATTGCTCTATTTCTATTTCTTTCCGGAGGCCACGTCGAGCTTGCGCTTAGCTATAGTGTTTATTGCATTTGGGTCCCCGCTGCGGATTGCCATGGAGGTGTTGTAGTCCTCCAGCCTTTCGTCGGTGACAGTCATAGCTCTTGCGATGAACTGAGCTATGGCGTCGTCGCTGCAATCGGTGTAGTAAATGCAGCTGATAGTATGACGCGATATTGCCACTACTGCGTGGGGGACACTGTCGTGCACTTGCAGAGGTTTTGAGGTGGTACGTACAATCACCACTGACTCATACGTTTGTCCCTGTGCTTCATGTATGGTCAGAATGCGCGACTCCTCCCCACTCCCAAAGCCCTCTTTCTTCAGACTCTCTTTCTCAGCTTGGGTGTGTACCAAATAGAGAGTCCTATCGAGGTTCTTTGGAATCTGCGCATCCGTGTACCTTTTCAGCTTGAGGGATCTCATACGTGGCGTGGACGAGTATATGCCGCTGTATACCTCGCTAAGGGCATACGCTACGTCCACAGGGTTCCTGTGCGTGCACAGCAGTTCTTGGCTAATCCCGGTTGAATGGTTCGGGCGGCAATATTGTAATTTGAAAAGGTTGTTACGCTCGATGAACGGGAGCTGGTTGACATCTCCGAGGAGCACCACTTCTATCGCTCCGGTAAGTCTTATCGCCATCACGATGGCCCCGAAATGGTTCATAATATTTATGAAATGAAAATGAAATATTTATGAAATATTTGTCTTGAGTGCTGCGTCCAATCGTATCACGAAGGTGATGGCGTTATGGTCCGATGTTGTCATATTTCTGTCTACTCTCCAATTTTCGACTCTCCCGAGGAGCGACCTACTGCATGCCGTCACATCTACTATGCTTGCAAAAAGTCTGTCGCCCCTATAGGTTTCGAATGTTGGTGTTTTCCCGGTATTTAAGACCTCTAGTTCCATTTCGTTCAGGAAGGTACTATAGGCTGTTCCTCTTGGGTTTTCTCTGCTGCTTCCCCACCAGTGGCTCCAGGCATTAACGTCCCCCGCCACAATGATGTTACATGATTTTAGTTTCTGACACGCTATTCGTGTGCGCACCAGGTAGGGATCTATTTCTTGGTCTCCCTCGAAATAGACTGACACGACTCCAATCTTGATCTGACCCGCTGTGATGAGGGCTGCCGCCTCAGTTTCGGTGACCAGCTGGCTGTCCATGGTGACTTCCAACTGTTCGTCGAATACGAGTATCGCTGCCTTCACTGGTTTTTGTCTGTTTTGAGAGCACTGGATGATCTTCATCCCTGGGTAGTGTCCCATCGCACCTTCCTTGCCCACGTATGGTTCTTGTACGAGGGCAATGTGCATACCCTGCTCTCTTGCAACTTGTACCAGTTCCACAGTTGCCAGCTTCGAGCGGTGCAGATTGACTTGGATAATTCGCAGGCTTGTCGTGTCTTTCTTGTTCCAGGGTGGCATTTTGTGTCCCTGGGTGCCTTTAGCAATAGGTAATGCGAGACCGCGCTATCGCATCCCACTTTTGTCTCTCTGGACATTCATCGCTGAACGCCAGGTGCTTCCCTTCGCTCTTCCCGGTTGCCCGGCGACAGTTGATGCAGACTGGTGTCTTATGCCCCAGTCTGTTCGGGCACTTCTCCCATGTGTGAGCCTCTCCGCAGTGACTACATGCCTGATTTTGCTCTTTGCATACAGCCTTCGTGTGGCCGTAGCCCAGGCATTTTGTGCACTGTACCAGTGGGGATTGGTCCATTATGGGTCTTCTCTGAAGGCCGATGTATACTGTTCCAGCCTCAGTGAGCTTTTTATGGATTATTGGGGAGAGCTCCAGGATTGGGTGACACTCATGCGGGTTCCTCGCTTTTTTCCTATACCGGACGCGGATAGTCCTGTCTTTCTCACAGATGTCGTTGAGCAAGTGCTTATTTTGTGCCCATAAATGTTCGATTATTTCAGCATCAGTGTGGTAGGACAGGACGTCTTTTATCTTGACCAGAGGGTTGTTTGTTTTGGCCACCTCTACTTTAAGCTGTTTATCCGCAGCCACTTTACTCTGCACCAGGGACATGTCCTCTTGTGTCCTGCAGCTCAATATTACTTTTTGGTTTCTTGCCTTTCTGACCCGGTCCACTTTTGCACCCGTTTTTTTCAAATCGAGGGCCACTCTGATCGTCTCGATCACGTTTTCTCCGGTTTTATTCGGATCCGTCGATGAGACTATCAGAGTGTGGCTGGGGTTAGGCTTTGGTGGTGGCGGTTTCGAAACCGCCTGAGCGTAAGTGGGTTTGGATGCTGTCGCCTTCGCGAGCTCCTGCAAGGCTATCTCAGTTCCGATGCTGATAGCTGGTGGCGGTGTTTTCTGTTTTTGCTCGCGCATTGTTCTCAACTCTGAGGAGACAGCTTCCAAGCGCTCGTTTATTGGCTGCAGGTGATCCTTTATATCATGTAGTGGGGTCGTTTGCTGTTTATTTTTTGTGTGTTGTGTCAATGTTTCTGTTAAATGTGTTAATTGCCCTTTTATTTGTGTAAGCTCGTTAGGGTAGGATTGATCTTCTTTAGGATGGCTAGGTATTTGTTTCTCTAAGATCTCGGTGTTCAAGACCTTGAGATCTTCGGAGCAGATTTTGACTTTATCTAAGTCTTTTCTGAGCCTATCCAGTTGTTCGGAGATGTTCTGTATACCGTTCATAATTTTGATGTGTCCGGTAATAAGGGACTCCGAAATCGTCGTCCCTTTTTGCGTCATCATCTCCGTGGATCTGGCCATGACTTCCTTCATAGTCTGCTCAATGCTTTGGGTGTTTCTAACCAGGGCTTTTATTTGGCTGTAGGGCTCCTGGGTCTCGTAGCCTAGCCATCTCCTTATAGCCTTTGTCTCGTCCAGGGTTGCGGCGACCTCTGTTCTTGCCTTGCGCAGGTCCTCGGTCAGGGCTTTGATGGTCTCACCTATCTGTTTACTATGGGCCCTTTCCGTGCGGACCAACTCCTGCGCATGGCGAGACCTTTCCTTCTCTAGGTTGAATTTGTGTCGCGACCTGGAGTCTGACAAAGCCAGCACGGTCTCATAGAGAGTCTGCAGGCAATCGAGTGTGATGATTTTACATTCTTTTTTCATATTGCCGGCAGCCTCTAGTGCTTCCTTTGCCTTTTGGAGCTGCTCATTTGCGAGTCGGGTTGCCATGTCCATCTCAACTCCGCTTCGCCTGTTCGAGGTTCTGATGAAGCTGGGGCGTCCTTCAGATGCCACTGACGCATCCGAGAATTCGTCATCAGATTCGATTGGGCGGGGCGGGATCTCGGATTGTTCCCACGACTGTATTTTTTTAATAATGGAGTCGGCTGTGGCTTCTTCCGCCTGCAGGGGCCTCTCCGCTGAGTCCTCACTGAACGAGGACCTTGCTGTTGCGGCTTTTGACAGTATTTTCTCTCGCAACGACCTTTGAGTTTTTAGCACTGGTCGGGATGATGATATTTTTACTACCGGTGCTGATGCGCTCGAGGTGGCCTCCGCAGAGTGCTTGTTGGTCTTAGATGCCGCTGACATTTTGTTTGCGTATTGTGTAATATTTTATAAGTTAATCTATTTCTATTGTGTGTTTGGGGTTGTATTTGTTATCTATTGTGTAATATTTAGTCTACTTATTACTACTTAATGTATGGTCCTATACGGCGATGATGGTGGTGCCGGAGTAAGCCTTGCTTCTTGTCCAAATTTCTCAGACCGTGCTCGGAGTTTGGAATTTCTGTTGGGGCCAGATGATAGGAAATTTCCTCCCGAGTCGTTTGTGCCCAAACTCGAGTATCCTGGCACGCCTGGATCAGGAGTTGTGATCCGGGGGGGTAAGGTAATCTTGCGCGGGGAGGGGGAGGGGGGAGTTTCGTGGGGTGACGTCTGGTGGGGGGTTTGCTTTTGGCGCGGGGGTAGAGGTACACAGAGGGGGATGAGCTTGGTTTGTGTAGAAGGGTTTGGGGAATTTTGAGGGGGAGATGTACGTTGGGGGGGGGGAGATAGATGGGGGCGCTATGCAAGGGGTGTAAAGTCCTCGTTGTGCTGATTTAGGAGAGCCCAGACACTCTGGGTGTTGCTCTTCCTATACAGGAGTTCCCTCGGAGTTACCTTTGTTGGTGACGGTGAGTGACGGTGGTCGCGTGCGGCGTCCTACGTCAGTGTGAGCGAAGTCTTCGGGCCGGTGTCGGAGCGCGGACAGATCGAGATCAACCACGTAGATCAACCGCGGTAAGGTTATAATACTGACCGCGTGGTCGTGTTTCACCACGTGTTTTATTATATATTGCGGCAGTCGTATCTCCGTGCAGGAGTGGTATTTTTGGGAGATACAGGTGTCGTTAGGTCGGTCTCGACGAGGTCTTCGCGGTGTGCTGCCCTGCTGGTAAGGTTTTTTGAGCGTTACCTTTGTGATGCCCTTCAAAGTCCAAGGTCTGCTGCTCCGAAGTCCCTCGACGTAGAGTCCTGCGTACACTTATCCTGTTGAGTCACTCACTGTTTTATCACTTGAACGTTATTTGCGGTTTTTTAGTTCGGTTTTCTATTTTTAATGATGTTTTTGCGTGGAGCTAACGTTATTCTGACCGGTGCAAAGTGCTTACTGAAAAAACATTCAGACAACAACAGAAACATTCTACTTAAAACTACTTCAAATGAGCGACTGTTCTTGCACGTTATGAAGTAACAGAAAAGTTGTCGAAACTCTTATTTCCCAAATGATCACGCCAACGTAGACTACGTTGGCGTGATTATAAATAAATGGGGATTTACAATTAGCTAGCGAGCGTCCAATTATCTGCTTTCGATATTAAGGATCTTAAATGTTGGTTTGACTTGATCCGTCAATGTAGGCAAATTAATCGTTGCGTAGTAGTGGCGTAACATGTTTCAAAGGGGCCATGGTCCCGCAAGCATTTTTTTTGTTGAAAATACCTCAAAAATGAACTGGCGCCTTCGGACGGTTGAATATTTAGTTTTGGCGAAATTTCTTTTTGACTTTTAAATCCTTTAGATACTAATGTTAGAGATTACCTAAATTTGGTGACCTTTTTTGTCTTTACATTTTGTCTTTTGTATGCTCGGAACTTAGCTTCAACGTAAAATCCAATAGTTAGATCTGACTTCTAAATTCCTGGTTGAATATTAAGAATATGGTAGAAATGTAGCTGCAGGGTGTCCACTGGTTTATCAGTCTTGAACAGAACCAGGCCCTCTCTTCGCGTGGAAGTCTTGGCAACTGAGGGAGAGCAATCAGGCAGCAGCTTCCTTCAGAGTCATACTTTGCACGGTGGTTTGTAAGAGCGCCATTAGGAGAGGCTTGTCGAAACGCGGGCCGAGGATAAACGAGGATACAGATCACATGATCTATAAGCATGTTCATATAGAAAATGAGTTTTATTTGAAATCGTTGCGTTGCGTTTGATGTGTTGCTTGTTCAAAAAACTCAGATTTGTCTCATATGGAAGTGAGTCGGCAGTCACACCCACCGAAATGGAAGAACTATTTCATGCTAGAGATAGGTGTGGCTTAAGTACCTCCCTGATCAAATAACTGTTAAACCACCTTTTTTTGAGAGAGCGACCCGGGTTATGTGGGATTCTTACCGCACTAAAACCTCCCCGGTGGCCGTCCTCAGCACTGCGTGGAGGACTCTGGAATCTCCAACGGAATACATCAATGGCCCTACGAGCGTGATACGCTCCTCCCTAGTGAGCGTGAAACGCTCACCGCACCGTCTGGTGTTTACGGTGGCATGCGACTACACATGCTTTCGTCCTTACCGGGGCCGCTTTGTTCGAGCTCCCACTCTAGCCGCCCGCAACCCCGGAAACCCCTTGTAGTCGCCTCTTACGCCAGGCAGAGGATACCATAGCCCTATTCTGGTCCCGGAACTACAGGGACAAATTGTTATACCACCTGGCGAATCACGTTGCCTTTAAAGCTGTTAAAACCGCAGGTAGTAAGTAAATAAAAAGTGTAACTAAATCAAAACAAGCTGAAACAGCGCTTTCGTTCATGTCTAGTCGAGCGAGGAAGGCAGAAGACGCTCTTTCATTGAAACTATAAATTTTACTGAGCGCTAAATAGACTCTATTCTTTACTTCCTACACTCGGTAACGGAGCTTGTACACTAGCCGAACATCTACGTTCGGAATTGACTACGATTCGTATATTGCTTTATTTCGTTAACAGAGACAGTTTTTTCAGCTGTGTCTATATAGTAACATTAAAATATTGTTCAACTATTAAAAAATTGTAATAAATGATAGGTTAAATTCTATCAATTTTGAGTAATTGTAAAACATTTTTTTTTCCCGTTCCATTAGCTTGTGAGCTTTACTGAGATAGGTATTCTTTCTCTACTGGAACGATCACTTCAACCCACCTTGTTAGATGGGTCGTCGTGAGCGTCGCGTGGGCGTAAGTCATGACGTCATGAGTGTCGTTTTCGCCGCGACCACAACGACCGCGGTCGTCTTGTGGAACGACGTTTTGGGCGTTTGAAGCTTTCTGAGCGTTATCTGGAACGCGTCCTCAGAAACAGGAAAAATGACGGCCTATGTTTGCTTAATCATTTAGCACCAATTTTAATCAAGGGCTGCAAACGGAAATTATGTAAAGTAAAGACGGTCAAGCCACTAGGGTGCTAGTCGATTCACTAATAAATTTCAACCCTTCTCTAAAATTGGATTTTGGCAAAATTGTATCAAATTTGTGCCAACACGTTCAAGACATTGAATTGGGTTAAATTGACGTGATACGAGTGTCTGTATATCATCGTTATGAACGTATTCCGAATTCAAATATACAAGCAAGTTTCATTGTTTACTCGAATGCGTTAGAAGGCGGGTAATGCTTCGAATGTATGTGTGTCTATTACATTGGCACTACACTACAGCGTTACAGGTAAAACGGCTTGACAAATTGTAATATTTATTTATTTATTTATTTATTTAAATAAGGCTTACTAACGCAGAAAACACAATAACAATTTAATACAATTTAACATAGTATGAATTACATCGTGTCTCCGCAATTACAGGTAAGCTCAGCATACATAATGAGCAGACGCCCTAAAATATACAATAAATTTTAAATTAAAATATTAAAATATTATTTAAAACAACTAATGAATTAATAAAAAATACAACAATTCATTCAATTCAATTCATATATCACAAACTAGTTGAATCTCGCAGCTTCGCCCTCAACGCTTAACAAAAATCGGTTGTCCCGTGGGATTAACATATTTTCCCACAGTAAAAAGTACTCTATATGTTAATCCAGAGTATCAGCTAAATCTTTACTAAATTTTATAAAAATCGCTCCAGCCGTTTAGACGTGAAGAAGTAACAAACATACACACTCACAAACATTTGCCTTTATAATACAATATTAGTATAGTATGATTATTTGAATCGAGTCAGTTGGTAGAGTGATGTTGTAGCCAACATTATATAGCCACATATTTTTTTAATAATGAGAATATGGGGATCAAATACAAGCTAGTTAATAAACCACAACTGAGACGATGCTTTAGCGTTAGCCAAAAAATTGACACGAATATACATACGCTCGAAAAACATCACCCTCGTCCAATTCGCCACGCCTTTTGAGCTGTGAGTGCTTTTCAAAGGAATGGACATACATACAAACATATATACATATTACTGATATAATAAATGTTATCAATGTTACTTTCGCGACATATTCCTTATCGACATTTACGAAAGCGAATGTTGTTTTTTTCAGTTCTTGGTGTAGGGTGCCGGAGGATATAAATTTAGCAACGTTTTGCTGGCCAAACTGTTCGAATTGAAATTTAAAAATTTGGCGAACTTTTTTGCAAAACACTACATTTATTATTCGCACAACATTCGCGCAATACGGATTCGAATATTCGTTAGATGTGGGTGCCTATAATTGGAAAGGCGCCTGATATTATATTATAATACTTAACGGGTACTCACGATATGCGGTTTATGAATTCTTATAGAATTCTTTTGCCGATATTTCGACCCATTTGCATGGATCGTGGTCACGGCCAAACTATAGTATTATAATGTATAAATTCCGCGATAATACTAGTCTGATTATGTTCTTTTCTCTTTGTTATATAATCTTAGTGATGTGTACTTTCCGTTGGCGATCCTTAATAATAAATAAATAAATTCGTTACATCACTAGTGCATTCTTTTAAAAACATTACCGACTTTTTTACAAATTCGAGTAAAAACTTCTCATTTTAACACATCTTTCAAGTCTTCGTGTATACACAAACACGGTATATTTTAGCGCAGAAAATATTAAGGTATTTCATGAATGCCTAACTTGAGTCGTAACGTTTACGATTCGAGAAAATTAGAGAACAGAGAACCCACCTGTCGTAAAATGAGGATGTAAAAATATTTTAAGGGCTTCACACCTCAAAATGTAAGCACCAAGCATTGTAATAACGAATGAAGAAGTTTGATATACGTGAAAAAATCTGAAAATACTGAATTTAACACCTTAAAATGCTGTGTTCATGTTTTTATAATTTCTCTTTGTAATTTTTATATATATATTTTTAATTTCTTAATTGATGTAAATGAACATGCAAATCGGATGTTACATGTTTCTTACCAATTTCACCTATTTTTTTTTTGTTATCAAGGGGAAAACCTTCAAACATAACCCCCCCTCCCCCCGGTGGCCGTCCTCAGCGCTGCGAGGAGAACTCTGGGATCTCTAACGGAACACAAGCAGAGTCCTCCGAGCACGATGCCCCTTTCAGGCTCTCCCCCAGTGAGCATTTGAGCTCATGCATACCAATTCCACCTAGTACCGAGGTTCTAGAATAAAGATTAAGGTGGTAGATAATAGTGCGACCGAGTACCTCGCATTGTATTTACATCAGCCGACATATTGACATCCTTATGCAACATTGAGGTTACGCATCTTATTTGAGGTCAATTACAAATGCGTTGCTTCTCCTGAGGACTAAGATGTTTGCAATATATTGACATTAGCCGACAAATTTTTACAAGCCTGTAGGGCCACTAAAATATCCGGACCGGAGCACGAATACAGATAAAACGGTGCCAAGTGTACATTCCCCCTTACAGTTACGCAACATTGCAGGAAATGCCTTTTTATTGCCTCGTCTAAATTGCCACTAACTCTTGTGTACTCCCCTTAAGTCTCGTCTTAGATCAACTTTGTACATGAGCTAAGGTACTATAAACTGAACTAGCTTTACGGTGAAGGAAATTGAAGACTGTGTGGTGTACCTTTGTATGGCATAAGTATCTCATGTGGTAATCCAGGTTATAAAGGTTTTGACGACCCGCGTGGAGCAGCGGTTACCATACCGGTTTGACGCGCAATGGGTCCCGGGTTCGATTCCCGGCCAGACAGGTATCTGAATGATGAGTTTAGATTCCTGTTCTGGGTCTGGGTGTTTGTATATTCGTCTTGTGTGTGTCCATGGTACCCACGACACAGGAGAAAATCCTACTGTGGGGCTATGAGTATAGAAAGCGTGTTTTTTTTTTAAACGGTGTGGCAAATTTCAGAGCAGTGATAGCGTAATGGTTGAAACTTGCCCTTTCAATCGGGAGGTCCGAGGTTCAAACCCAGGCACGCACCACTGATTTATGTGCGTATTAAAAATTAATTATCACTGCTTTACAGTGAAGGAAAACATCGTGATGAAGAACTCGCGTGTGTAGGTTACACGCGAGTTCTTTAAAAAAAAAGTTCTCGGACGTGTGTGAAGTCCACCAATTCGCACTTGGCCAGCGCGGTGGACTATGGCCTGAAACTCTGTCATTCTGAGAGAAGACCCGTGCCCAGCGGTGGGACAATAATGGGTTAACGATATATGTAAGCTCATATACATCTGTACAACAAGCAAGCAACAAAACAAGAGTTTAAGCTTGTCTAAAGTTCATCACGGCGTTGCTACTTCCGAGGAATAAGATGGTCGCCTCATATATAAGTGAACTGCACAGGTAGATATGCTAGGTATAAACTAATTTATGTATTGAATTACAATTTAGAATATCGATAGAGTTTTCGCAAAAGGTATTGAAAGGCGTAATTAAGCTATCGGGCCGTAATATCGTATTGCGATAACGAGCGATTTGGTAGTAGGTGGTGTTACTTGTATGGAGATGGACTGCTCTTAACTATACTCATATTTCCGATAAAAGTGACCGATGAGAATTTTGCATTTAGTGCAATTAACAAATTGTGTTCGCATGTTAGAAAGATTTTTTTATCTGGATGAAGTAGCAAAGTAGCAAACGAACATTCAGTCCACCTGATGTTAAGTGGCCACTGCCGCCTACGGACATCTGTAATCAACTTCATACAGAACATGGGTTCCATCTGACGTCAATCACAGATGCGTTGCTACTCTCGAGGACTAAGATGGTCGCCTCATGTGAAAGTGTGCCGGCAACCACACCCTTCCATCGAAACGCAAGAAATACTTCACGCTAGAAAAAGGTGTGGCGGAGGTACTTCCCCGGTCGAACTACACTGGTTCTACCATCTTGAAACCATCTTGAGTTTCTTAAAGAGTACTTATTCTAGAGGAGGTAATATTTATATTCCTTCTTATTTAGCCCAAAATAGCCTCTTTTAATTCGCTAGAGTTGCTTGTTAGAATTACTTAAGAGTAACCTCGTAAGCTCGTAATAAACTACTCGTTGTAGTTTAAAGTATACAACACAATTTGCCGAAATTTAGCGTCCGATTGGTTTCGTTCCGGGGTTTAGTTGTAGCCAAAAAATAACTAAACGATGAATGCAACTTACTGTTTCTATAATTATTGAAAACTAGCTGAGCCCCGCAGCTTCGCCCGCGTTAAAATATATCGATTGTTCCGAGGTAGTAAGATATTTTCTCACAAAAAGCCTATATGTTAATCCAGAGTGTCTCTAACTGCCCACTAAATTTTATGAAAATCGCTCCAGCCGCTTAGATGTGAAAAGTAACAAACATACACACTCACAAATGTTAATGGTATTTACGGCTCATGAAGACTTCGTGAAGTTATGAGTGCAAAAACCGTCGTTTATATTACACTTTTTAATCGAATAAAAAAAACTAATAAAGATGAAAAAAAAATCCTTAATGTTTTTTGCACTTACAAACGACTCATACAAATACCCACACGAAGATTTCATGTTTATGACATTTTTTTATTTTTTTTCATCTGACTGAAGTAGCAAATGAGCATGCAGTCCACCTGATCGTAAGTGGTCACTTCGGCCCATGAAAACCTGTAATCAACTTCGTACAGAATATGGGCTCTACCTGAAGTCAATCACAGATGCGTTGCTACTTCCAAGGACTATGTTGGTCATCTCATATAAAAGTGTGCCGACACACATCCTTCTATCGAAACGCAAGAAATGCTTCACGCTAGAAATAGGTGTGGCGGTGGTATTTTCCCGGTCGAACCACACTGGTTCGAAAAACACGGAAACGGACTCACAACAGGTATCTTAATCCATTCATATATCTATCTGGCCGGGGGTCGAACCCGGAACCCACTACTTTGCGACGTAGGTCAATAAAACACTTTAACAAAGCGATCTCCATACTTAGTTACCACTTTCTTCCGAATAGCAGGCCGGTACCCTCAATCTTGAGCCGTGAAATATTCAAATTGAACGCGTTCAGAATGTTTCAGTGGCTTAGGGTATTCACACATTTTAGGCGTCGCACACGATAAATTTGGGGACACATTCAGTTCCCACAGCTGGGCATGTTCTTTTAATTAAGTGTTTTATTCCATTACGTTGAATATCGGTCGTATTTCGCTAAAATTTGGCACGCATATGCTTTATGGCTTAAATTAGCACTTAGAATACTCAATACCATGGTAGACGTTATCGAAACGGAAAAACCCGCGGAAATAACATTTTTTTTATTTACGAGGGGAAACTTTCATAAAGTATCCGACGTCGTGGCAGCGACGCGGGTTATGTGGGATTCATACCGTACTAAAACCCCCCCGGTAGCCGTCCTCAGCACTGTGTGGATGATTCCGGGATCTCCAACGGAACCCAGCTGGAGTCCTCCGAGCGCCCCTTTCGGGCTCTTCCCTGGTGGACGTGAAACGCTCACCACACCTTCTGGTCTTTACGGCGGCATGCGACCACACATGCCACCGTCTTTCTCAGGGTCGCTTGGATGGTCTGAGCACCCATTCTTCACGCCCGCATCCCCGGAAGCTCCTTTAAGTCTCTTACGACAAGCAAAGGATACGTAGCCCTACTCTGGTCACGGAACTACAGGGAAAACCGCGGGGATAGTCTAATATGTTAGATTGATAGATTGTTTTTCGTAAAAGTAACGATTATTTTTTCATTCGCACTCGGTTAACCGAATCGACATCCAATATTTGCGAACAGCTGTTCATTTGGATCCTTTCTTTTATAAAACGTGATTTTCTTCGGGAAACGGAAAATTCAGTTTTAAGTTAGTGTTGAGTCGGATAGAAATGCTTGAAGTGTTGAAAATTGTATGAAACCGTTATGAACTTACTTTTGTAATAGTAGTATTAAATAATAGTATATCAACTTATTCTCTCGTCAACCCATTATTGTCCCACTGCTGAGCACGTGTCTTCTCTCAGAATGAGAGTGTGGTGTGAGTGGACTTCAAACACCTCCGAGAAGTATTTTTTTAAAGAACTCTTGGGTGTGTAGGTTTCCTCACGATGTTTTCCTTCACCGAAAAGCAGTGATAATTAATTAGTGGTGCGTGCCTGGGTTTGAACCTCGGACCTCCCGATTGAGAGGGCAATTTTCTTACAATATAGAAGAGAACTAGGAAAAGAAATAAACAACCCATCTTACTAAATTAAGAAAGCGTGTACATAAACTGTTGATAAAATGTAATCAAATTCTGAATGAGGTTTAATAATACAAGAAATAGGTTAATCTGACGAAGTCGGCATTAGAGGACTGCCAATACAGAGATAGGGATGCTGGGTGACGCGTCCGAAATGTATGATTCTATGGATGCGGTATGATTAACATGCCACTTTTTAATAAAAATGAATATTAAAAATTAAGTTGAAGGTGGTAGAACCAGTGTAGTTCGACCGGGGAAGTACCACCGCCACACCTATTTCTTGCGGGAAGCATTTCTTGCGTATCGATAGAAGGGTGTGGTTGCCGGCATATTTTCACATGAGGCTACCATTATAGACCACGGGAGTAGCATCTGTGATTGATTTCAGATGGAACCCATGTTCTGTATGAAATTGATTTCGGATGTCCATGAGCGGTAGTGACCACTTAGCGTCAGGTGAACTGCATACTCGCTTACTACTTCAGTTAGATAAAAGCTAGACGGTAGATAAGGTGTGGCGGTAGTATTTCCCCGGTCGAACTACATTGGTTCTACACGTGTATACGTCTCAAAAAAAATCTTTATTCATCATTCACATATTTGCCAGGCGTCGAATGCGGAACCCACTGTGCGTTAAGCCTCTTAGCGACCATTGCCCATGCCACTCATTATCGTCTAGAGAAAAAGTTTGCTGGAGCATATAGGGAAACCGTCGTATGTAGAGATTTTCCTTCTTCTCAGAGCCCAGGAACGTGATAGTCGATGATGAACTTACCCCTAACTGCACCAGGTGGTAGAACTAGTGCAGTTTAACCGGCAATGTACCAAAGTATAAACTTAGTTCTAGCGTGAAGCAGTTGTAGCGTTTTTTGTGTTTTTACCAGCACATTTTTATATTAGGCGACCATCTGAGTCCTCCTGATTGGCTTCAGCTAGAGCCTATGCCCTATATTATTGTGTATTATGTGTATATGTGTAGTAAAAAAGAAGCGCGGGCGCAACAACAAACAACCACCATAGTTGGATGCGTACTGTTTTTATGCACGGAAAGGAGACGCGAGGCGCAGCTCGCACACAGACGTAGAGAGCATACATACATGTGCAACATATATGAAGTTACAGATGTCCATTGGCAGCATTGACACTTACCAGCAGGTGAGCTGCATGCTCTGCTATTTGAATCTTATATATTATGCCGCATCCAAGGCTTCTTAAAACCAAACTTTCCTTATCAGCGCCGGCCAAAAATTCAGCGAATGCTGCAATGTTCCGGAGACGCCGGCTGGAGACGGAGCCGTTCCCTTGTTTATTATTTCATTCCCATCTATTTCTTCTCTACTGTACCAAAACAATGGATAAAATGATTGTGTATATGAAGATTCTTCTATCATTATGCTTAACTACATTATTATACGCTTTCTACACTCATAGCCCCACGCTAGGGACACCACTCCTGTGTCGTGGGTACTATGGACACACACAAGACGAATACACAACACCCAGGCCCAGAACATGAATCTAAACTCATCATTCAGATACCTGTCTGACCGGGAATCGAACCCGGGACCCATTACGCGTCAGACCGGTATGGTAGCCGCTCCACCACGCGGGTCGTCAGAATTCCTGCGCCTTCGTTCGCTTCGGTCATGTTTACCATGTTAGTGAGTATCACATGTATTAATCGAGGTCATAAACTATCTGTATGCTTAATTTCATCCAAATTGGACTAGTAGTTTTTGTGTGAAAGAGTAACAAAAACACACATTTTAAAGGTGTAGAACCAGTGTAGTTAGACCGGGGAAGTACTACCGCCTAAGGGTGTGGTTGCCGCCACACTTTTATATAAGGCGACCATCATAGTCCTCGGGCGACGCAAGGCATTTGTGATTGACTTCAGATAGAACCCATGTTCTATATAAAGTTGTTTACAGATGCCCATAAGCGGCAGTGACCACGTACCATCAAGTGGACTGCACGCTTGTTTGCTATTTCAGTTAGATAAAAAAACATCTTTCGTAAGTATAATATAACTAACTTTTACCCGCGGGTTCACTCCTATTGAAAGAGTCAATGAGATTCAGTATATATGAAAATTACAATATACAAACTGGTATATACATTTTAAATGAAAATTATTCTATGTTTGTTTAATTCCTCTAAGAATATATGGTCAAAATTTTATTACAATTGGTTGAGTACTTTCTGTGTAGAAGCGTAACAAACAAATTTATATCTATACTAATCTATACTAATATATAAAGCTGAAGAGTTTGTTTGTTTGTTTGAACGCGCTAGTCTCAGGAACTACTGGTTCGAATTTAAAAATTATTTTTGTATTGAATAGACCATTTATCGAGGAAGGCTTTAGGCTATATAACATCACGCTGCAACTATTAGGAGCGAAGAAATAATGGAAAATGTGAAAAAAACGGGGAGAATTATTCATCCTTGAGGGCTTGCGTTTCGTGCCACGCGGACGAAGTCGCGGGCACAGCTAGTTAATAATATTAGTGGGGAAGAATAATATATAGAAACTAAACTTAATAATCTTAGAGTTTGCCTTTGAAATATCTGATTATGAACGTCAACAACCCATTATTATTTCAATAAGCCTAAAAGGTTTATACTATAAGTAGTGAATTTCTGCATGTGGTGGTTTTGACTTTTCGCGCGATATAGTGAGATTTGTCTAGACCGCGAACCACTAATCACACATTGTTTAAAATTAAGTTTAATTAAATAAGTAAACAGATTTCTAATCCCCCCAACCCTTGTCTACATGACATTTGACAAGATACGACCCGACCCCACCTTCTGAATGTTTTTACTTTTTATGAGATTGAAGTAAAATGAGCATGCAGTCGACGTGGCGGTAAGTAGTCCCTGCAGATTATGATAATGGACATCTGTAAACAACTTCCTACAGAAAAACGGTTCAATCTGAACGCAGCTTGCAGGTGGTTGAACCAGTGTAGTTCGACCGGGGAAGTACCACTGCCACACCTGTTTTTAGCGTGATGCGTTCTTGCGTTTGATGCAAGGGTGTGGTTGCCGGCATACTTTTATATGAGGCGACTATCTCAGTCCTCAGAAGTAAACACGCATCTGTGATTGACTATAAAAAGTTGCTTACAGGAGTCCATAGGCGGCAGTGACCACTCACCATCAGGAGGACTGCCTGCTCGTTTGCTACTTAAGTCATATATAAAAGAAGATTACTACTAAAGGAGATGTTTCAATCTTGGCTAGGTATATGTACACCACCTCAAAAAATCGAGAAAAATCTCAAGAATCCGAAAAAAATACTTAAAATTAATGAAAACGTGTACTTTTCTGGTACAAAACCAAATAAAATCAACTATTTTCTTCGTTTTCCAATATGGCGGAACAACTGATTTAGACAGTCTGTGGACAAAACTGTAGTTGTCATTATCTGACAACTGTCATATTGATTATTTTGCTAGATCCATTTATCTGTTTTCTTAGATATTTTCACTTAATATTTTCGTGTGCGTATTGTGTTGGAGTTTCTTTATTAAGTTATCAACCCCTGGCTTACATATCTTGGATTTCGGATCGCTGCTTACCTCAGTTGACTTGACTTTCATATTTTGGACTGTTCATCGGATAACCTGTTGACCAGGCTAGTGAACAAAGGATTTACATACTCAACTTGGACTTTCAAACATCAACTGATTTATTCAGGTATGAATTGAAATCATAATTGTAATTGGCTATTAGCTTTGAGGTAAGATTAGTCTTTGCTTACATTTGTTTACATAGAACCATACATAATGTAATAATAAGTTTTTCCTTTTTAGGTTGATGAAAATGCTCAAATATGTGATCACTGATTATCAAACATGCAAATAATGTCAGTGTCTACTTGTAGTGAAAGACACACAAAAGTGAACATAAATAGTTTGAGTTGCAGCATTCTCATGACCGGCATCTTTGCATATGGTGTCAACTCTTTTCATATCAGAAGCGTACTCATTCCCTTACAGAGGGTGGGAGAGATATTTGATCTCGGGCAAGATTTCAAGTCCAGTTGTAAGTATTAACCTGTATTTCTAAACAATTAAAATATAATAGGGATATTATTTTCGGTATATAATATACTCTGATCTGTTTTTGTTGTAGATATCTGACAATAGAATATTTGTGTTGGGTTAGGATCACACACATTGTGCAGGGAGAACAGGAAGAGGTTGAAATAATTCAAGGAGGAAGAGCCAGTAACACAAATATTTGTGCATGGAGACATTTGCCCCTTAAATAGAAGTCAATTCATACTAGCATTTATGACAACATGGATCATTTCAGTTAGAAATATCTCAACATCTGGAAGCTGTGTCAGGGAACAATTGTGTTCTTGTGTGTGAGACAAGGAACTTGTCGGGATGAAAAATAATAGGATATTATTGCAGCTACAAGGCTGGAAAATGAAAAGTATGTTACTGTCCTTATACAATGACTATTGTCTGGTATTTAGGCTGGACTCCGCATCAAGCTGCTATTACAGCACCTGTTCTATTTTTGGATGCTGTATTGATTGGCAAGGGAAGATTCGGATTTCAACGAATAAAAAATATGAATAAATATATAATAAATAAATTGTTTTATTTACATGATGTCCCATGTTATTTTTAATATAAGTATATTTTGCAATTAAGATAACGGAGAAGTAGTCTTTAACAATATGCTTGATTCTTAATTGAAGTAGATAATAAGTTAAAAATGTGGGCAGTTTTTTTCATATATTGTTAGCAATCTTCCTGGATTGCTTGTTTGGCTTTAAATATAAATTAGCTGTTCAATTATTTCTATAGACTCATTCTTTCAACCTTATATAAAATACTTTTGCAGTATTTAGTTATGCCTTTGAAGCGCCCATGGCCCTGAGAGCAGTGTAGAATGCAAGCAGCAAAAAACAATACAGCGAAGTAATATTCCATGAGGAAATCAGATCTTGTCGGAGGTCATAAAGAGAGTTTAAAAAAATGTGATAATGGGTTGGCAACTAACCCATATCTCCATCAACCTGCATTGGACTAGCATGGTGGAGTAAGGTCCAAGCCTCCCCACTTATAGAGCGAGACTAACGCCCAGCAGTAAGACACAAAAAGGGTTGCAGTCAATTACGTGTTTCTATCAAATGGCCATCAAATAACTTGATTTATTTTAAAGTAATACTGCTTAATACATTAAAATAAATGTGTCAAGTGCAAGGCTAAAGCGGCATATAGATAAGGCACATAATTAATATGATTCTAATTGCATTAGATCAGATGATCACTGACAACTGATTGTCATTGTCACAGTTTGTTTACCTCAACTGTCAAAATGCAATGATATCGCCGCCATTAAATTGTGTTGCAATTCTAACTTAAAATTCTGGTCTTGTACCAATAAACCCAGTCGATTTAAATAAAATGCTTAGTTAAAAAGTGTTCTATACTTTACTGGCATTTTTATCATATGGTGTACAGATACCTGGCCAAAGGTCCATACATTTAGAAACATCTCCTTTAAATTTCTATTTCCTAGTTTAGTATTCGTGAAATTTCTACCACGAGCATTAATTTTGGAAGGCGTCGTTACGAACAATAAATACTATTTAATTTTTTTTTTGTGTTACTGGATATTCAAGTTTTATATAAAGGAAAACCTTGACTTGTATACATCCGACATCAGAAATGCAATTGCGTCCTGTGACACGTATCCTGCTCCGGGGGAGAGTTTTACTTTACATACCAAGATGAAACGGTACAATAAAGAGTGTAAAAATATATAATATATAGGTAACAGGGAATATTTCAATGTGAATCACTACAACCCGGGTGGCCGAGCGGATACCATATCGGTTTGACGCGCAATGGGTTCCGGATTCGATTCCCGGCTAGACTGTCTATCTGAATGATGAGTTTAGATTTCTGTTCTGGGGCTGGGTGTTTGTGTGTTCGTCTTTGTGTGTGTCCATGGCACTCACGACACAGGAGAAAATCCTACTGTGGGGCTATGAGTGTAGAAAGTGTTTTTTAAACTACATAGTATAAAACAAAGTCGCTTTCCGCTGTCTGTCCCTATGTACGCTTATATCTTTAAAACTACGCTACGGATTTTAATGCAGTTTTTTTAATAGATAGAGTAATTCAAGAGGAAGGTTTTCTGTACAACACATATGTATAATATAGTGGAGAAACACTGATAATTTTAGATGTTTAACTTTTAGGCGGAACGAAGTTCGCCGGGTCAAATAGTTCCCTATAACTCATAATTACTTCACAATTATCTTCTGATGAATCTTTTGATTTGATTTGAGCTATCTTTATTGATTACCCCTCTTATTGTTTTATTGATCTCCCATACTCCTTCCAGACTAGGACACAGCAGCGCTTGGGTACAACCCATTATTGTCCCAATGCTGGACTCACCTCTGAGAACTTGTTTTTAAAGAACTCGCGGGTGTGATGTAGTTCATCACACCCGCGTTTCCTCACGATGTTTTCCTTCACCGAAAAGCAGTGATAATTAATTTCTAATACGACACAATTTTAGAAAAATCAGTGGTGCCTGAGATTTGAACCTCGGACCTCCCGATCGAGAGGGCAAGTTTCAATTAGGCTATCACTGCTCTTAGCGCTTACCACTACCATTACCAAATTAGGTGTGGCGGTAGTCCGCAGTCGAATCGAAAGGTTAGACGACTTTCAAAACACCTGGTTAATTGTGCGCCAATTTCAAATCCCGCCACATAGAACCCCATTTTATGTATTTTAAATCCGGTCTGAATAATAAGAAAATGCAAGTCCCTCTCTAATACTACGGTTGCTGTCCAGGGGGTTTAATAAAAGTTGCTTTTAAAATATTTCCATTTTCATGTTATTATTGTTTATTTAATCCGAGTTGCAACGTGTTGGCTTTGATAACAATCCTGTGGTCGTAGTTGATTTAAAGAGCAGTGATAGCCTAATGGTTAAAACTTGCCCTCTCGATCGGGAGGTCCGAGGTTCAATCCCAGGCACCACTGATTTTTCTAAAATTGTGTAGTATTAGAAATTAATTATCACTGTTTTTTGGCGAAGGAAATCATCGTGAGGAAACCTACACACCCGATTTGTGTGAAGCCCACCAATTCGCACTTGGCCAGCGCGGTGGACTATGGCCTAAACTCTCTCATTCTGAGAGAAGAGCCGTGCCCAGCAGTAGGCCAATAAATTGGTTGATGAGAGATCAGAGTTGATTTAAAATTGGTAGAATACTGTTGACTCCAGAGGTACTTCTGTCACGTTTATTTCAGATTATTGACAATAGTGTTAAGTGCGTACGGGGATACACAATTTTAAAATATTTTTTGACGGTGGAGGGGAGGGGGAGGATCTTCAAATGTACTACGGTACCTTGGGAGAGACAGAGACACCGAGTTATGTGAGATTTTACCACACTGAACCCCTCGCTGGCTTCCCTGGTTGCTACGTTGAGGACACCGGGATCTCCTACGGAATACAAACGGAGTACTCTAAGCGCGTTTTGCTCTGGGGCACATCCTGGTTATCGCGTATGATCTTCTAGACTTTTTTCCGGCTGAAGTAGCAAAAGAGCATGCAGTCCACCTGATGGTAAATGGTCACTGCCGCCCATGGACATCTGTAATCAACTTCATACAGAACATGGGTTCCATCTGAAGTGAATCATAGATGCGTTTCTACTCCCGAGGACTATGATGATTTCCTCGTGTGAAAATAAGCCGGCAACCACACCCTTCTATCGAACGCAAGAAATGCTTCACGCTAGAAATAGGTGTGGCGGTGGTACTTCCCCGGGCGAACTACACTGGTTCTGGTTCTGATTTCAATTGGTAGTTTATTATAAAAGCGTATACATTGACCCATAAAAAATATTAATTTTGTGAAGACGAGTAACAATAGGAGACTAACTGAAGTCCGAATAATGCTACTTCTCTCTACACTATTAGTTTAAGGACTTTCTATTGTGTCGTGAGTGCCATGGACACACTTATATACGAATATACAAACACCCAGACCCAGAACTGAAATTTAAATTTATCATTCAGAAATATGTCTGACTCGACAGGTATCTAAATGATGAGTGTAGATTCATTTTCTGGATCTGGGTGCTTGTGTATTCGTCTTGTGTGTGTCCATGGTACCCACGACACAGGAGAAAATTCTACTGTGGGGCTATGAGTGTAGAAAACGAGTTTTAAAGCGTGTATCCGGCCAGGGTTTGAACCCCGAACCTATCGCATGTTGACCCAGCATAGTGACCATCCGCCAAGCGAGCCGTTAAATATTAGAGTCACAGAATATCACATAAAAATTTTAAATACCATCTTAATTAGTGTCTACAATTAAGCAAACATTTGTTTTCCAAATTAATTCAGCTGCAAGGATCATGAACTTAACTTAATGAGAGGTAATTATGTTACCCTCCTTAAAATAATGCCTCTAAACGCCCGGGAAAAAACTAATTGGGGAATAATTAAGGGTTTTTAAGAGTTACTCTTTGGGAGTAGTGTTTTCCTTTGGGTTTAAATTTTAGTGGTAACCTTTTGAAATTTTACGCTACATTTGAAATCTAGACGTATTTATCTAAGCTATATTAAAAGATCTGTTTCTGACTTGAATATCACTGTAAAGTAATATATTATTAATGTTATAAATGCGAAAGTTTGTAAGTATGTATGTGTGTTTGTTAATCTTTCACGCTAAATCTACTAATCAGATTTCACAGAAATTTAGCACTCACAAATTTTTGACCTGCACCCTAGATTAACCTATAGGATATTCATTACTGGAAATTCGTGATCAAAGCTGGAGAAACCCCTTTTTTTTCTACTTGAAGGGGGAAACTTTCTAAACGTACCCGATGCCGTGGGAGCGACGCGGGGTTATGTGGGATTTTTACCGCACTAAAATGCCCCCGGTGGCCGTCCTCAGCGCTGCAAAGAGAACTCCTTGATTTTCAAAGGAACGCAACCGGAATCCTCTGAGCGTGGGTAGCTTTTGAAGGTTTCCCCCTCGATAGGTAAAAAGGTGGTAAAACCAGATAACAAATGTAGTTATTTGACATTCGCAAATGCGAATGCGAAATTGAGTGTTGGTTTTTTTCCAGTTCTTGGTGTAGGGTGCCGGAGAAAATAAATTTGACGACATTTCCTTAGGTCGTCAAACTGTAGTTCGCTTTCAATCTGTATAGAGGCACTGAAATTCAGTATTCGCAAAACATTCGCACCGATTTTTGCGAATGCCAGTCTGAAATCACGTAAATATTAGCTACGTTTAGTGACTGAAGTAGCAAACGAGCGTGCAGTCCAACTGATGGTAAGTGGTATTGCCGCCCATGGACATCTGTAATCAACTTCATACAGAACATGGGTTCCATCTGAAGTCAATCACAGATGCGTGAAGCGATTCATGCATTTTTAAAGAAATGGTATAGATGCCGGTTCACTTTTACATGAGGCAACAATCGTCCTCGGGAGTGGCAACGCAACTGTGATTGACTTGAATAGAACTCTTGTTGTATGAATTTTGACGAACCGAGTGGAACAACGGTTACCATACCGGTCTGACGCAGTGAGTCCCGGGTTCGATTCCCGGCCATACAGGTATCTGAATGATGAGTTTAGATTCTTGTTCTGGGTGTTTGTGTATTCGTCTTTGTGTGTGTCCATGGCACCCACGACACAGGAGAAAATCCTACTGCGGGGCTATGAGTTACCATTTACCATCAGTAGACTTCGTGTCCATTTGCTATTTTAATATTATACATAAAGTGTACATGCTCGTTTGTTACTTCAATTTTATAAAAGAAAAACACTCGGAAGGTAAATGAGTAAAAAAGTTAATATCTAAAGCAATTTAAAAGAGAAATAAAATTTTCGCCTTTAATTAACACTCAAAACACAATTTGCATAAATATTCAAATTGTAAACGAGAAAAGGTTTATGCTATAAAATTTGAAAAGTCCCTTCGTCTATTATTTTAAGTAGACAAAAGACTATGCGACTTTGCGACTGTATATGCGACTATTTTTATGTTATTGTTATAATGTTAACCATCTCCGTTCGGCCACGAAACATTTGTATGCTGGAACCGTCGAATTAAACTGACTTTGTCAATTTTCAATATATTATGCAGCGAAAGTAGGTGGATTGATAAGAACCATTACACACTCGAAGAAACTGGTTTGACTTTCGACCGAATTTAATTTATTTTGAGTGTCTTATAGGCGTGAAATAGTCCTTATCACTTGGCCTTATTAGATCATCATCATATAATATGTCGGCGCGCACCACGTATTTATGAAAGACACGTCGCCGAAAATAATAATTTTAGTTAGTTTAAGGATCAAAAATTGCTTGTTTATTAAATTAGCAATATTTAGTGATTTTTAGAATTGTAATTTAGTTTACCCTCCATAAATTTGTTATTGTCACCTCACTTTGTCACCACCCTTTTGTTATAAAAATGCGAGCGCCTGCCAGTAGAAAGAGATTGTTTAACTGTGTTTTACTTGAAATCTTCAAGAATGGACAGTAATGAAGACTCCTGGCCTTCCTGACGTCACTTCCACTCCGTTATATATTATCATCATCATGCATACATTTATGTTTAATGCTCAATGCTGACATTTAAGCGAACGTTTCACATTCCAGCTAAGGACATCACCACATGTACGATTTACCTCCAATAAAGATTCAGTAACTTATATATGTCCATGTATATATCCATATGTAAGTAACTTTACATCAGATGATCAGTGCTTACATTTCTAGTCGCTCGAAAATCGCAAGTCTAATCTAACTTAAATAATATTTTAGACTTTTTTATAATACCATTATGAACAAACATAAATATTTTATACTGTTATTATTTTTGATAAAACTTTCTTTAGGATTAGGCACTAAGTTTTTATTAAGAACCTACAAACCCCTTTCATACCCCCTCGGGTGACACTCTTGACACGGAATTTTACTTAAAAAACTAGGTATATAAGGTTTCTCAATTTGAATTTAAGTATTAAAAAGTCTAGTGTAGGATTTTTATATATGTAAGAGCCTGATAGTTGATATAATTAACATTAAATTACCATAGTATTACCATGGTAGGAGAACGAAAGTTACATAGCTCTCAGAATTAGTAAGCTGAAGTGGCACTGGACAGGCCACATCATTCCTAGGACTGACAACAGATGGGGTAGAAGAGGCCACGAATGGAGACCATGTTTAGGCAAAAGGAGTGTAGGCCGCCCCCAGACCAGGTGGACTGATGACCTGAAGTAGACGGCGGGTAACCGCTGGATTCAGACGGCTCAGGACCGGTCGAATTGGCGCAGATTAGGGGAGGCCTATGTCCAGCAGAGGACTTTCAAAGGCTGATGGATGGATGGATAATATTTTTAAAATAAACTTAATTTTAAATTAAATGAAAAATGTTTTATACGGATATGCGAAATACATAGACTACTTAGGTTTACGATAAAATGACAGTTTATCAGAGAAAAAATCTCACAAGTGTGTGAAGTCTGCTAACTCGCTTTTGTCCAGCGTGGTGGACTATGGCCTTAAACTCTCAATCTGAAAAACTCTCATCTAGCAATGTGACAATAATGGATTGACAACGTACAATCATGTAGTCAAAATAAAATTTATTAGAATCACAGGCTTTCTACACTCATAGCCCACAGTATTTTCTTCTGCGTCGTGGGTACCATGGACACACATAAGAGAAATACACAAACAGACCAAGAACAGGAATCTAAATTCATCATTCAGATACCTGTGTGATTATTATTTATGACGATATTTATGATTATTGTATTCATTGTTATATTTGACGGAGGGGGTGGTTCTTTTTCGCTCATCGTATCAGGATAACCCACTGTGGGCTCTGATAGGGAATGTTAGCGCGAGAATAAATTGCAGACTTGATTTTAACACACAGTATATTGCCGAATTAAACTTGTTACAATCACTGAATTAATCAAGCTAAATTAAGTAGACAAGTAATCGTAGCACTAAGAACGCGGGATGATTTTAGAGTCGTCTGCTTCGGCCGACCGTCAACGATAGACTGAGGTGTCGGCCGTTAAACTGGTACAACCCTAACTTCATCGAACGTCCCTAGATGGCGCTGGCGTTCTGGTGTTGCCACAATACCGCCATTTCCGACATATTTTAGTATCTGTGGGTTAGATTAATTAACATAATAATATGTGTCTTATATTATTTGTAATAATAAACTTAATATTTTAATAACTAAATTTCCATGCCACAGTATGGCTAAAGTTGAATGACTATTGGAGACCATTGTAAAGATCTAATAATTATGTAACTACTCAACTTTGGGCAAATAAATGAATTGAATTGTCTGGCCGGGAATCTAACCCGGGACCCATAGCGCCTCAGACCGGTATGGTAACCGCTGCACCACGAGGGTCGTCAATCATTTTACTATATATAAAAAACTGCCTATCGTGAGTACCCGTTATATACTCACGATAGGCGGTTTTTTTTGAAATCTGAAATTTCTTTTTGTCGATATTTCAGACAAATGGATCGTGGTCACAGTGAAGCTGCGGTGGCGAATTCATCAAGCATTAGTGCTAGATTAACCTATCTATCCTACATCTAAATATTTTTTAGGTTGTAAATCAAGACCCAAAAACTGTACCTTTGTTATCTGTGATGTGATCTCTATATATTAATACGTGAAGCAAACAGTTGTGAAGCATTTTTAAGTAACATACCGCGGACGGATTAGTATGAAACTTTGCACGGTTATAGGCGACGTAGAGACAGAGTGCAGAATGTTAATATTTTTTTCAAATAATGCTCAAAACATACATAAAATCAACTAAAACACATTACACACACTACCGTGCATTTGTCACAGACACATAAATAATAAACGAAATAGAACATTCAATGTCTTACTATGAAAACATATAACGTCAGAAATGTTAGTGTCTTTGCCAAATGCCCTCTATTACTTTTAAATGCGGCGTAGCTAATTAAACCTCTTGTTATATTTAACCGGTGCATTCAAAATTACTTGAAAATTATTACATTTTATTTGAGTTTGAGAAATATTTGTACTACTTTGAACAATATGAAGTTTAGTTTTTTAATTTAAATTACGGTCAAATTTCGATGTGACGGGTGCCTAGTTTATATAAATGTAATAGTTTGTCGTTCAAATTTAAGTCCCAAAATATATCAAAAAGTAAATTTGCATAACCCTTTTGACTACAACGCTCAATTGACTCGTTCTGGGTTCGGAAGCGAAATTAAATGACCCGTAGCATTGCGTTAAAGGCTACAAACGCATTGGATGCGCCAAATTAGTCTGGATAATTGGGTTCCGGGTAAATTTCTGAAATTGGGTCACTATTTTTAAAGTCTAATTAGTCTCATTCAGTGAGTCTATTATGATTATTGTTGCGTTCGTTTTGATTTATACTGTACTATTGTCAACTGTGGAAAATATATTCTCTAGTGGCGACCACGTTTAGCCAAAAGAAGTGCAAGTCCCCGCCCAACCAGGTGGACCTTTCTTTTCGAGTGGAAAACCTTCAAAAGATACCCAACGCCCGGCGCGACGTAGGTTTACGTGGGATTTTTACCGCACCAAAACCCTCTCAATTCAATTCAACCCTCTCTTAAAGGAATGCAACCGGAGTTGTCTAAACGCATTGCCCCGTCCGGTTCCTCCCAGGTGAGCAGCTGGGCCCACCGCTCCGTCTGGTCTTTACGACGATATGCGCCCACGCATACCGCCGTCCTTCCCGGCGTCGTCTTATCGATCGAGCTCCCACTCTAGCCACTCGCAACTCCGGAAGCCCCTTTTAGTCGCCCCTCCTCTATTCTGATCCCGGAACTACAGAGACAAACCAGGAGGGCCTATGTTCTGAAGCAGACCGCGGGAAACAATTCGATTCAGAAGGTACAAGACCAGATGGTGCTATTTATTTGAGGCCTATGTCTAGCAGACTTCAAAAGGCTGATGTTTAGATGTGTGGACTTTCTAGATAAACGAATAGGAAAACGTGGGAAGAATAACACACACACCACATCACCAAAAACACACACACACACACATACAAAAAAGAAAAAAAGAGGACTTTTATTGTCCCATTGAAGTAGCAAACGAGCATGTAGTCTATAACTTGGGTTGTATCTGAGTGACTGATATGATAGAATCAGCATAGTTCGATCGGGGAAATACCACCACCGGGGAAGTCACAACTATTTCTAGCGTGAAGCATTTCTTGCGTTTCGATGGAAGGGTGTGGTTACCGGCACACTTTTATACGAGGCGACCATCATAGTTCTCGGGAGTAGCAACGCATCTGTGATTGACTTCAGATAGAACTCATGTTCTATATGAAGTTGCCTACAGATGTCCATGAGCGGCAGCAACCACTTACCAACAGGTGGACTGCTTGGTCGTTTGCTACTTCAATTAGATAAAAAAAAAAACCTCCGCCACACTTATTTCTACTGTGAAGTGGTTTGCGTAGCGGTAGAAAGATGTGGTTGGTCACTTTTATATGAGGCAACCATTTTAGTCCTCGGAAGTAACAATGCATCTGTAATTGACTTTAGATGGAACCTCTGTTCCATATGAAGTTGTTTACTGATATTCATGGGCAGTGACTACTTACTGTCAGATGGACTGCATGGTGGTTTGGTATTTCAATCGGATAAATAAATAGGAGCCCATATTCTTGTAGGTACGGACTATATACAGAGGTTATGTATAATACCCCTTTGAATAAGAGGTTTAAAAAGACCATTGCCATCACAAAGTGAATTAAATCATAAGCAAACATACCATAAAAGAATGAGTTTGGAATCTTCAAAGACAGGAAGAAATCTGTAACCTCTAAGGTTGAAATCAGGACAAGTTGATCCATTATGCATGTGGACGTGTCTCACTCCTTGCGACTCGTGGTGACCCTATTCAGTTAGACATAAAATATGCACATATTAAAACTTTCCGCTAAGGTTGATGATTGGTCAAATATGCCATATACTTAAGGAATGACGACCCGTGTGGCGCAACGGTTACCATACCACTCTGACACGCAGTGGGTCCCCAGTTCGATTCCCGGCCTGACAGGTATCTGAATGATGAGTTTAGATTCTTGTTCTGGGTCTGGGTGTTTATGTATTCGTCTTGGCGTGTGTCCATGGCACTCACAACACAGGAGAACATCCTACTGTGGGCCTATGAGCTTTCTACACAGAAAGCGTCTTAAGGTTTCAAGTGGCATGCCCAGAAGTGGGCGAATAACGGCTGAACTTTAAATTCTAAAAAAAGAACGGAAAAGCCCTAGTATCAGTATCACCAGTTATGTGGTAGAACTATTATGGTTTTATGTGCGGGGTTACATCGTCACATCTACTTCTTGGTTTCGCTGGAAGTGTGTGGATGCTAGTTGATTTACATAAAACGGTCCTCCAATTCGCACTGTCCACCAATTCGCCATAGTCCACCGCACTTGGCCAGCGCGGTGGACTATGGACTAAAGTCTCTCATTCTGAGAGAAAACCCGTGCCCAGCAGTGGGACAATAATAGGTTGATGAGACTATCAGGTGGACTGCATGCTCGTTTATTTTTAACATTATAAAATTCTCAATTCAGAAGCCACAGGACCGGTTGGAGTAGCGCCATTTCAGAGAGGCTTATACCAGCAGTGGATGTCCAAAAGATGATGGATGGATGAAAATATCTCTCTCTCTTATCAATTATTGGCCTACTGCTGCGCACGGATCTTCACTCAGAATTAGTTTAGGCCATAGTCCACCGCGCTGGCCAAGTGCGAATTGATGCATCCATATATAGTACATTTTTTTTATTTGACTGAAGTAGCAAACGAGCATGCAGTCCACCTGATGGTAAGTGGTCACTGCCGCCCATGGACATCTGTAATCAACTTTATACAGAACATACAGATCACAGATGCGTTGCTACTCCCGAGGACTATGATGGTCGCCTCATGTAAAAGTGTGCCGGAAATGCCCTTCTATCGAAACGCAAGAAATGCTTCACGCTAGAAATAGGTGTGGCGGTGGTACTTCCCCGGTCGAACTGCACTGGTTCTACCACCTTCAAAATTCACATTTAAATTTAGACCTTTACTTCTGGGTTTACTAAACGAAATGCATCGAAAAATGTAATAGCTTAGAATCATTCGCTTATTTTAAATAAAAACAGAAATGCAGGAAAATCTAAACAGAAATATCGATGCAACGCTTATCCCCGTTTAGGAAACGTTGTTCAAGTAAATTGGTCCTATTTCTATTCAAATCGGAATTTACTGTTCTGCATAAAGACAAATGTAAATAAATAGCGGTGCGAATGTGATGCTAAGATTTTGAAAAGTGATATTTATCAATTAAATATTGAGCTAAATATTTTATGTTTATAAATTATTAGTAATCAAAAATATAGTTATATAAACTCTCTCATTCCGAAAGAAGAGCCATGCCCAGAGTGGGACAATAATAAGTTGACGAGAGACCTAATGATAAGAAAGACGGGCCACCTGATGGAAAGCAGTCGCCGTCGCCTATGGACATTTGCAACACTAGAGGAGTCACCAATGGCTTTAAAGGCGCGCTCTCACTACACTTCCTCGAAGAGCCCCGTGTCATAGCGCTCCGAGAATACCTCATTCCACATCTTGCACATCCGTGGCAGGAAGAAGCGCGAACCGACTCGTGGATTTTGAATTCAAACCACTTATAATTTATTCGCTATACCATCGCATTGCTGTCGATGCGTAAAGGTCCTAAAAATGGTTCAATAGCTTAAGAAAATAATGGGAATTTTAAAAGAAGGATTTTGCCTTAATTTCTATACATTTCATACATGGTTCAAATCTCTTCCGAGTTGACTTGTTTCATTGCAAGCGAAGAAACTTAAGCGATATACTTTTTATTTTATCGTATGACCTATTGTGGGACGAGAGAATTTTTAAAATATGTGGGAGCATGCTTGATTTTTATTAAATATTCGGTTATTAAAAGATTCTATATTGACTTTTACTTTATCTAATTGCAGTGGCAAACGAGCATGCAGTCCACCTGATAGTAAGTGGTCACTGCTGCCCATGTAAATCGGTTAGCTAATTCAAATAGAACATGGGTTTTACCTGAAGTCAATCACAGATGCGTTGCTACTCCCGAGGACTAAGATTGTCGCCTCATATAAAAGTGTGCCGGCAACCACCCGCTTCCATCAAAACGTAAGAACTGTTTCATTCAAGAAATAAGTGTGGCAGTCCTTCCCAGTTCCATAATCTGGTTCTGCCCAATGGTAAACCTCTTCTTGACAGCCGTTTTCTTTCTTTCGCCGTCTAATTTTTTTCTATTGTTAGTTTTCGTTGTCTATTTTCGACTTCCATTTTGCATCAAAAATTCAAGAAACTTCTTCCGAGTTTAGCACTATCCATGTTGTTACTCCATTACTATTTGGCCTGTGTTACCAAATACATACACACTCGCACATACGCTTAAAAAACAAACGTTCCATCTGACGTAGTCGGAAAAAGGTTACCGAACGCTTTACACTATTAATTCTTCAGAAGCTCAAATTGTAAAATCTTTCACACACTCAGACAAAAAAAAATAGACTGAGCCTATCAAAAATATTAACAGGTACCTTTTACAAATTCATAAAAAGGACGCCAGCGAGGAAGAGTCGTTACACAGGTACACTGTTTTACGATATAAAAAACTAAGAATGGTTTATGCAGTTAAAGTTACATAAAAATTGTAATAACATTAAATCAAATTCAATAGTTTTGATATGATTTAAAAAATACAGAGAAACCGACAGAAAAGTCTTAAAGAATCTATATCCTTTAGATCTTTTTCTGTCCGTTTACAAATTAAAAGTAATTATAGATATGTCTATAAATATCTTTAATTACTTATTCTTAGTCCTAAACTATTTTTTTCACTTCTTTTTGTAAGATTGAAGGAACAAACGAGCATGCAGTCTATTTGTGGGTTGCATGGACCAGGAACTCTGTCACAATCAAATCACAGATGCGTTGCTGCTACGAAGTACTAAGATACCTCATATAAAAATGAAACTGCAACCACACTCTTTCACCGAAACCAAGAATCGCTTCTCCTTAGCATTAAGTATGGCCTACTTCTGTATGTACTCTACCTCCTTAAAATATATACCATGTACAGGCAACAAGACTTTTTGTTTTAATTAAAATTTAACTCTCCAAATTGAACGATCAGTGTTACTATAAGTAATATTCGAGGCATAGTCTTCTTTTTTGGTCTGATCCTTACAAAGGAAGAAAGATTAGAGCTTCCATTCCAACTATCTCAACAATAGATCAATTCCAGGCCTCGAGGGGACAATAAGGCTCTATGCTGCACTAAATCCAATGCTCTGCCTTTTTCAATTTAACTGGATCCATTCATTTAGTCTATTGAAACTTAAAGGATTAAAGTAGAGCTCATTTGTCACGTCATCGTTTTATAGACATAATCAGTGAGCCTCGTCTATTGTTGGACTTATTGGACCTGTTGGACCTTTCCTAATGAAGCGACCTTTCTCCGACGGCTATCGTTGCGACGATGGTATAGCGGCAAGAGATTTGGAACGGCATGATCACCTCCAACGAGGAGATCATGTCAGCAAAGGAAAACGCCGAAAGGACAAATGGCCGCGCTGAACCCGCTTGGAGACGAAATCACCGCGGGTGACGGTAACGTAGTTTGGGATTAGGGGATGAGGAGACTGAAAGGGACTTCCGGGATCGCGGGAGGCTATAATGAGAGCTCGAACTGTTCAATCTTTCGAACCCGGGAAGAATGGCGGTATGTGTGGACGCATAGCGTCGTAACGACAAGATGGAACGGTGGGGCCAGCCATTCACCTGGGAGAAGTCAGATGAGGCAAATCACTCAGAGGACTTCGGTTGCGTTCTTTTGGAGATCTCGGACTCCTCTTTGTAGCAGTAAAATCCCACACAGCCCTGCGTCGTTCCCACGGCGTAGTGTATCTTTCAAAGATTTCCCCTTTGAAAAAAGGCATCTCCTAAGGATGGCTTTTGGCAATAGCCAACAGAGAGATGTTGCTGCAAAGTTCCCGGGTCTTGTCACTTAGTCGCCTCCATCATTAACCTTTACATCCACGGATAGAGTTATTCAATGCCGACACTAAATTGTAAATAGAAGACGTTATTTAATGATATAGATGATATTTATATTATTATGAAATTGAAGCTCACCTAAAAGTTAGCCGACAATGTGGGTAACATTCCACCGAAACGTAAGAGTTCCTTTACGCCACAGGTGGGTATTATGGTGGTACCCTCCTGGTTAATTTTACAGCGCTAAAAACGAGTACGGCGTTGGTGAAGTTCAATAATCGTGGGTTTTTACCTTAAAATCCCTATTCAAACAATCAAAATTTACCAAATTGGAACGTCAACGTTGCAACCTGAAATATGGTTTCAATATGCCATTCCGTCGAACCAAAGCCAGTACACATTGTTTATGTATTAGATAAAAGCCCGAACAAGAATCGATGGCGATAAATCTCCCATTATAAGTCAAATGGGCTGTTATTTATCACTCTTAACTGGGCCCGTCGCATTCCTCTTTCTAAGGTTTTTACGGTTGTATGCACTATAAATTACATTTAACCAGCCTGGTGACCTCCCCTATCTAGTGTTCAAAAATGGTCAAGCGTGAACCGGGCTTTCCAGGGTCTTTTTATAAAGCTTGAAGTAGCTAACGAGCTTACAGTCCACTTGATCGTTAGTAGATACTGCCACCAGTGGATATTTGTAAGCAACTTCATACAGAACAAGGGTTCCATCTGAAGTCTATCATAGATGCGTGGTTACTTTCAAGGGCTAAGAAGGTTGTCTTAAATGAAAGTGAGCCAGCAACCACACACTTCTTCCGAAACGCTAGACCTAAGACCTGCTTCACACTAGAAATAGGTGTGGCAATGGTACCTTCTTGGTCGAACTATATCCATTCTACCACCTAGCAGCATTAGAAGTTGGTGTGGCGATGATAAAATTACACGAATACCACCGAGATTTTTTACCTTAAGTAACCAAAACTTACCAAATTGGAACGTCAACGTTGCAACCTGAAATATGGTTTCAATACGCCATTCCGTCGAACCAAAGCCAGTACACATTGTTTATGTATTAGATAAAAGCCCGAACAAGAATCGATGGCGATAAATCTCCCATTACAAGTCAAATGGGCTGTTAATTATCACTCTTAACTGGGCCCGTCGCATTCCTCTTCCTAAGGTTTTTACGGTTGTATGCGCTATAAATTACATTTAACCAGCCTGGTGACCTCCCCTATCTAGTGTTCAAAAATGGTCAAGCGTGAACCGGGCTTTTAAGGGCTTTTTATATATATTTAAGCAGTAAATGATCATGCAATTCATCTCATGGTTAGAAGATACTCCCATGGACATTTGAAGACAATCACATGATGATGCAACTTCCTACAGAACAAAAATTTTAGCTAAACTCTAGTACAGTTGCGTTGCTATTTTCAAGGACTAAGATGGTTGTCTTGTATTAAAGTGAATCGGCAACCACGTCCTTCACCGTAACGTAATAACTGCTTCACGCCAAAAATAGGTATCGCGGTGGAACCTTCCCCGTCAAACTATACTATTCTACCTTATAGCGCTAGAAATAAGTATTGTGGTGCTAAAGTTTAGGTATTAATGTTTTTTCGAGAGTTTTTACCTCCAAATACCTCGAGTATTCCCAAAACTTACCAAATTGGAACGTCAACGTTGCAACCTGAGATATGGTTTCAATATGCCATTCCGTCGAACCAAAGCCAGTACACATTGTTTATGTATTAGATAAAAGCCCGAACAAGAATCGATGGCGATAAATCTCCCATTACAAGTCAAATGGGCTGTTATTTATCACTCTTAACTGGGCCCGTCGCATTCCTCTTCCTAAGGTTTTTACGGTTGTATGCGCTATAAATTACATTTAACCAGCCATGTGACCTCCCCTATCTAGTGTTCAAAAATGGTCAAGCGTGAACCGGGCTTTCAAGGGCTTTTCATATAGGTTTTAAGCAGCAAATGATCATGCAATTCATCTCATGGTTAATAGATACTCCCAAGGACATTTGAAGTCAATCACATGATGATGCAACTTCCTACAGAACAAAAGTTTTAGCTAAAGTCTAGTACAGTTGAGTTGCTATTTTCAAGGACTAAGATGGTTGTCTTGTATTAAAATGGTTAATTTGTAAAAATTGGTTAAGTGTGAACCGGGCTCGTGAGACAAATTGTTGTCGTTTTTTATAATAGGCCAGTGCCGTCTATGGACATCTGTTATCAATTTTAGAGAAGAGTAGAGTTTTATTCAAAGACAACAGATGAGTTATTACTCTTGTGGGCTAAGT